>LT855425.1:824093-844795 GCA_900184765.1 Hymenoscyphus fraxineus | reverse complement strand
ATATATTATGTCCCGTGCGATAAATAAAAACCCTTTGTACTCAAACTACTTGCTACCTATGGGGCTACTTGGGGTATCTGTGGCCTCTCAGTACGCGTTTCCGACCCTTTGGATGATCAGTCCTTAGGAGGAGTGTTACAGGGCTCTGGAATCCGCGTTGCAAAACGCGAGAAATTTCGGCACAAGAATTCCTTACAGTACTAAACTCCTCTGTCATGATCTATGAAAAACCGTCACGTAAAGGATATTTCTGAGTGAACCCTTTATCTCCCTAACGTCAAATAAGTTATTCTTATGTAAGATCAGGGTAAGTGACTTCGGTAACAAGTGTATATGAAGGCTGTTAATGTTAGAGAGTAGTTTGGGTGTATCTTAGACCATATATTTGAAACTGAAAGTTCCTTTTTATTCACTTAAAATGCTATAACCTAATATGATAGAACCAAAGAAATGTAAAATCATTTACTACGGAAAATAATCGTAGTTGGATCTTGAAAAATATATAGAAAACTGAGCCCCCCAATTGCCTTCATAACTAAAAATCATCATAGAGTTCATCCATCAGAGGAAGAATACAGCCTATAAGCACTGCTCAATTTTCCCATACAAGCACTTTGGGTTTTTCGTTATCCTTCTTAGCCTTCACCGAAGGTTTTTAGATTTTGTCTTGCAGCTTGTCAATCGCCGTACACCACACTCCTGCGAAAATCTTGTATCCCCCATCGTTTGGATGTGTCCCGTCTGCGAGGTCGCTCAACTTCAAAGAGCTCTCAATATCAGCAAGCCCAAGACGTGCGTTTCTGTAGTGTTTGCTTTTCACGAGCTCGCGGAATTGGGTGCTGATATTTCTGGCGCAGGCACCATTGTCTCTGCTCGGGACGAGAGTGGAGAGAATGACAGTGGTTTCTGGAACTTTTTTGAAGATATCGTCAATCAGGGCTTTCATTCGAACACCTGCATGCTTCGTGTCTTTACTTTGAATGCAGTCATTTCTGATAATAGTTTAGTACATTCCTGTCTAGCAGTCATGTATGAAATGGTGCGGCGACGTACGTTCCTGCATTGACCAAGACTAGATTCGGACGTAAACCTGCAGACTTATTCCATGCGCCATAGACTTCGGAGATGGTGAACCCTGGATGGCCCTCGTTGTCCTAAACAAAAACCCGGGATCAGTATGCCGTCTTCTTTTTTTCCTAAGAGAAAAACACTCCCCTCTGATTCGTGCGGATAAAGGAAGTTCTTGCTTACATTGTCAGTCATATTCCCATCTTTCTTACTTCCAACCATATCGACCTCCCGGCCTTTGGAGACCATGAATAAGCGAAGCCAGTTACGGTAACCATTCCCGTCGGTCGATTGCATCCCTTGCGTGATAGATGCGCCGAGCGGCATGATCCTTAGGGGGGCATCCTTGTGACCGTCTGAGACAGTAGGGAAGTTTTCGAGATTGGTATCAAATGTCGGCTGAGCTGGAAGTACTGGCAGGAGAAACGAGGTAGCTAGAAGGGTTCTGAAGTAATGCATGGTTACTTTGTTAGACGATATCACTTAGGCGTTATGATATCTGTCTAAAAACTAAAAACAAAAAGAAAAAGTCGCTGTACAGGAGTGGAATAAAATATACAGATAGCTGTTATTCCATTTCGAGTGGGCACACTCTTCTTTATACTTGGTCGCGGAGGAATGTGAGGTCGGCTTAACTTACATTATTTGCGTACCTGTACGTAGGGCTTAGGATTGTACGTTCTTTGTTGGACCCTACCGAGATGATTAAGGATTCAGGATTCAAAAAAGTCACCCCTAGTGTGTTATTGATGTTGATTGCTATTTCTTCTCTATCCAGTTCTGGCTGGATAGAGTAGGTCGTATATGTTACCTCTAAATCCTATCTTATATAGTAGTATTCAACCCAGGGGTTTGAGTTGACCAATTCTTTCGCTCCTACCAAAATACAACAACACGTACTTATACTGTACACCTACCTACTACATAATTATAGTCATTTGTATCACAGAGATTAAGGGGAACTTCGAATAATGCCAAGAAACATCTGTCAGCTAAGCCCGATTTTCTAAGTCGCGATTCCGTACTACTTACTCTCTATTATTCCAATTATGAAGAAAAGAACACGTTTCACATCAAGTGTCAGATAAGATAGTTCTCGTTAGATTTAGGAGCTCACAATAGGCAGAACTGAGAACAAGTTGGGCTATGTTCAACTCCGCCCCCCTCGTGAAATAACACGACTACGATCACCCTTGCAGGATTATAATGTCAGCCTACAAATCTAATCATACGTCTATTTTTGCCCTGCAACCTTGACGTTGCCAGTCAAATCTTACGCAATGGTATAATCATGTTTTTCAATGATACATTGCTCACTCGTCTCGGAAATCAAAACACCTATGTCGTCGTAACCTAGGACGAATCAGCATCTCTGATAGTTGGGCTGCAGATTGGACCCCACTATCCAGGATTTCGGTTTATTTTAGTGTGGCTAAGGCAATGAAAGGATTATTTTATTTTCGCTTTCGCCCCTGCCCTGATATAAATTCCTAAGCAATATTTTATTCGCGAGGCTGCGCCCAAGCAAGCTACTGTAGATGAGAGAGGCTTGTGAGGATGAAAACAACCGTTTTTCGACATGATCTGTCTTTTGCCGCTCCTAACTTAAACAATGGGCTCTCTAGAAAGGTCGCCCAAATGTGAACAGCATGTGTTTTTTCAGTACTCGAAAGCACCGCTTTGTTAAGTCGCCGAACTTGGAACTAGCTCTGCTTCATATCGCTTTACAGCAGCATAAACTTCGGCTGGTGTTCGCTCTTTCGTGTTGCAGGGATGATGAAGCAGGTTAGCTACACTGGTAATAGCATTATCAAGGTCTTGCCCATGATATAGAGTATTCTTAGAGTGAAACTCCATCGAGTAACGACAAATACACTTACGAAAAATCAAAGGATGTGCTGCGTCTCCTGGAAAAGCAATCCAGCACTTCTTATCCATGGCCGTGTACGCCAATAAGCGAGTCTATTATGCCAAGTCGACGACTTTGAAATCATCATCAGATGCCGATCCAAAATCTCGACCATTATCATACCAGCTTTGAATTTTAAGTTCTTCTCTTCCCTTGCCCTCGATTCCAGTGCTGTTATCAGATCTCCAACTCTTCACCATTATCCAAATCCAGTCACCCGAATCCCCTGACGACCAGTCGTGGGCTGATTAGGTGGGGTTTGGCTCAGATGCACATGCAACCGAGTTCACGGAGGCGTAACCTACTTTTTACAAAACTCGAGTGATTTTAGGGCCTGTTTGGCTCGGGCCTTGCACCGGGGTACACTATACAAAATATAAGTGTACAACCCTAATACAAGCTTAACTCGTAATAAGTTATAAAATCATTTAGCTTATAACTAATTATAATATAAAGGTACTTATCTAAATATAAAATCTAGCCTTAACTCAAGTATACTATATAAACCTAGTAATATAAGAAAAATCCTAATCTGACATACACACTCTCTAAACTCGCTTAGTACACTTAATATTAATACCACCAGATACTACTTAAGTACCCTTTATGTAGGCCCTCTCCCCCTTATATACCCCCTAAGATACCCCCCCTAATAAAGACGTTACATATATTATATAGGAGTAAAAAACTACTATTTATAAAAATCGGTTATAAAAATTCCTTATTTAAGCCAAACAGTATTTTACTAGAGAGTAGACTCAAGTGTACACTCGTTCGGACTTGCTAAAATCACTCGAGTTCTATGAAAAGTAGGTTACGCCTCCGTAAACTCGGTTACACGTGCATCTGAGCCAAACTCTACCTTAGCAAGTCCGAACGAGTATACACTTGAGTGTACTCTCTAGTAAAATACTGTTTAGCTTAAATAGGGAGGCTTTATAACCGATTTTTATAAATAATAGTTTCTACTCCTCTATAATATATATAGCGTCTTTATTAGTGGGGGGCATGTAGGGGGGTATATGAGGGGGTATATATAGAAGTAGGTGGTATTACATTAAGTGTACTAAGCGAGTTCAGAGAGTATATATATTAGATTAGGATTTTTCTTATATTACTAGGTTTATATAGTATACTCGAGTTAAGGCTAGATTTTATATTCGGACGAGTACCTTTATATTATAACTAGTTATAAGCTAAACAATTCTATAACTTGTTACGAGTTAAGCTCGTATTAGGGTTGTACACTTATATTTTGTATAGTATACCCCGGTGTAAGGCCCGAGCCAAACAGGCCCTTAGAAGCCGCACCGACTATTATATCTCCACCATTCAAAACGACACAGCATATCGTAAGCAACACAAATGCGAATAATGTTCCTTTTATGGGCGGTTTATCGTGGAGCTGTGGGTATTCTAGTATTTTATCTGGTCCAAACTCAGACAAGTATCGTTGTACACCAACGGGTAGTGGGTCATAACATGTGGTGAAGGTGGTAAGCCACTCGATATGTCGAGGCTACCGAAGAGCGAGCCAAAACTAGCCATGGGAGGATAACATTTTGGGAAGAAACTCATCATCAGCAATTTATTTGAACAGCCTTCACATGTCTAGATTTTTATATGATTAAGTTAATTGTTCTGGAAAATTATTATCGGGTAAGTCCCCAATTCGCGCAAGTATACGATCTATCGGCAGCATACGGCGATATTCGTAACCTGAGCTAAGAACGCGGGCAGCTGAGAATATATAAAAAAGGGCGAAATTAGGAACTCGGGAAATAACCACCCTGTATTATTATCAGAAGACGAGGGCATAATGTGGAATGTGTAAGCTAGAATAGAGAGAGAAGCTAGCTTGGGGGAAGCAGGGAGTCTTTATAAGACGACCTTAATCGAGAAGAAGCCGCTAGAATACTAGGTAACCGAGAAAGGGAGTTAGATAGTAGAGATAGGAGTATAAGGGTAAAGGAGTCTCGGCTAAGACTATGTCGTAATAGCCTAGGTCTTAGCGTAACCCTATAATTTTAATAGTAATAAACCCTAACAATTTACCCCCTTCTAAATAACTATATAACTACTAAAAAGGTATTAAAGAATAATCCCCTCGAAGGACTTAGGCCCTAGAAGTATAGCCATTATATAGTATAGGGGAACTATTTTATAATTTCGTGCTTATACTTTCTTTAGTATTTCTGAAATATTGTTCTTAATATAGGTTATAAATACCGCTATAAGTAAGCCGCTTCTTTGATTTCCCAACTATATACTCTTATTACATAGCTTCCTAGCTAGAAAGAAAGTAGTAGCACATAGCCTACTTCTTGTCGTAACTCAATCCTTAGTATTTGATTGTTCCAACTGTTTTAAGCAGGTGAAAAAGTAAAAGTAGCCATAAGTCTTGGGACAATTCGAGTAGTTGTCCTAGAATATTCGGGGTTAACACTTACAGCATAAGAGACCTAGAAACAAAGAATAATAAGAGAAACGTCTACTGCTGCTTTTTTTCTCTTCTGCAAGATTATTTCTACAACTTGAACTCCCGGGCCTTCCCTTCCACCACCACCGCTACATCCTCGTCTCTCACCAAACAACTTCCATTATCCTTCTGCATACTCTGTGGAACATCAAGAGCCGGGTTCTGGTCAAAAAAACCACTAGGCTTCAAGCTCACCGTCATAGTATCACATGGCATGACAGGATAATCTTCCGTCCTCGGATTATGCGTCAAGCTAATAGAATGCCAGACGACAATATCGGTATTCTCGGTGTTATCTCTCCGCGCTGCCCAAGAACCCAGATCGCTAGTAAGATCGGGATGGGATTGGTACGTGTAGTCTCCAGCAGCAAAGAGCTCGTTGTCTCGATGTTTGGTTACCCAGAAGGGGTGGAATGCGTATTTTGCCCGTCGACCGTGCCATGAATCGGGATGAGCCAGTAGCATTTGTTTCCCTGGACTGTGGATAGCATAGGCCACGGGTGCACCGGACGATTTGTTAATACTGGCTGGATTGATGATTTTGTGAACTCGATTAGGAGCTGATTCGGACGGACTGGAAGTGGAGATGATCCGATTCTCGGTCACGTAACCCACACCGTATGGATTTTGGTCATTCCAAGGCATGGGAACAGAATCCTCTTCCAGAAATGTATTGTTGTCCCCGTCAATGCAAGGATCTATTCGAAGGCTGAATACATGTTGATGAAATGGAGCCAAAACGCCCTCGTTTACTCTTGTTCCAAATGGAACAGTAACTCCTCGGTCAATGGGAGCCGTCGACAGAATACCGGTCGCTTGGATCTTATAATGTAATCCAGCAGCTTGATCTAAGTGCCACATAAAAACGTACTCGTAGTTTCCGACCGTGATGATGCTTTGCAAAACCAGGACCCGAGAGCGGACAATCGAAACTGCGCCCGTCCTAGAATTGGTATGCTTCCAGCCGATGCCATCGTCAATCTCGTGCATGCAAATTGCATTTGGCTTCTCTATAGGATTTCCTTGTGAGTTTGTAATAACGAAAGAAAAGTACTTGACGATGGTCAGCTATACGGCCACACAAGGATGGGTTATGATTACCTTGATGACACCAAGACAATCGCAGCCGAGAGCCAAGTTATTAGCCGCTACACCAGCGCCAATATCTCCAACATCAAATACGCTCTTTCGAGAATATGGCATCCTAGGGTCTCCGTAGGGTACAAACATCTCACTTAGACTCAGACGATGGAATAACTCACGCCCATCGTAAGTCACGTCATGGAGAACCATACCCTCTCTCCAGTTGAAACCCAGCCGAAATCTCCATTTCTGCCACTTGATCAAATAGCCATCGATACTGAAAGACACACCCTGCGGCTGATGTATGACTAGGGGCTTGAGATCAGTACGCGCTGGTTGGGCTTGGAGTTCGTGATGGTATTCCTTCGCTGGGTGCGGCTCGTAGACTGCGTTAGGTTTCAATGATGAGTCGGAGCCTGTGGGCAACCGTACTATATCGATGACCTCTCTCTTCACCATATCTACTATTGGAGAGAACGGAAGGGGATTATCGTAGTGATTTGAGCCTGGATGGTTTCTTTCAGCGAAGAGGTAACACTGCCATATGTTAGCAAATATTTCGATTCCAATCAAGACGCATGTTTACCTGCACAAAGCGAGGGGTTTGAGTGTTATTGTCTCGCCCATATGGCCTGTAATAAGGAGAATTAGATACGTGCTTTCAAATTGGAGGCAGAAACTCGATGGAAGCAATACGGCAACATATTTTTCAGGACATATGAAGAGAGGACAGATAAAGCGGAGATGGGCAAGCACGAACACCAGCACCGGACTCAAAATTTAGCCAGCTATCATGTATGGTAATGTCCATACTTGCTTCAAGAGCCACCTGGTGCAAAGCAATCGTCCTCGTTACCCCAGTATATTAGGAGCATCAAAAGCAGTATAAATTCTCCCAGGATCACTATTCCAACAAGTATAGTGCGTAAATGAAACCTAATCCGAACGGTCTTGTAGCTCCTAGAACTCACAAAATGACGCGGAAGAATGAGAACCAAGCTTCCGAATCTCGTTGATACCATTGTGGACACAGCTTCAACTACTTCGCATCAACTGTCTTTCAGAATACAAGCTCAAACACCTACAGAGCATGGCTCACAGGGAAGAAATTGGAAGATAAAGAACAAAACATAAACTTACCAAGTATCACAAACAACCTTCATTCCCTCAGGCAATCGAAAAGCCCTCACTTGCTCCTTCACCGTCTCGTCTCTCAAACAAACCTCCCTCATCTCCAAAATCTCATCAATATCCGCCTGTGCATGAAAGTGACCCTCCACTTTCTTCACCCCCTCCAATTTACCTAAGTCTAAGTTCACAGTGACATGGACAAGATCTGAAGTTCCGCGATGGTAGTACAAGCTCTCGGCTCGTCTCGCCAGAGAAGGCCCAGACGTGCTGAAAGCCCCAGAGGCATTGCGCTCAGCCTTCAAGAATTCTCTAAGTAAGACCTTCGGCGGTTCGAGCAGGGAAATGAGTTTAAAGTGTAGACTTTTGTCCGGTGATACCTCTTTAATGAGAGAGGAAATTTGGAGGATTTCGGCGGCGGAAAGGGGATCCAGTGGATGTTTTTGAGGATGGGATGCCATTTGGTCTGTTTTGACGTGAATGCAGTTGCCACTCTTGGAAATTTGACGACTTGGTAACGAATTCCCGGTTGACTGAATCTATCTGCTGCCGGGTAAAACGCAGACAAGGTAATGGAACGACAAATGTTTGGTTTGAAGGTAAGAACCTCGGAAGAATTAAGGTAGTCAATGACTTCATATGCGAGATTCGCTGTCTTCCTTGCCACAGCATCCCACTAAAATAGGTATGACCTCGACCCGGCCAGATAAGGAAAATCACGTGCATCTATATAATCCCACCTTCGAGGTGACATCCAGTCCATCAGTTCCGGCCTAATAGCATTGATTGTTCATTCATTTAACCTGATTCTTCCAGAACTTTAGAATAGAACAACAACAACTTCCAAGTAGCTGGGACCACGTCATCTAGTTGCCTTTTCTACAGCGGCCCCAAATTGAAAACAGTAGAAGAAAAAGGTATTACATACGTTGTGCTAAAAAGTTTTCTACTTTGACTATGTGTACACACCGTAATCTCAAATGACAATCTTCTCCAGGGAATACTTTCCAACCTTTTGACTCTTACGATTACCGATATCTCTTGACGAACGGACATTGATTTCGCCTCCACCACCAACCCTTAGGCGTGAAACCAACTGCTCTGCTTTCAATCCTAGAGGTAAAAGCCTTTGATCGGGATCTGCAGACTCCAGAGTAATGGGCTTGTGTTTCTTGTTGGCGGGCGTTCCCTTCTCACCCTTTGGCTCCTTTGGAAGAGCATTTTGGACCGCTTGTCCATAACGAACCATTTCTGATATGATCCCTTTCAAATAGGTTGCTTCCTCGATAGCTTCCAAGGCAGCACTAACTTCGAGCTTTAGCCCCGAAACCAAGTCCTGTGCATCGAAGGGATCGCTTCGAACTAATCTCGTGTCCCCCGACAACCAACCACCAGCACCCACGGCATCAATGCAATTACAGAGCAAGCTTGATATGAGGATAATTGCATTCTCAGAGCTTGGATATTCATCATTGACCTCTGATGGATCAAAATCAAGATGCTTGGAAGTCCAGGAGCCTTCTGCAAGTTGCATGCGGAGTAGATACATGACAGCGACAGTATCTTGAGTCGACAGATGGGACTGGAGTGCCTGTACGATGGAGTTTGTTGGACAAGCGTAGAGTTTCGTAAACGCCGCGCTGATGGCCTGTCCCCGTATACCGGCCCCAGGCCCTAGCTGGTATTCTGCAAAATCCAAATCATGCTCAGCTTCCTGCTCCAATTGCTCCAATTGATCTTCAATAGCACCATCAGCCAGATCTGTGTCATCTCCATTCGTGAGTAAAAGCTGCTTTGTGTGATCATTGCCGCCGCCAATTTCAAGGCTTTCCATTAGTAGTCGAAGCGCGCAAACAAGCTCAGCAGCGTCCAAGTGATTGTTTCTGATAAGTGCGAGTAAAAACTCCATGTCGGGATTGATTTCACAAATGGCATTTACCAACTCGCCTGAAGAAATCGACGGTTGAGCATTCGTAATTTTTAGAGCAGCTTGAATGTTTGTTACAGTCATGAAACCTGCTGTTATGAGCCACATAAATGATTTTGGTGTATAAAATGAAACGGCAAGTTGCCGTTTTCCTGAGTCTAACTCGACGCAAGAGAACAATTTACTAAGAGCGTACAAAATCCACCGTCTGTCCGTTGCGTGGGCTTTTCTTTTCAGAGCATCGTCGAAGTTTTGGTCCTCTGTGGTTAATAAGAAGTCTCTGTTTTTCTTCACTTTTGCGCTAAGAGTAGAAATCATGAGCTCATCAAACTTGTCGATGTCCCTAGCGTTAAATGATTTCTCCAAGATCTGCATTCGACTAGTCCAGGTTGCGTCCGATGTTTTTGCGGTCATGGAGGCTGCTTGGTATGCTGACAGGGTTTCTGAATCGAGCTTTGCAATATTGGAGTCGCTAGTTCTATGTCGTTGTTGTCCTGGAATGGCGCATCCAATGGAATCTATCAGGAGCCCTGCAGCGCGCGCTCTTCCTTTGCGATCATATTGCCCGTCGATTTGTATCCCGACGAGGTTGCTATCAACAATTGCAATTGCTGCTCCAAGTTTGGGAAAGTATGCTTTGAGCGCATGTGAACCCGCTGGTATGCTCTTACTTTCGTGTTCAGAATCTCGCTTGCGCTTAAGCGATTCTCGATCACCAGAAAGACCCGTGTCAACAGTCGCTAGTATTGATTGATATTTTGGGCTAATGACACTGAGATTGTCTTCGGACGAGAGGAGGATTGATGTATTGGACAGACGTAAGAACGACTTTGCGGTGTTAGTTGAGAGGGAGGATTGTTCTTTTAGGCCTGTTTCAGTCAGGTCAAATGTGGTCAGGGTATTGTTGTGGAGCTGCATTAGTGTTCCTGTAGAGACCTGTATGCTAAAAGTGGTCGCTCCTTGGGTGGGCGCACTCGAAGTGAAGGGAAAAGCAGCAAACAATAATGGGTGAACCGAGTGTTGCAAACCATTAACATGAACGGACGATCTTCTAGGCAGAGTGACAATATGTATCCTTCTTGAGGGACTCGCAGTGGTCTTGGAAATCAAGACGAGCATATCAGGGTTGAAGGCATCCTCGGAAATTTCTTGATTGAAAATTGCAAAGATATCCTGTCGACCCTTGAAGACTCCTTGGGATACTGCGAATGCATTTGTCATGTGCGCATACTCGATTTCGGCTTCAATGGCTTGTCCTGCATCGTGTGTGACCAGAGCGGCGGCCGGAGAAATCCATTTTTCTTGCAGAGTTTCCCCATCCAGACAATGAATTTCTCCATCCTTCTTGACGACCAACAAGTCTAAGGCACCTGCTAGCGCATCAGGTCCCATTGTCGCGGCCGTCGTGCTCATGAAAACAATGGGGTTTTCTGCTTTCTGGATTACGTGGGAAGTAGTCGCGGAGGTCGTGCTCGAAGGGCCTTCAGTCACATCTCGAAAGAGCGTAACTTGCGCCTGGGCCTGCGTCCCCGAAGTCGATGCGTATGTGCGTCGTTCAGCGCGCGTTTTTGAGATTCGAATTCTCACGGAACTTGGAGCGCAGGTAAAGGATGATAGTGGCGGCAAAGCATATGAAGTGATGAGTTTCGAAGAAGAGATCTGAAAATAGATTAGCTTGCATCACCATCTCATTACGCGCCAGAGCGAAAGGCAGAATCGTACATCGTAGAGGTTAATTCCCTCGCCATCTATCCCAATCGCCAATTCGGACCTCTTTCGTTTCTTTGCGCCAGCGCCTACTGCCCCGCCAAAAACCTCTCCCACCACATAACGCCCATTGTTCATGTCAATGGGTTTTGGCAAAGATGCCACCACGTATGGATTCTGCAGCGAGAATTTGGACGGCATCGTAGACTCGAACTCTGCCGTGGGTGTTGTCGTGTTGTGCAGCTGGAGTTGGGTTGGCGGTCGGCGAGTACTTTTGCTATCAAAAAATATTTTGGCAGATCCAAGGATTTGCAGAGGCTCAGGGGAGCATGGGCTAGGTACGGCGGACCAAGCGACATACTAGTGTATTTAGTACTGACTGTACTGTACTCCACTCATACGCTGAGACAAAGCGCTAGAGCAGTGGCTCAAGAGGTACCTAGGTACAGAGGTAGGCTGGAGAGGGTGGGGCTAGATGTGGCTGGTGTTACCGTTGTGGCTAATAAAGCTAAAGTGGCTGGTACCCCCTGCGAATAGTTTAAGTGATCTTTGCTCTTCAGCGCGTGTCAGTCGCGACTTCCCCAGAAGTGTGAGTCCGTGCACTACTGTATTCACTATCTACTCGAGTACTCTGTACACTAGCTCTGCTCTGTATGTTCCTACCTCACCATCCATACTATTCACAAGATCGCACCTGCCTCCCCAAAATAAGAACCATACTCTTACCCTGCACAACGTATTTAGTATTGTACTTTCCTCAATGGTGCTATCGACATTCCCATCCCCATCCAGCTGTGTCTAGAACTGTATCTAGAACGCGTGCTTCTCGCGTGGCGGATGGCAGCTCTGGCCACCACCATTATGACTCTGGGGGAGATCAATGAGGGCCCAAAGAAGGTCTTCCCCCTCTTCCAGCGACCCTCAAGTAAGATCTGGATTGCGCTCTGAAGGAAATGCTGTGCTAATTGATCCAGCAAAACCAACGGTCCCCGCCCCCAGTCAAACTGATCCGACGATCCCCTCGAAGGTCCTGAACCCGCCAAACAAGAATGGCAGCAAGAAGAAGGCCACCGCAGGCAGCAAATTACAGCAGGAGATTAAGAAGGGGCCCCTCGACGTACTTGTGTCTGTGGAGCAGGACAACGGGAACGGGACTGCTCGATCAGAACTCCTAACGATCGATCCAAACAACAGCAGAAGGAAAAGACGGAAAACTGCCTCGCCAAGCAGCAAGATACAGACGGGAACCCCTCAAGACGACGATGTGGTCGTTATTGAAGGACCTCCGCCAAAAGCTCGTCGTGGCAGGCCGAAAAAAAGTACGAAGGAGGAAGGCTCCTCCAGACCATTAACAACACCAGCTGTGGAAGCAAGTTTACTTGAGGACCATTCCATACCAGTTTTGCCTTCGACGACCGGGCTGGGTCGAGCAGTGCCAAACAACTCCTTTGAAACACCTCTTCTCTCGAGCAAGACTGGATTTCCTTCATCACTAATTACGGCAAACGGTATGGCTAACTCAAACAATGGTATGGAGGTTACATTAGCTTTGACAAAGGAAGTTACTAGTGATGCCAGTATTGTGGATATCAAACCAAAGAAAATTCTACGTTTCAATCCCAAAACTGGGACCATTGGATCTCCTCCCCCCCCAAAATCGGTGCCTACCAAAGAGGCGGGAAGAAAAGCCACCCCAAAGACGAGAATCGTCACCATCTGCTATGGTGAAAACCACAATATACCACTGGAAATTGGACGGAAGATAGAGGATATATTGAATGGTCTCACCAAAATCCCGCCAACTGCCCCAAAACAATTTACAGCACCACCAAAGGCAGAAATTCCTCCGACAAATATCGCAAAACCGAAACCCGTGCATCCACTATTCACTGGTAAAGCTACTGGAAAGCCATCTACAGCAAACCAGAAACCAGCAGAAGTCACTCCAAACCAGCCTAGAGTCAGTCCTAGAAAAGCTGCTGTGACTAGTCGCATTAGATCCCAGGCGTATGACAGACCGCAATCACCAACGAGGGCCATTGCTCCTAAATTCTCTGGTTTTGGAAACTCCACCGGCATATTGAAATTCCCTGGTGCCGTAGAGCCTGCGTGGCCATGGGAAGGAATAAATCACGTTCGAGGAGAGACGGGAATTTCTAGACAAGACGCCGAGGAGACCCCCCGGTCTCTTATTAGAATGACCAAGAAGGGAAAATACCAGGCGATCGAGGTATTATCCACTGAGGATATTATCTCTCGATTAGCGACGAGCTTAAATGTTGCACATGTCACAAGAGAGATACAGGAGATCAACCTTGATGAGTTCTCTTCTGTTCCTCAATGCCTACGCATTCCCGATAAACACTATGAGGGGGGGACCATGCTGCAAAAGCGCTCGCGCAAGGAACTAAGCATGAAACCTCCTTTCACCAAATCAACGCCAGCTTCGTACGACGACGACGAGCTTCAACAGCCAGGCGCGACGCAGAAACAGATCCATCCAGCAATATCACGAGTCTACAATTCCATTGCGACTTCGCTATCTGCATTTGATCAGGGTATTTGTGAAACACAATCATGGGTACAAAAATATGCTCCAAGATCGGCCTCGGAAGTATTGCAACAGGGTCGCGAAGCAATGATATTAAGAGAATGGCTGGAAAGTTTGACGGTCAAAGCTGTGGAAACAAAAATGGCCGATTCCAAATCACAAGCCACGCCCAACGCTGAGAGCAATGGAAAACGAAAACGAAAATCTAAGAAACTTGATGGATTTGTTATTTCCAGTGACGAAGACTTCGACCTAGATGAGATTACTGATCCAGAGGATGACCTTGCTGGCGCTGGCGGTTCTCTGAATGGGAAGAAAACAGTTGTCAGGCCTATTGTTGCGGCCAAAGACTCCAAGCGACTTCCAAATGCTGTTGTGATAAGCGGCCCCCATGGCTGCGGGAAGACTGCTGCTGTTTATGCTGTTGCAAAGGAGCTTGAATTCGAAGTCTTTGAGATCAATTCTGGCAGTAGACGCAGTGGGAAGGACATCTTAGAGAAGGTTGGCGATATGAGCAAAAATCACCTTGTCCAGCAATCCCACAATTCGATTTCTGTGGACGAGGAAAACCTTCGTATTGATGAAGCCTTGGCTAAAGACATAGAGAGTGGTCGCCAAGGAACCATGAACTCGTTCTTCAAGAAAAAGGAGCCCGCTGTATCAAAAGCCCAAGACCCTAAACCTGCGACGAAGTCCAAAAAGGCAGTCGGAATCAAGAAGTCCGATTTACCGACAAAGCCTCCTATGCAACAAAAGAAGCAATCTCTGATTCTTATTGAAGAGGCCGATATCATCTATGACGAAGACAAACTCTTCTGGTCCACCATTCTCGCACTTGTTGCTCAATCCAAGCGACCTGTCATCATAACCTGTAATAATGAGTCCGCGATACCATTACAGTCTTTACTATTACATGCGATTATTCGGTTCACTCCACCTCCAGTCGATCTCGCAGTCGATTACATGTTGTCGGTAGCTGCTTGTGAGGGCCATGTTGTAAAACGCGATGCAGTCAGAGTACTATACGAGACTCGAGGCTGTGATCTTCGAGGTTCTTTGATGGAGCTGAATTTTTGGTGTCAATTTGCTATCGGTGATGTTAAGGGAGGCTTGGATTGGTCCTACCCTCGCTGGCCAGATGGTAGTGATGTAGATCAGAATGGAGAGAAGGTTCGCGTCATCAGCGAAGGGACGTACCAGACAGGTATGGGCTGGCTCAGCCAAGACATATTGGAAAGCCACTCTCACTACCTCAATATTGAAGAGGAGATGCTCCATGAGGCTTGGGATGGATGGAATCTAGATGCTGGGGACTGGCAAAAATCGATCGAAATCAACTCCTGGGCGAAGAAAATGAAGGCTGAATCAACTAGCCGAGAAAGTGACATCGCCGCTCTTGGCATCTATGTAGACTTCACAGAGGCAATGAGTGTAGCAGATATATGTTCTGGTGGGGCTTTTGGAAGTGATAACCAGGTATGCATTCTCTTATTTATCCTTATCTCGTACTAACATCTATAGATTCTCATCGATATTGAGCAACCAGTCTTGACTTCCAAGGCCCGGGAAGACTACATTCTTGCATATCCCATTGTTGAAGCTTTGCCCAAAGTTGATTTTGGTTCGATAACCAAAAGTGTTTCGTTACATATGAAATCCAGGGCCAGGAAAATTTTCCAAGAAGATTCACATATAAGACACGACCTTGAAGTTCCCCAGGAACTTTCTACGCCATCGGAATCTGAGTTGCTACGTCTCATCACCAAGCAAATATCTGCTCCAGAGTCGCAACTTCGCCGCATTGATTTCAGTCTGGCTTTTGATCCCATCTCGGAACCAGAAAAGGCCTATGTATGGTCCTCAAATAGCCTCGAAGCTTCTTCGTTTGACCGTACCATTACCATGATAGCACTGGATCTAGCCCCGTATGTCAGATCTATTGTCGCCTGCGATGCACGCCTACAACAAGATCGTGCTCGCTTGAGCAACTTGCTGAGTGAAGGAGGCAGGCAAGGGAAGCGGATGCGGACAACTAGAGCAGCCATGTCAGCATTGGAAGGAGGTGCGAGAAGGACGACTCGGAAGGAAAGGTACTTTGGAGACAAGCTGAACAAGATTTTCGTTCTTTACACAGGGATGGAAAGTTGGCTTGAAGCAGCTTTCCTAGAGGAGCAGGCATCTCGGGAGACACTTGCGCCTGATGATGTAAGCGGTACTGGCGGAGAGGGAAGTGAGGATGGAACGGTAGTGGAAAATGGCCCACAGGTTGTCAAGAAAGTGAGAGGAAGTGGGGCACGGGTGCAGTCTTCGTCTGGCAGCGATAGAGATGAGCTGGGCGAAGGTGTTTCGTGATTTGCATCAAACAGAACTTCTGATTTTACTGGCTGCTTGTGCTGGATTACAGTTGAGAAGTATATAGGAGTCATTGGACTACTTTGAGCATCTCATGTTGCATACAGTTTACATGGTGCATTGGGACAGGGCGTAGAAACGATTGCATTGCATTCACGCTCTTTGCTAGAGCACGCAACTAGATAGGCCATGGCAGAAAACCTTGCCTTGAATGATTGATAGAAAAATATAAATCAAATAAGCTCTTTACAGCCTTTGCTTATTGCTCTTCTTGTGGTACTGTGATGGGTATTTACTCTATCCAGGCTCACAATTAGAAATGTCTCCATTTCGCCTCCAGCTTTAAGTATAAACAAACGTCTCTGTAATAACTTTAATACTTAGATTAACAGCACAGGTTAGTGCTGGTCAATGGCAATCCTGTTAATGAAATGCGGTCATTATTATACCTGTTCAAGATATAGTGTTCTAGTTAAGTACATGATCTTTTACATTGGAGTTTGGCGTGGACAGGCGAGCAAATGTCTTATCTTATAATTATTGGTTAGATAATATTCTTTGAATCCTTTTAGATAAATAACTCTAGTAAACAGGTATGTATATTTACGATTTTTATTATCTTATGAGTAGTGAGTAGATTGCACTAATCCAATTAGTTCACACAATTTCACCTGTGTAATCTTACTTTCAAATGGGCAAAATCTTAGCGAGAAGTTTTGTTCTAAGAGTGCTTAGGGAAACAAAGTAGAAGAAAAGAAACTTTTTATAGGGTTTACATTGTTTTGCTAATACTCGGGTTCACGTAGTAGGAGTGGTGGGATATATTATTTGGTTCAAACAGCCCCTGGGGCACTTGTGAGGCTATTCGCACCCCAGCAAGTGGAGCCCAGGCTGCCTAGCGCTCTATTCAGGCCTATCTCTCTATCTAAATCTGGTGGCTAGCTTGGGGATGGTGGAGGGTAAATAAGAAACAGCGTACAACAACAATCAGTGGTTTTGTTGTTGTTGTGGACAAGTGATCGAATGGATCAAACGATCGAATAGATCAAACGATATATGCAAGCTTGCTTAGTCACCCTCGATACGCAAAACACCTCCTTTAAGGAGAGCATTGGAAGTGTACTCAGGCTTTTGGTACCCATTGCCGTTCCTCTTTGATTGGGAATAGGCATTCCAATTCAGAAGGCTCGCTAGAGAGGAATCTTTTGGCGGGGTTTACTGGGTAATTTTCTTGTTTTTGCTCTTTTTCTTCGCAGGAAGGACGCAAGATAGTGATACGTCTGGTTCTTCTTTGTCTGTCGAACTTTTTGGGAAAAGGAGAGAATGGCTGGCTCCCTCTCTGCTGAGAAAGAAATTGTTAGAATTTTACTACGAAGAACCTTGTTTCTAGCATCTAGAGTTCCGATTTTTTTATTGGCGTGGATTTGTGATTTGACATGGCTGGAACATTGGGTATCAATTGAAATAGGATTATCATCCATTGAGTATACTACTGAGTTCCGTCGACCGCTGTTCAGCCAACTTTACAATATCCTTCATCTCGTCCCTTCCTACAATGGTTCCCCCAGATTTGGTTATACTTAGGATCCTGGTCTTCTTTTCCGAACAATCCACCACCACAGTAACACTTTCATCGCACAGAGACTCCTCAAATGTATCGGGGTCGACCAAAATCCAATATTTCTTGTCTTTTGACTGCGCTTGCTCCTTTGCTTTGAACACCAATGCTGTGACTGCAACAGGCAGCCCATTCAACGACAATTTCTTCGACTCGGCGACCGAATCATCGCACAATATCATCTCTCGATCCGGATCCCAATACGCCCTTGGTAACCGCACATTCTTCAACGCCGACATGACCGCTGCCCACGCAGCATCAAAAGGATTGCCGTCCAGAGAAATGAATAAAATATCGATATATAGCGCCCAGAAAGCCTTTATTTCCGGAGCCGAGGTTTCCTCATCATCCTCGGAATCGTCGTCCATTCTATCGGGGTCGCTCAGGTCGGGTGGTTGATACCAAATCCTCAGATCCTCTCTGTCCAACAGATTGGTTGAATGTAACAACGAGTAGATCTTAGTGCTCAAGTCCTGGGCCAATGTACTAGGTGGTTGAGCAGGCATGAAGGCAGGCGAACATCCCGTCGCCAGCTCGATATTTGGGACGAGTAGATCCAACTCTTTTATCTCATTGTACCCCGCGCCCGACGATGGTTCTGCGGCTGCCTTGTCCGCGCGCCAGCCAGGTACCTTGCTTGTGAGCAGTATCTCGCCTCGGATACCGCAGACTACTGTCGTGTCGCCTATTCGTACTACCGCACTGCCCTCGGCGTGTGTGAGAGAGCCATTGTTGATGTGGGGGGTTCGGAATTGGGATGGGGTTCTGCCGTTTGCGCGTGTGGGTGTTGCGGTCGCGGAAGTTGGTTGGAGATGTGCGCGGAGGTAGGGATGAGGAGAGAGTTTTGCAAAGGTTTCGCGAGGGAAGGAGAGCGCTGATTGAGGCGTAGTGGAGGCCATTGGCGATGGCGATGGCGATTTGATGCCGTGATGTGATGCGATGTGAAGTGTAAAGGTAAGAGCTCTCGTTGAGGATGATGCTGCAACTGAAGCTTTCTACTTTTTAGTGGGGCGCTGAAAGGGTGCAGGGGCAGGTATGTACCACCAGCACCAGCTTCCTCGGCAGCCAATCGTCGCTTCCGTAGACGAGGCTTTGTTTTCTTTCTACCCATGCCATGTTCCACCGAGTACCTAGTTACAAGGCTTCCTCTCCCAAAGGTATCTCGAGTACATTTAATTTCTTGGACATTAGTTAGAGGGGCTACTCCCAACACTCCCAGCCAGCCGCAGGCGTCACCATAATGACGCTCCGCTGGCTCTCCGAGGGCCACTGCGGTGGAGGCCGATTCGCTACGCTCCAACGCTTTTTGCCAGCGCAGTGACATTCTTAGGGGGAATTGTTAGTCCTCGGCCAGAGGGTCCCTCGCAGAAGCGCGCGCACTAAACCTAATTAGGCAATCCTTATCTCTTATCAGCACATAACCTAGAAAATCATAATTAACCCCGCTAGGGATAGCCTCATCTTTCTAAGAACAACCACCACATCTACCCCCTACTACAGCTCTATTATACCCCCCCCGCGTGGTCGTAGATACTCTAATACCTCTTAAATTTAATAATAAGTCGTCTATAATCATGGTCTAGAGTTACTAGTTCCTAAACGGCGCTATAATAGATAGCTAGGACTGGGTAGTCCTAAGGGTACGGGCCCTACAGTAAGTATCCCCCACACCCCCTACACACCCCCTATACCCCCCTACACCCCCCTAGAGTACCTAGAAGTATCTACTAATTATTATTTTTATATAGTATTCGCCTCGAAGCCTAGAAAGCTCGCTAGGATAGTACGCGTACTAGTATAATACCTGAATCTACTATAGCGGATCCGGAGGAAATATTAAGGTAAAAGCTTCGAAATTTACAAGGATATATTAAACTAAAGGATTTAGGTCCTTTTTCTAGGTTAAAAAAAGGGATAGAACTTAACAAATTAATAGTATAACCAAGTACTTCTCCTATCGCTAAAGTCGTACTCCTTATATCCCTTAAGTATATACCTTCGAAATTTTCAAGGCTTTTTACTTATATATAATAGAAGTAAAATAACCCGTCTCTAAAGGAGGATCGCTTATACTATAGTTGTTTATATAAGGAGGCTATACTTAAGATATACCTAGTAAAGAAGGGCTTTTTAGGTAAAGTAAGTACTATTTCCTTAGCTAACTTTTATCTATTATACTAATTAATTAATAGGGTATCCCAGACGTCCTAAACACCCTTAGCGCCGACACAAAAAACATGATCCTCCTCCTCCTTCGAGATTAATTTAGCCCTAATTTTACGATTAAAATATTAATAGAAAAGTTCTCTCGGCTTCGAATTCTATAAGATACTATAGATACGGACAAGATTATAGACTTTTATCTAGGAGGGGAGGATAACTAGGGCTAGGGCTAGGGCATAAGTATATACTAGGGGTTTTAATAGTTAAGGGGTAGTATTTATTTAAACTTTATAATATACCCTAGGGTAGTGCTTTTATAAATATATAGATAGCTTTGAAATTTTCGAGGCTTTTTAATTAAGGATTTTACAACTACTATTTTTTAGAACTACTTTATACTATGATTATATCTAAGCTAGCTTAAGTAACTAAAGTAAAGGGTTAGGGTTTAATAATACGTAAATTAATAACTAAGGTTTAATTTATTATTTAAAACTTAAAAGAGATCCTTAAGTTAAAATAAGAAGTAAATAAGAAGAGAATAATTAGTAAAGAATAATAAAAGAACTAGATATTAACTTATAGTATTCTTATATTTAGGTTTATCTTTTATATAATAAAAGTTCTAAAGACTTAATAATAGTATTATTATATAATAAGAGAATTAAATCCCTTAAATAACTTAGCTTTAATTCTAGTAAGAACTTAGACTTAATC
>LT855425.1:799359-821419 GCA_900184765.1 Hymenoscyphus fraxineus | reverse complement strand
GTTCTATAACTATTAAATAGTTTAAGAACTAATTTAAATAGAATCCTTTCTAGGAAACCTTCTAGTCTAAATTTAATCCTATCTAACGTGGTTTACGAAGAGTATACCTGTTACGAAAATTACACGAAAACACGTAACCTTTTTTTCTTAGGTAAAGCTTCGTAAATTAAGAGCCTAAGCTAAGTATAGGTACTACCTAGGTTGGATAATCGTAGTAGTAGCATCTTTCTTTCCTATACTTTGTAGGTAGTAAAAAGTCCTCCCGACGTTGTACCGGATCGTCGTTCTAACTAATTAAATATTGTATAATAGTAATATTATTAAAATTAGTAGACTATCTACCCTAGTTATATAGTATACGAATATTCTATCTAAGTATAGACGAGAAGTACTAGTACCCCCCACGACGAAAGGAGTACGTACTATATAGCCTAGGGTTATAACCTATTTAGATTAGGTTTAGCCTAAAGGCCTCAAGGAAGGTATCTACGTTCTAGGATAATAATAAGATTAGTAAAGGGTATAACTTAAAAGCCTCGAAAATTATAAACTAATAGCTTATTAGTTACTTAATCGTTCTAGTTTATCTTCCGAAAGATAAAGCCCTCCTTTATCCTTAACTTATAAAGCTAAATAAGAAGTGCTTATATAGGGTTAAAGTACGGCGTTTTATTAATTATATATAGGTAAAATAGCTTAATCTCTTAATTAACTAATTAGCGAGGGGGGTAGGGTTAAGAGGGAAGGAGTACTATACCGCTAAGCTAGTAAGTCTTTCGAAAGTTAAGAATTAGCTTTATATATCCGACTCTCTCTTCTATAGTCTCTATATAATATACTTAGATCTTAAGAACCTTGTTAAATCGTAAGAGACAATAAAAGGATAAGAGATAAATAGCCTATAGTATAGTCCTTTGCGTAGGACCCCCCTAGTTACTCCTTAGGTTACTACCGAGCTTAGGTTAATATTTAACTTGTTATATATTAAAGTTAACGTTATATAAGAGCTTTAGGTCCCTGTCGGTAATAGAGCGAACGCTTATTAGTATCTCCCCGGCTCGAATCTATAATTAATTAGTATCTACTAAAAAGCCTCGTAATTTTCGAGGCTATCTTACCTTTTATTACTATAGACTAATCATATACTAGCTAACCTCCCACGAGTACGAGGGATTACCGTTATATAAACTAGTACTTGTTTTATACTACCTAAGCTATCCTAGATCTCTCTCTCTTATAAATCCCTAGCTTACTACGGCTCTTATCTTAAGAGCTTATAAATAAGACTGTCCTTTAGCGTCTATGATTAGGTCTATCTCTTTATCCTCTAGGCTATCTACTAGGTAGTCTAGGTTCTTATAGCGGCTTATTATCTAAGCGTAAATAAGCTTAGGGGCTCGATAACGAGGTATATTAATATCTAGCTTACCCTTGTTACCGAACGTATTAGCTACGTACTCTAGAAAATTATCCTATAAGCTAGAAGAAGAGTATTAGCCTCGTAAATTTCGAGGGTTATAGCTTAGAGGCTAGAGTAGTAGCTAGGAGACTAGAGTTATAGCTAGGAGGGAGTAAATAGAAAAGCCTTGTAAATTTCGAGTACGTACCTCTTATACTACTTTCGAGTACTAATATATAAAGCCGCCGCTGACAACTTATCGACACCGACCTCTATTTGCCTAAAAGCCCTTTTAAGATCCTCTGCCTCGTTCCTAGCCTCGAGTATATCCTTATTTACGTCTTACTAGGCCTCTCGAGTAGCGCTGTCCTTAGGGAGTAATTAAGCGTTAAGATCGTCGATATATTCGACTATATTTACTTTTATAGGTCAAGCGTATATAGGGTATAGCTATAGGTAGAGGGGTTAATCTTTAAAGAGCGTAAAGTAGTTACTTAGTTAATTTAATTAAGTCTATTTACTAAATACTATATAACTAAGCTAAGTACTTAGCCTTATACCTACCTACCTATAATACTACTTTTCCTATAACACTA
This sequence comes from Hymenoscyphus fraxineus, assembly GCA_900184765.1. Classification (NCBI taxonomy): domain Eukaryota; kingdom Fungi; phylum Ascomycota; class Leotiomycetes; order Helotiales; family Helotiaceae; genus Hymenoscyphus; species Hymenoscyphus fraxineus. Next base: position 819,424 of record LT855425.1, on the reverse strand, counting down.
AACTACTAGTACCTACACCTATACCTATAATATACTAGAACTATTAAACAAGCGTCCTAAATAAACTAAAAGAAGCGATAAACTCCTTACCGAGCTTAAGGAGGGAGTAGTACTAGAGTATGTTATAAAATATAATCGTAAGTAAGCGCTAAAGGCCGAGGATATTAACTACCGAGACCTAAGCTAAAAGAACCGTACGCTAGTATTTACAGATTAATACGTAGCTTAGGGATATTATATATAAGCGTATATTAAGGAATTAGAGCGTAAAAAGGCTAAAGAAGAGACTAAAGCTAGGGTCCTAGCTATAGAGGCCGAGGTAGACCCTTAAACACTATAAAAGGAGTATATATTTCGATATAAACATAAATATAGTTCTATAAAGATATATAACCTTGTTATATCCTTTAGTCCTTAATTAAATCTAAATAAGTAAATAAACTTTATTTAGCGGCTTCTTACCTAGGTAAACTAGGGCTAGGGAGATAACGTAGAGGTACTACTAGCGGAGGAGGAACTAGATAGTTCGGAATTTTCGAAGAAAATCGACGAACTTAGCCTCGAATACTACGATAAACACCTCCCTCCTCCTCCTACTACTACCTTTATAATTGTACGGTTTTAAGAGATTCCTAATACCTAGGAGTACTCCGAGATCCTATAAGTTAATGGTATATCGGTTCCTTATAAGTACTAGGCGAGGTTATATTCAGGGAAGAAATATTATAAGAAGAGGGAGGTATAGCGTAAGTAGAAGGTAGGTCTACTCGCTTAGTACCCTTCGAAATTTACAAGCCTTTCTAACTAAACTACGTAGGATATTAGTACTACGTTTATTAACTGCTCGCGCGATTAGAACGTTTTTATAGAGCGATATAAAGATAGAGCCTCGTCTATAGATAAGTTAAATAAGAGTATTACTAATTAGAATAAGTAAGTAGATACTAAGAATATAGCTCGTACTAGGGAGGTTTATAAAGGACAGGCCTTTATAGAGCACTTTAGGTACGTTAAGAGTAGAAAGGCTTATATTCTTAAAAAGGACCACTTTATTATAAGGAAGCTTAGAGAGCTCGAGGGACGTCTAAATACGTTTAATACTATTATTTTTAACTAGCCTAATAATCTAATATCTCTTGTAAACTTTAAGGTCTACTATCTACTTATAATATTAAAATTACCTCGTAAATTTCGAGCTAAATTAACTTATCCCGGCTACCTACGTAGTACTACCCCCTTAGAATACCCCGCGAATAAAAGGTTCTTAGGAGTATTAGAGGGTCTAAAATTAAGTGATTTAACTATTACTAGTATTCTAGTAATAGTATTTTAAGTACTATTACTATTTGTACTAGGTCTAGGTATCTATATATATATATATAGAGGGGACTAACCCCCCCCCTACTAAAAGGACTAGTATTAAGACTAGTACTTTCCTACTTAGAATATATATCCTAGGCCTTTTATACTATAAAATCCTATCTTAGTACTACCTAGAAATAGTATTCTAACCCTAAAAATACTAGTTCTATAACTAGTAATATAGGGGTAGCGTCTAGAGTAGTTAGGGTAGTATATAGTAAAAGGCTTGTAAATTTCGAGGCGCTACGCGCCCGTCTCTCTATATACTCTCTATACCTCCTAGCCCTATAACGCTAGGGTTCCTTAAGGGAATCTATTTAAAATTTACAAGGGAATAGTATAGAATCAGCGCTAGCTTATTATCCTATAATTATAAGTACGTACTATTAAGATATAGTAGTATAGGTAGGTAAATAGTTAGTACCTAAGTACTTAGAGGTCTAATAGGGTGTCACGTGTAGGAGTATACAGGGGTATAGGCCCGGTANCGAGGCTAAAGTGTGCAAAGCTGTACTAGGTCGGCGGACCAAAAATAATTCCGGCGCTAGGGTGAATCTCGCTTAGCCGCCAGGGGCCAGCTGGCTAAGCGCGGACCAGCACTTTGTAGCCGTTCAGGCCCCATTAATAAGGAACACTAATAAGAAAAAAAGAAAAGAAAAAAACTCAATATAAACACAACGCTAAGTAGTACACTATTAGACGTTTTGTTCTCCCCTCCCCCCTCTAACTTTCCTTGTCCCGAGCCAGCCAATCCCTCGCCTTTCTGAGGTGGGTTGTTGGACTTGCCGTACTCAAGTACTGAGGCTTACAACATCAAGCCACCTTGTTCTTGCTTCATGCTTTCTCTGCACGCTCTTGTTGGCAACGATGGACCTCACGGAATCACGGCATGTACGACGACAAGTGGCCTCGTACGGCCGCCCGTCCAATCCCAGGAAATGCCAGCATGTGGCGAGGTTGTGACCAAAGATCCAGGAACTGTGGTCAATCGCGATGCTCTGGATGGTGTAGTCGTAAGCTTAAGCGACCTCCCCTCACTACCGGTGTTGAATTCTCCTCCCGCAGTGTACGGACTGTAGAGCTGACTGTGCTCAAATGTGGTCATAAGAGCCGTTGCAGAGCACAACCACCATCTTTACGGTATCCGCCCCTTTTCTCCGGTCGAGAGGCGTTTGCAGAGATTGTGAACTGAACAAAGTATGGTCACAGGCGGTAAACTCAGCGTTTCGAATCTCAATAACAACAACGTATGCCCCGTAATTCGTTCATTGCTTTGATGTGGCTCTGTCCCAGCTGTTACTTTTGAGAGAGTTTACAACATGTTCATATATCTGCCAAGCACACACCTCCTCCTTCGGGAACCCGGGCGTTTCGGTCCGCAAAAAAGCTGCAAGGGCTTCGACCAGGGAGCTGTGAATGGAGCGAACAGATCCAATCATGATCAATGTGTTGCCGCCGAACCCTCTATTGGAGATCCTTGGAGATCCCTTCCCAGCCTTCGCATTGGTTCAATATCTGCTGCCTTCATCACAATTTTTTACTTGCGCAGACGTCGTGATTCGCCGATATGGATTGCTGCAGCTTCTCTTAACATGGAGCCCAGGGCGAAAGGCGAAGGGGGATGATTGAAAAATCCTGACGAAGCATAGACGAACATGGCCAAGAGTTGCCGTCAGCTCGCTCCAAACTTGAAATCTTGTAGTCGAGAAGCACGCTGACCGTTTCTAAGCAGGAGCCAGGCCAGGTTATATTGGAGAACAAGCGAGCAACGGGGCCGCATCTGACAGCACGCGAGTAGAAAGAAAGTCACGGCTTGTATATAACAGGTCTAAGCCCCGTGCAAAGTACTCGTCTCGTGCAGTAGAGTACATAGATACGGAGTACATCCTTTGACCTGCAGTTGGGTTGTGATAGCTGCAAAGCGAGGACTAGCGCAATCTATAAGACAGGCATTAGTTCCGGCTGTTGACGTGGGGTTCAGGGCCAACGCCAGATCACGATCAACCGCCGAACCTTTTCCAATCCCATAAAAAGGATCTGCATGATTTAACTGGTTGTCTTCTACCCCCTGTTTGGCTTGTGTTATGCCGAAGGCATGTCTACCTCGATTGCAACTCAGAAAGAGTCGGCGGTTGACGTGATGGAGGGGCACTTCTTGCATCTCTTGGGTCCGTCTGCAAGGTCGCACAGCACGAACGGCTGATAGAAACCCTTCCCCACACCGCACTCGAGTTCATATACATAGGCCCATTGGCAGTCTGACGCACCGCACACTTTATCCGTTGTGCAACCCATTACTCCGTATGTTTTGTCGTCCGCCTTCCAGCCCTCACATCACTCACTCTCTATCATTCAATGATTGAAGAGGGCTCTCGAATTCTTCCCGATACCGCTTCTGAAGCTGTCGGTGTCCATCTTCAACTGCTACGCCATACAACTCAAGCGCAGAACGATAGACTGCAGATGGAGAAGCACTTTTAATTATTGTTTTCTTGCAAGTCCAACCGTTACACAGGAAAGATTTGCCTAGTCTGTAGCCAGTATCGACAAACTTATGTTCCCTGTCAAGAAAGTCGATATCTAGATCTGGGAGTACAAATCGTTGCGGCCCCCAAACCCATAGCACGAGTAGACTTCATCTCGGAAGTCAAACAACAATGTCTACCCCCGAGACAACCAAATGGGTAGAATCCCAGACGCTAACAAATCTTGCCAAACGAATACACATTCCTCTCACGCCTACAAGTCCTCCAGGCCTAATTGAAGCAAATACAGTGGATCCTTGGGACAAGGCTGGTAAATATGCTTTGGGATGGACCTACTTTTGTCTTGTTTTGGTGGTTTTAGTAGCTGTGACGAGGGTGTATCACTTATGGACCGACAAGATAAGGCAAGCAATGCACAAACACGAATTTGAACAGTACTACGGGAACTATTCCCCTGATGACGATTATGCGATGGAAAACATGCACACGGGTCAGATGGGACACACCAGAGAACACACCGGGGAACAACTTTTTCCACGGGCAGGAGAGAAGGGAATGACCCTCACGAGAGGACAATCAGAATGGTCTTCATTTCGAGCCGTCAACGACACACTAGCATTATTCAGGTGGATATTTTATCGACCTGTACCAGAGATAAAATGGGGAAAGAAGGTGTTACTCGGATTCCCGTCACTTGCCGTTATTGCAATCCTCATCATTGCTTTGGCCTTTGTGACACTCTACTGTTTTTTGCCACAGCCCCTTTTTTGGCAGAGCATTCGATTTGGATCGCCGCCTCTCGCCATCAGAGCTGGAATGCTTGCGGTTGCCATGACCCCATGGATTGTCGCTACGAGTATGAAGGGAAATCTTATTGCGGCTATTACAGGAATTGGACATGAGCGACTGGGGGTATTTCACAGATGGGGCGGATACCTCTGCCTATTTTTGGCCATCGTTCATACCGTTCCCTTTTATATCACGCCAGTTTACGAAGACGGGGGTATGGCTGTGTTTGAGAGACTCTTTCCTCAAGGTAGCGGGGTTGTATATGGCACTGGAATTGCTTGTCTTGTGCCTCTCGGTTGGCTCTGCGTTGCGTCTTTGCCATTCTTGAGAACCCTGGCATACGAACTGTTCCTACTGTTCCATATTCCTGTATCCATTGCCTATGTTGGGCTTCTCTTCTGGCATTGCCACAACTACCTGACTTCTTGGAGTTACCTTTGGGCTACGGTTGCCATCTGGTGTTTGTCATATTTCTTGAGAATATTCAATGTGAATTGGGCTAAACCGTGGAGAAACTCTTGGCTGATCGGAGACGAAGCAGCAGTGACTTTGATGGCCGAGAATGCGATCAAAGTCACAATTCCAACGCAGATGACCTGGAGACCCGGTCAATATGTCTACCTGAAAATGCCCGCCATTTCAATATTTGAGAGCCACCCTTTTACCATATCCTCGCTCTGCAGCGAAGATTTTCCTTCTGAATACGGTGACCTTTACAGAGATTGCACTTTGGTCTTCCGTCCATTCGGAGGCTTCACTCGCAAGGTTCTTGAGACTGCGATTGCCAAAGGTCCATTTCAAACCTACAGGGCATATCTCGAGGGACCATACGGTGGTATGCAAAGGGAACTGGCATCTTTCGATACTGTCATTTTGTTTGCAGGTGGAAGCGGTATCACGGCAATCGTCTCTCAACTTCTGAATTTGATCAAGAGGATGAGAGACGGAAAGGCAGTGACACAAAAGATCGAAGTTGTATGGGCTCTGAAAAGACTGGAGGCAATGGATTGGTTCAGAGAAGAACTTCGAATTTGCAGAGAGTATGCACCCCCAGACTCAGTCACCTGTCAATTCTATGTCACCGCGGCGAAGCGACAGACACACCAGGGAACTGGGATAGGCAGGGCACCTCGACCAATCAGCAATATGCTTCACGATAAACTCGATGGATTTGTTTCTGACATTGCTTCGAAACGGAACTCCCAATATATTCGAGACGAAGCCGGGGGTAATGTTGAACGTGAGGAAGAGCTACGAGCCGAAAACGAAGATGCCATAACATCACTACCAAGAGCAAAGCACTTGCAACCAAAGGTGCTCCCTCCCACGCCTCAGACGTCTTTTCCACCACCACCAAAGCAGGTGATGAGAGAGAATTCATTAAAGAAGTTAGAAGGACGAGCTACCTCATCACCCCTTCCCCCCGCGGAAGGGCACGAAGCTACTCGTAAGTTCTTGTCTCCAACTTCAGGAGGGCAACCGAAAAATCGGGAATTCCATTTCCCGCCACCTCCTCCACGGGCAGATGCACCACATTTCAAGTTCGCACCACCCTCTCCCAGAACTTCTAATAATCCATGGGGTGCGCATATGGACTCTGCAAGAAATTCAGCAATGTCTTATGACCCAGACAACCTACCTGGACCTCCCCCAGGACCACCACCACCGGATGGTTACAGACCATCAAGCTTCGTCTCGCGTGATTCTAAATCCGAATACCGCCCTACAAGCTACCTACCAGACTCAAAGTCTGCATCACAAGAGATGGATCGTGACCAAGGACTCAAGCCACCTAGCTTTGAAGATTCCATCCGAGCATCTCAAGACTCCAAGGAGTCTGATCACTTCCCTCCTCCGCCTCCGTTGCCAGCGCCATCAGCGGCACCTGTATCAAACCCATCTCCAACTCCAGTCTCAGCTCCTCAGGCTTCTTCTTCCCTCTCCCCATACCCTGCCGCCCCTGAGCAAGCACATATCCGGCAAAAGTCTGGAGACCTTCATATTGACATCCCATCTTCATCTGGTATCGCACCAGCGCCAGCTGCTTCCAACTTTGACTTCGGATTCCCATCCACGCCAACAGAATTCCAAAAGAATCTAATGCGATTCGCATTCGTTGGTGCAAAAGTAAAAAAGGAAGGCTGGTCGACAGAATATGGACGTCCAGACTTGGGATATATGCTCAAGGAAATGGCGACGGGTGGTGCGGATGGGAAGGGGATTTTTGGTCGGAGAACATGTGTGTTTGTCTGTGGACCGCCGACGATGAGAGTTGATGTTGCCAATACGGTTGCCAGGCTGCAGGCGGATATTTGGGGTGATGATAGTAAGGATGAGATTTTCTTGCATACGGAGAATTATGCGATTTAATTGTTCTAATGAGATGGGTCCATCCTTGGGTAGGATGGGTAATTGGCGTTTTGGGATATATATACCGATTTGATACCTATATGCAATACATACTGTAATTATATACATAGTACTAGCATAATCTTGAAGATTTTTGTTAACCGGGTTTTTTACCACCCATTATTCCCGGGTTCTTTTTTTCTTGGGGGATCTTGGACGCGATGGTTCGAAAATATTGAAAATACTCCGTAGAAAGTTTATGTCTTGGACCTCTTTTCTAGTACGCAGTTGAAAGTTTCGATTCCCCCAAAACGAATGATTCGCTAATCACAGTTGGTTCTGAGCCCCGGCGTATTCGGGATCCTCCCTCCCGATTTAGACCTGAGCACCACTCTTCATTACGGAAAGCAATACTTCTATTCAGTTCAAGCTCCGCGGAAATTCTCCGATCGAGATCCACTGGATTTCCTGGCATTAACGGAAGACAATCAATTGTAAAACCTGGCATCTCGTTATGTACCGTTCCCTAGGGTTCTTTCTGAGCCAGCAATTTTGCCTCCCATCAATGCTCTTATCCGTGTCTCCCAGAAGCAATCCATCGATGAATCCACCGCGTATTGCGGTACGGCTTCATGGGAAAACAACCCAGCTGAAAATGATAGGGCATGTCTATAGCCGATGATAGCCCAGCCGAGATTGAGAAGCTTTCGAGGGTCCTTGGATCACGACCGGGACCCTGCCCGCCTCGTTCCCTTCGCGGGCGGTACGGTTTCTGCGGTGTATCGTTCTGGAACCCTACCGTACCCACATATCTTTCATGTCTAATTGAGGTCGCTGTAGGCCGTTAGGCTTACTCCATTGAGCGATGAGTGCCGGCGTACAAGTGCCGTTCTTGTGTGATCATCCTGATAATTGGAGAAAGCGCAATCTTCAAAATACCACGATGTATTCTGATAGGTTGCGGTGAGTTGATTGGGTTTCTGGGCAGTTTTTACCCCGCTGTGCTGCCGTGAAATGGGGGAGCATTAATGAGGGTGATGGATTGGTTACATACATACGGACCTCGCTTCTTGCCCCCTGGGTTAATCTGTTGGACATCGTCAATTTGGGTTGTTGGTCTTGGGTCTCGTTATCAAGGAAGACCACTTCCCAACTTTCTTTTTCGGTGTTCTTCTCTCGGTACCAGAATGTTTAGAGTTGTATATATTTGATTCTCGTTGGTTGTACATAAACCGCATGCGACACTCGGGTTGTTTCCAACTTGCAGGTGTAATCTTCTAGGAAGTGGAGATGGAGAAATCAACGGTATCGAATATGCCAGATGGTGATATTATTCCAACCGAAGACTTCGAACCCGAATTGGACTCACCCAGTAAATCGGCCCTGATGGATGACATGGAACTCCCAAAATGGCAATTGATGGCACTTAGCATCAGGTACGTACCTTATCTTATTGAACTACAGTGTTTCTAGACCATAAACACTAACATAACAAAAGCATCTGCTGTGGACTCTTCCTCTCACTCCTCGATACTACAATAGTAGCCGCAGGCCTTTTAACGATCGGTCAAGACTTTGGAGACCTCGAATCTCTCAATTGGGTGGCATTAGCTTATACCCTTAGTTATCTGGGTTGCGCGGTCATCTTCGCGCGTGTTGCTGATATTGTTGGGCGAAAAAATGCATATATTGCTGCGCTGGTGATTTTCATCGCTTTCTCGCTAGGCTGCGGGTTTGCGAAAACGCTGGAACAACTTATTGCTTTGAGGGTAATGCAAGGTATTGGGGGTAGTGGACTCTACTCACTAACTTTTATCATTTTTCCTGAGATTAGTACGCCAGAGATGAGTCAGGTTATTGGCGCTGCTGCGGGTGCTGTTGTTGCGAGTAAGTATTTCCCTTTCGCCTGGATATTAGAGTTTACTTTTCCTCTTCCAAGATTTGGAAGCGTACTAACTCGTGCATTCAGTGGCTGGCATTCTTGGACCAGTACTTGGTGGAGTCATTACACATTACACTACATGGCGATGGATATTCTGGATCAAGTAAGTGTGAAGTCAAGCTTCACCTTTTCTAATAGAGTACTAACCAAGACCCAGTGGCCCAATTGGGATCATCCCTCTAATACTATTCATAATCGCCTGGCCAAAGCCCCACCAAATAATACATGCCCAACGACGATCATGGAAACACCTCGACCTAATTGGCGCCGTCCTCGTAATCGCAGCCTCCGTATGTGTGGTTTTCGCCTTCCAACAAGCCGGTATCATCCCCGACTCTTGGAACAAACCAATTTTCATCGTTCCTCTGGTAATTGGTTGTCTATGTTATGTCCTTCTCTTCTGCTGGGAAGTGGCTGTTGCAAAGTACTGGGCAGGATCATTCGCCACGATGTTTCCACTTCACTTAATCAAACATCGCGTATATATGGGCTATGTCCTTGTGACGCTCATCGGAGGATTTCCATACTTCATGGTCATTTACACGCTACCTCTGCGCTTACAGGTCGTCAATGAAAAGAGTCAACTAGTCGCAGGATTGGCACTGTTACCAATGGTGGGAGCAGTAGCAGTGTTCAGTACAGCAGCAGCAATCATCAATACGAAGAAGAATCTGATTTTCGAGACTCTTCTCACGGGTGCTCTTTTTTCGGTTCTGGGGACTGCGTTACTTTCGACTTTAAAGAACGTTCCGTGGATTGAGGGGAAGATGTATGGATTTCAGGTCTTCATCGGGATTGGATTCGGATTGATGGTTTCTACTACTTCTCTAGGTGGTGGCTTGGAGTGTGAGCTCAAAGACACCAGTAAGCTCTCCCTCTTTTGCTTTCCCTCCCCATCATAAGCATGGCAAGAGAAACTAACAGGCATATAGCCGTCGCACAGGGAATCATAGCCCAGGTCCGTGTTCTAGGAGGATCCATTGGAATCGCGGCCTCAACGGCAATCATGGGTACAACACTTCGCCGAGATCTCGCAAAGTATCCACATCTCGCTGGCACGGAGGGTCAAGTAGAGAGGGTGAAGGCGGTCAACGCTGATGCCTTCAGACAGAGCATGCAAGTCTGTGCAGCGATTACAGGGGTGGGTGTTTTGGCTACGTTTTTGGTTTGGAGGAAGGAGAGGATTGGGTTTACGGAGAGGAGAAGGCAGCAGATGGAAAATGCTCAGGAGATGAGAAGGCAGGAGGGAGAAGTGGAAAAGGTTGGGAAGGTGTAGAAGTTAGGATTAGTTGCTTAAATAATGTAAATAGTTGATACCCATTTTGATCAAAAACAAGAAAGGTGGAACATCCTGTCTGTGGGTCCTCTTAAGACATTCTATATCGATTGCTTTGTTAGAGCTCTTATAGAAATGTGTTGAAGGATATTTGATATTCACTCACTACGCACTAGTGGCACTAGCGTCAAACCTGGGTATTTAATACCCACCTATACCTTACTTTACATATTAAAGAGTTCTCCCCTTTCTATCGTACAACAAAATGTATACTGTAACCTAAAAAGGCGCACGAGTATGATGGACCAATAATGGACTTGGTCGATTTGTTACAAAACTATACTGTATTTACCATGCATTTTGGTTTAATCTTTTTTAAATCGATATTGTGTAGTTATGCATTCATTGGTAAAAACTACACACTACACATATACATACACAGGGTCACCTAGATAGTATTCATGCAAATAGGTTTTTTTGTTGCTCCCCCAAAAACACGTATTGGAGAATATACGGATAAAAAACAAATGATCGGATTTGAAGAGAATTTGGGATATCTCTCTTACCTTGATTGTGGTTTGCATGGAGACACTAGAATTATGGCTCTAGGCAGGAGTGAACTCTCAAACGCCGCAGAATCACCTGTCCCCAGTAACAATTCCTCAAATCCTCTTTACATGCGAGTAAATCTTCTATGTGAAAGCTTGTCCTTCAAAATTCTGGTGTGGTGTCAAAGCCCATGTACAGTTGAAGCTATCTTGCGAGTCAACCAAATTTGTATCATGTACCTAACCGTCCTAGATACACATAAGAAAATAATTCAATCATTGTTTTATATTATTGCAGAATAAGGGCATTATCACCTACAGAATCATTTTTGAATCAATGGTTTCCTCGATTCAGGAGCATAGCCAGTAATCTTCTCAACCTTTGGAAATTATTCTGTGCCGTTCTTCTTCTAAAGCCTAAGGGTAATACCAGAATTAGAAATATCAACTACCTCGGCTCAAATTTCCAGGCATAGAAGCGATACCTCTAGTGTAATAAGTCCTCTGATGCTAGAAGAGCCTTAAAAGCAACCCTTGTTGGAATTTTCCAGTGGATAGATGAATACTCAAATAAAACACAATAACTGGATAGTAATGCATTCATACATATTCAATCTTGAAAAGCACAGTTCATAGGTGGTCCGCACCTCTCATTATCCTGCATTTGTGACAATGCCGCTTTCACCAGACCCTAGGAAATGCAACAGTAATAGGCAGCTGCCCTACAAAACGTAACAAGAAAGTGGATGGTATCCAATAGCGATCACTTGCCTTCCTCTAATGGCCGTCTGCTGAAAGAATATGTCAGGACCTATTCCTATTGAACCGACCAAACAGAACTGGAGGTACAATATTGGCTATCTTACGAGCTAACGCACTCTGAACATTACCGCCCACTTGTAGTGTCACTTTGATGGGAGAGAAAATGAGGAAGTTTGGTTATAATTCTTAGTTGATGATCAGGACCTGCGCCTACAGTAAGAGCTTCATGTGCGTGTACACCCAAGAGACGAAAATTGTAACGTAAAACCAAGATGCTTTGAACGTCACTTTAAAACTCGACATAAATTTCCTACAGTATCTCTCCCTCCTTCTTACTTGTGCGAAGTGATCTGTCGTTAGAGCAGTTTGAGAAGCTCAGACCCAAGAGAACGCCGTTAATGTTTGATTGCTTGTGTCCCTTTGAAGGCTGATAATACCATTGTAAGATCTGGTATGTCACTCACACGACTAAAATTACCAAATCACGAAGTACCTATTCTAATGCCATATGAAAAATATCTCTTGAGAAACAATGCTTGAGTACATGAATATGTAACATCCAACAAGCAATATTTCCCAAGAAAAAATGAAGAAATTTGAATGAATTCAAACAAAGAAACATAATTTTTTGAATGCTGGTACTTGAAACCAAATAAGCAACAGCCGACTTGGACAGAATTAACCAGCTCTATAATTAGTCCATACGAGACAATAGATCCGAGTGTCGTTCGGAGGCAGAGGAGATCTAAGTGTCACTATCACAGCCCTTTTCTCTTCCTCTCTCACCTGAATAGTTTCCGACAGAGTTCAACTACGGAACCCCCTCTGGTGAGGAGAACACATCAACCAGCAATAGAATACAACAATCTAAACTGATATTGAAAACCGTAGAAAGTTTCAAAACTAGATTATTGCTTGTCAGCTTATGAAAACTCCATGAGACTCTGATCACTGCCAAGTGTTCGAATCTTCACACATGCTCTGCAGGAATAACCATCTGAAGCAGGTCGGAATACGCTGAACGTGTTTTCAGCAGTGCTGGATCCAACTTGTACTGTTTTTTGAGCATAATTAAGGGAGCCGTCGCTGTTCTGGCTGTGGGCTTATTCAATTATTTTCGTTAGAACAAGACTTATGAAAAAACCCTGATCTGGTAACTCTGGGCAATTACCAGAGTCTGATATGGTTTCTTGGTTGGCCAATGCAGAGAACGTCTCGAAAAAAGAATAGATTTGGTCACATAGCCTATGACACACGAAAGCGTGATGTGTACTTTCAAATCCATCCCCATGAAGTGTTTCAAAGTTTTCGCTTCATTTACTAGGTAGCAACCCTCACCATTCTCATACGTGATATTCAAAGCCTCGAGGTTCTATCATTCAAACGACATATGAACCCCTTTCTGTAGCTTCGCTTGGATGATTCCGAGAAGGAACGTAAGATCCAGCAATTCATTGGAAAATAGATATGCAGGAACAACACGCGGCTGTTTATCTCACGTCATCGATTTCTCATAAAGCAGCCGCGCCCTTTGGTGCTCAGCATGCAGACAGGGTAGGGTGTTTTGATATGCTGAGGATTATATCGAGACACAGCCAGAGTGAAGGTTCCAGAAATCTGAGACAATGAAGGAAGACTTCTCCCATGGCCGTAATTTGGTCTCTATCTCTAAAATTGGAAAGTCTAATACCGGTAAACCCAATGCCCACAGAGAGAAACAAGCATAGCATCCCCGAGGTAGTCGGGATGAAATGCAGGGAAGTCTCGAGTAAGTTTGCTAGTGGTCAATTTTGAGTGAAAAATCTACATGCGGTACTCCTTGGTGTATAGAGCTTGTTGAGATAATGTCGATATCTGTAATCATCTGGCGTCAATACGACGAACAAGCTTTTGCCTGGAAAAGGGCCAGGACTACTTACCGTTATTGATGTAGGTCTCCACGTTCTCAGATGTCAACCCGCCACTACATTCCAGGAGAAAAGCCCGCTTACCCGCCCATCTCTGTTTGATACTTTGAGCCGCCACTTTCAGCCCATCGCCATCAAAATTGTCAAGCATGACAATATCGGCGCCGGCAGCGATGGCTTCATCAGCCGCATCCTCGTTGTCAACCTCAACTTCGACTTTCAATGCAAACCCACCGGCGGACTTGGCAGCTTTGACGGCTTGGGTTATGCTACCTCTAGCCCAGATATGATTGTCCTTCAGCATAATCATACTTGAAAGGTCGTGTCGGTGTCCATCGACACCTCCAACAATCATACCGTACTTTTCAACCAACCTAAATCCAGGTGTCGTCTTTCTTGTGCCAGCCAGTATGCCCTTGTACCCCGCCTTCCTCACAAGTTCCTCCATTGTCCTTGATTTGGTGGCAACGCCAGAGCATCTGCTCAGTGTATTTAATGCGACTCTTTCACCTAGTAGCAGCTTTCGTACGGGTCCTGTAACTGTGGCGACTGCAATCTTGCCCTCTCTGCCTGGATCTACCTCTGACCCCTCCTTGAGATGCCATTTGACCGTGCAGCCAGCTTGGGCAAAGACCTCGTCAAAGAATGGCACACCGGCCAGAATTCCTCTCGATTTGCCAAACAAGGTAGCCGTTCGCTCGCTATCGCCAACAACAAATCCTCCATAGTCAAAGGAAGGCGTGTCTTCGGCAAACCATGCTGTTATTTGAGACTTCCAGTGAACGGGTAGGAGGTCCGCAGGGTTTCCGTGTTGCAGAGCCATTGGATGATTTGAGTTGCCGACCGAGAATTTGCTATTGTTTCACCCAGACGAGTACAAATGGTGATTGGCAGACTTGGGCGCCTTCGGGTCTGGAATTGGTGTTGGAAATCAAGTCCTGACTGTGCTTGTACGATACAAACGGTAACCTGGAAGTCGCGGGGTCTCTTTACGCCTGGGCCTCGGACGCACGGAGCACTCTCACACACACGTGACTTTCCTCGACTGGTGCGAAGGGGGGGCCGGCCGAACTCTGCTTGAGGCTGTGCGACTGCCTCCAAAAATACATGATCCTCTCTTCAACCGCATCCATCCGGGTCCACGGGTCCGTGGACTTCAGCGTACACCATCTCAAGCCACATATCATGAAGCCCCACAAACAAGTCCTCCTTTCGCACCTTCCAGTTGTTTATTTTGATACGATTACTTTGTCATTTCCATAATTCAACCAGCAAGAGGTAGCTCGCTCATTTTTATCTGGAGAAGGATGTTATCATCCTTTCATCTATGAGCGTCACTGCAGCTTATTGGGATGAACTTCCATCATTGTCATTTTCGCTCTCAGAATCCAATTTTAGTTTCCGTTTCTACCGTTCATATACATCAAAATCACTTCTCTTTACATTTCCAAGTGCCTAAGATATTGAAGTCAACAGAACAGAAATTTTCTGAAAGATATAGAACAATCATGATCCTCTTTTCTCCTAAAGAGCTTGATTTAAGGTTTTGCGTTTATTCCAAGTTGCATAATCTTCAGTCCATATAAGGCGCGGAGTATATACGCGCCACGAACGCCATTT
Organism: Hymenoscyphus fraxineus; assembly: GCA_900184765.1. Taxonomy (NCBI): domain Eukaryota; kingdom Fungi; phylum Ascomycota; class Leotiomycetes; order Helotiales; family Helotiaceae; genus Hymenoscyphus; species Hymenoscyphus fraxineus. Next base: position 804,383 of record LT855425.1, on the reverse strand, counting down.
TCTCAGGGGTTGGTGTTTTTGGGATGCCGTATTTCATCCAGTTAATGTTTACAACTGGTGAATTGGAGTCTTGCTGACCGCTGCATACCCGACCGCCAATGGACATAGGTCTCCTGCATGACTCCTTCCACGTCTCTCACAGGATGCTTTCCCAAGACAAATTAGCGTAAGCCTTTCTCAGCAGAAAGCTGCTGATATTCTCAGCCCTATGACCTTACGAGTTGGGCTCGCCTGTGTTCAGCAAGTCTACCCTCACGAGGAAAGAAAAGCGGCAGTGGATATTCTCTTTGGAGCTACAATTGTCGCCAGAATGGAAAAAGGGTTGAGGGATCAACTATTTCCATTCAATTTTAGAAATTTGTCAATCATTTCCTAGAAGCTCGAAGCGATAAAGATCTTTAATTAAGGAAACAACAAGAACCGGGTCTAGGATTACCATAATCATTCACTGCTGCTTTTATTGTCCATTTCTGCCCTCTGTGAGCAAATAAGCGACACAGCTTACATGGGACATAGCCACACCAACTTTATCACGGCTTGAAGGACTCCCGAATATCTATGTAGCTCGGTATGGAAACTCAACCAATGGATATCACCGCCAACAACGGAAACTCCTAGCCGTAGGTATGAACTTCTCATTATATAACTAGGTCTACTATGACCTCAAAACCTTTTCTCTCCATCTCCTTTCGTCTTCTTTTTTTCGCATCTCTTTTCTTTTCCTTGCCACAATCGCTACATTTCTGTCTCTAGCAGTTCTTCTCTCATAACAGTTCTCATCTCAAATAATTTCCAGGATTTCGGTCTATTTTTCATCATGAAATTCTCCACTATTTCTTCTCTCGGTGCTTTTCTCAGTGCTGCCTCTGCTGGTACCCACCTCGAACAACACGTTTGCACAGACGCAGCTCCTTCAACTGTCTACCAGACAGTGACTGTTACTGCTGCACCAGGAGGAGGCTACTATTCAGGAGGAAACAACCAACCTGTCACAGCCGTTCCTCAACCTCCATATGTTACCACAGGTGCCAGCCAAGTAACCTCTGTTGATTATGACGGAACCAAATCAACAGTCTGGGTCTACCCTACTGGTAGCCCAGCCAGCAAGGATTGCACCGTAGCTATTTACGAAAACAATGTTGTTATCAACGTGGTCGTCGTAAACATTGGAGTTACAATCGTTAACGGCAGCCCGATTACTATCACCAAGACGCTCACTGAGAAGCCAACAGAGACACCAACTCCTCCACCAACTTTTCCACCAACCCTTCCACCAGTTTTCCCACCAATTGGCGGTAAAGTGATCAACGTCGTCGTTGGAGCTGACGGACAGCTCAAATACAAGCAAGATCAAGTCAATGCTGTCATCGGTGACATTATCCGGTAAGTTTCTCTCTACTCAATTTCTAAGCCCAACCAGCGTACTAACGAGCACTCAGATTTGACTTCAACTCCACAAATCACACCGTCACTGAATCAACCTTCGACACACCATGCACAGCAAAGGCTGGAGGCTTCAAATCCGGATTCCAGTTCAACAACAAAAACCGCACTGGTGTTCTTCCACCCGTGGATTTCGTGGTCGACCGTACCAGTCCAATCTGGTTTTACTGTGGACAAACGAAGCCCGTCTCTCACTGTGGAAAAGGAATGGTCTTCGCCATCAACCCCGCCGGAAAATTCGAAGAGTTCGTGGCCAAAGCAAAGGCTTCTGAGGGAGGAAACGGAACTACCACCCCACCCGCAACTATTACCTCATTGCCACCAAAGGGAACTGGAGTTCTCCCACCTCTAATCACCCCAAGCGGAACTGGAGTCATTACATACGTCAAGCCAACTCCTACCAAGGTGTACTACAGGCGTGCTGCTCTGAAAAAGCAGTCTTTCAATGCGTAAATGAACTGAGCATTATTGGGAGCGGGAAAATATAATTGGGGTTTACGACATGGTTAGAAATGGGCTTGCACTTTCTGGAGTTTTTGATATTCTTCTTTCGGGGCGTGGAGGGATTGGGGATTAGACACTTGCGGCAAAGCAAGTTACCATCATTTTGTGATAATTATTTAGTACTTGAATGAAATCTCATCTAAGTCGTTCACCTAGCCACTCACACGTGCAACGACGAATACTTTGAGAAAGATCCGCGATACCCTCCGGCTTTAGAGAGAGGGTCCTGGATATTACATAATTCTCTATGAAAAAGATGAAAAAAAAACAAGAGTCGTTTTCGCTAAATGCTTATCGGCATCAAATAAATCAAGCAAGCTTCCGAGTATACCCATTAGCCACGGATGAGTAGCTAGTGAAGAAGGCGGGAGCCTGCATCTGACTAGGATTTTATTCCCTTTACCAAAATATCTGCTGATTGCGTGTGCATGGTCGATATATCTTCCAAGAATGGTATCAGATCAGCCTGACCTGAGGTGGAGTTGATTGATTTCGAAACTGTGTTACTCTACTCGGAACTATCATACCTCGTGTAATACAGCCCCTCATCCCATAGCAGTTCCTAATGCTGTGAGAGAGGAAAATACGCATTAATTCGCTTGTTATTTGAATAAATGATATGTATACTCCTCAGGCAGTACTAATCATAGAAATGTCCTAATTTATACATCCCAAGTTTTACAAGTGATTCGATGGACTGATAGGTGAATTGGTAAGTTTGAATGGCATTTGCTGATTAATATCATTCTTGGAATTCCTGGTTAGATAGCGCCAGAAAGAAATTATCCAGAAGTAGATGGGCTAATCTTTTTCGGAAAATAACAATTCAATCTGGAAAGTGAAGTTGGTGTCCTTCAAACTCATAAATCCCATAGCTACCCACCTAGGAAGCAAGTAAACCATACCATTATCCACCTTTCCAAAATCAAATCACACCCCCCTTACTCACAACACACGATACGCACTGCCACAATTAGCTCAAGCCAAATCCGCTAACCCTTCACAACTCACTCATAAATAACCTCCGTCCCCTTCCTCATCCCAGCACCCACCCACGTTCCCGAATTAACCTTGTCAGCATACCTCTCATCCCCCGTCTCCATATCCACATAAAGTCTAAACTTATAAGTATTAGGGTCTACAGAATCTGCTCTCTTCGGATCCGCTAATGCCTCCAAAACTTCAGGCGAGCCTGTTCTCCAGCCTTGGGTTTTGATGGCTATGTATGCAGGTGGGTTGTCGTAGGTTTGTAGGAGGTAATTGGTGTCTAGACGGGCTGCGCCGGATGCGATTATAAGTTGAGAATCTTGTCCTCCAGGCTGGAAAAGTGTAAGATTTTGCATGATGTGGGTAGTCAAAGCAACAACTTACCAACACGATACCCGAGCCCCATGATCCTGACCAAGAACCACCGGTGAAAGAGATCCCTAATTGTGTCAGAATGATTCTAACGAAAGACTTGAACTGGGCTAAATTGACGCATATATGCTCTTCAAACGAAACAACCTAGGTTCCGGAATCACTTTATCCAGAAAACATCAAGACTCACAATTTCTCTGCCCAAAGGGCGTAGGACCAACTGAAATCCTTGGATTCAGCCCAACAGCCATCCGAAAATCAAGTTCTAGACTCGGCCGTGGCAAGGTTAGATCTGGATGTGGAAATGTCAACATGGCCGTTGCGTTCGGTTGGGAGGTACTGGGAGTTCTCAGCGAATGAATAAGAAAACATACTCAAAACAGGAAGAATAGTATTGATAACTGAATAAGTCATGATATCTCAGCCATTCCATCTATCATCTGCAGAAGTCCAGCTTTTCACTCACGCATTTTGATTGTTTCCGACGTTTTCTCCACCCAATTCCAGATGTTGTTCTTCAGTAGTCGGTTGTGGTTCTTTTGCTAGATGAATAGATCCGTTGTCTTGACCAAAGCTCATACTTTTGTTGCTCACTGAATTGAAATTTAGATCATCTAATCTTCAGGATCCCGTTTTATTTTCGTTTATATCTTGTCGGTTCATTCATATATCGAGTCAAAGTTGGAAGAGTGGGATTAGTTGCAGGTCGGGTGATCTATTATCCCCCAAGTAGAAGTTACCCCTCAATCGGAAGAAGTTATCATATCCTCCACTTTGCTATTACCGCGCCTACAAGACTTTTTTAATCTACTATATCGGTAAGGAGATGGCATTCTTCACTGTACACGATATTTTGAGTTATTATTCAACTCTTACGTTAGTTTACTAAGTGAAAACCTTAATGAAATCCCCGCCACCACCTTTTATTTTCCTCTCTTTCATATAGATACAATAATAAAGACACTTGATACCGTTATAGTAAAACTAACAAAAAACCAACCTCTAATCATCCCCCTCCACTTCCCAACTCCCCCACCATCCCTTCCACTTCCCCACCAACTTCCACCTAACAAAAAATCACACACCCGAATCCGGACCGACTCCGGCGCCATCCTCACACACAACGCCAAGCCGCCGCATGATTCACACACTTCAAACGTACACTAGAATAACACACCTGCCACCCATCCAAAAAGGATATCCAGCCCGGGTGGCACAATTGGTTAGCGCGTGGGCCTTTTATTATATCTTCTTTCGAGAAGTGTATAAAAAAGCCCAAGGCTGAGAGTTCGAGCCTCTCCTCGGGCGTATGCACCTTTCCTTTTTGCTGTTTTCGGGGGACCGGGGTTATAGCTAATGGTTTTTTGCCGGTTTGGGAGGTGGGATTTTCATGTACTTACTATGGTTTCTTGTAAGCGAGGTTATTATTCGCGAGGAGAATGGAAATACCGACGGGAAGTAGTTCTCTAGTTATAAAGAAGGAAATTCTTAGATTACTTTCTTACTTTTCTAGCCCTTCTAGATAACTTTACGAGAAAACATAGGTTCTTATAAGCGAGGTTATTATTCGCGAGAAGAATAAGAATAGAAAGAACGAAGTAGTTCTCTATTTATAAGAAGGAAATGCTTAGATTATTTTCTTACTTTTCTAGTTCTCCTAGATAACTTTACGAGAAAAGTACACTTACTCTATATAAACCGTAACCTGAAGTTTGAAT
>LT855425.1:737644-799174 GCA_900184765.1 Hymenoscyphus fraxineus | reverse complement strand
TATCTCTCCACGTACTTAACCCTTTTCATTCAACTATAAATCCTTTATAAATCTTTTTATAAATCTCTCCTCCTCTACCTTTTTTTCTTTAAAAAAACGTAAAGACCCATTAACTTATATAACCCCCCCCCCTAAAAAGACTAGGAGTAGCCGAAAGACTTATATTAAATTAACCAGGGAGGGAGGAGCCTAGTATATAGCCCTCCTTTATTAGATATTAAATACTCCTATCCTATTCTATTCTATACAGATAGGTTTCGTATAATAGAAATTATAGGTTAGTATTAGTTAATAAATATTTGTTAATATAGGGTTGTTTTAGTTTAGATAGGTAGGTAGGTAAGTTCTTGTTTTTAGGGAATTAGAGAATTAGGAAATAGTAATTTATAACCCTATTACGAGGAAACCTTTTTTTTACTAAGGAGAGAAGGGGGAAAGGGAGGGAAGAGAGAGAGAGAGAGGGAAAGAGAGGGAAAGAGAGGGAAAGAGAGGGAAAGAGAGGGAAAGAGAGGGAAAGAGAGGGAAAGAGAGGGAAAGAGAGGGAAAGAGGGAAAGAGAGAGAGAGAAAGTGAGAGAGAGAGAAAGTGAGAGTGAGAGGGAGAGAGGGAGAGAGGGAGAGAAAGAGAGAGAAAGAGAGAGAAAGAGAGAGAAAGAGAGAGAAAGAGAGAGAAAGAGAGAGAAAGAGAGAGAAAGAGAGAGAAAGAGAGAGAAAATAGAAATAATCTATACCTAACCGTTAAAGCGACAAGTAGTTATTTCATATAATTTATATTCCTCGTTAAATAACATAGTACTCATGTTTTTTTTCCCTAAAAGAAATTATTTCCATCTACGGTAGCGAATACTATATACCTATCTACTAAACTACATGTCCATCCAACTCCATCTAAAAAAACTAATGCTACCCTACGTTACTACGTAACCAAAAGTAACATACGTACTATACCTCTAACCAACATCCAACATCCAACATCCAACTCACTTCACCCAGCAAGCAAGCAAGCAAGCAAGTAAGCAAGTAAGCAAATAAGCAGAAGTAATCACAAGCAGCCCTACAGCCCTACGTGAACCCGATCCCATCCATGCACCTCGAGGTCCTTCAAAGAATCCGTAAAGATACGAACTCATCACATCACACTTCATCACACCCCATCACACTCCCCCAAAACCCCCATGAACAAAAGAAATAGAAACCCAAAGCCGCAACCACCCAACCCCCAATCCAATCACAGACTATCACAAACATCACCCATCACGCGAGCAACCCAAATTTCAGCCTCAGCCGCAGCCTCCTCGGCGGCGTTTTCACATGCGGCTCGTCGAAAATTCTGACTGTACGTATATAGCGAATTGGGTTGGCTGCTCACTGGGACGTACCTGGTAAGGTCACACACACCGCTTGACGGAGGCTGAGTAAGAGGAAGCGAATGAGTCGAGAAGATGAGACGATAGGGAGGGAAGGGAAGGTTTTGCACGGCTGTGTGATGTGAAGATTATTTTGTGGTGTGAGAGTGGTGGTGTAAGGAAGAATTCTCCGAGGTCTGAACAAAAAGAAAGAGAGAAAAGTGAAAAGAGGGAAAAAAAGAGAAAAGTGAAGAAAATAAAAAAACCTTCAACGACCCACAAACCCAAATAACAATATTCAAAACACCAGTCAAAGAAAACTCTCAAGGTCAAAAAGGAAAGAAAAAGGGAAAAGTTCGAGCAGACATGAAAAAAATGGCACCATCCAAAAAAGAAAACCCCACTTGCACATGTACATATATCCACAGTCCACCAAACAGCACAACCGAGCACCACATCACAGCATGTAGCGCGTAAAATAAACCCGCATCCCCAGTAAAACCAGAAAAATGCGACATATCAATACCCCATACCAAGGCAAGCAAGTGCAAACATCCATCCGTCCCATTTTTTCCGTAAAGTATAGATGAAAGACAGGGATGCGAGTGGTGGTAGTCGTACAGTAACTTTCCCTGCCCTCCCCTCTTCCCTTTTCTCGCGACCCCGCATCCATGTACATACCGATACCCCATATTCCAGTCTGTGGGAGTGAGTATTCGTGTCTGTAGGAAACAAAATGATGGTTGCAGTGCATCGAGACTCCAATAAAGTAATTGAGAAATATATGATGGCAATAGCTTACGGTAGGGTAGGTTGATGAAAAGAAGAGAGGAGAACTGATACATCATATTCTGTTTCCCTTCCAACCCAGGTTCGAAGAGATGATGGAGATCTTCAGCCTGCAGATCTACGGAGAGAGTTGGAGAATGCTCATCGGAGACTTCCGATCTACTGTATCAAAAATCAGCAAAGAACGTGCCTTTGTACTGTACATGTTCCCCCAAAATTCGAAGGAGGAAGAAAACGCAACGATGAGGCGTTCGCTCCCCCGAGTCGGAACAGGCTGACGACAAATAAAGTGATATGAAAGGGAGGTGAACCATCATATGACCTTCCCAGATCCCAATCATGCAGTGTTGCATCTGCTATGGTATGCACACCCGATATACTTACGAGACCAGGGATATACAGTGTCAAGTATGTACGTCTCGCCGCATTCATACGTTATCCCAGTGCGGTTGCTTGCTTGCGGGCTGCAATGATGTTGTTCTCTTTGGTCTCGTTTATTTGAGCGCTGGATGCTTAGCTTTCCTGCAATACGACATTCAACGGCAGTGAATGAATTTCAGGTACTCTGTACTCGAGTAGAGGTTGCTTGGATGTGGATCATCGAAGAGGAGAATTTGCAAAGGGCAATCCGAGTGAGTATACCGAGTACGAGACGTGGTTAGGTCGCTCCGTTCTTGCTTCTTGCTTCGAAGTAATTCTAGAGAAGGAACCACATTTGCTAGAGTGGATAAGACGCACAAGTAGCAGTGACGCACTGACGATGTAACCAGAAGTCTTGTGTTAAGTAGTGGTTTGTCGGATATGATACCCGACCCTGACTTTCCAGATACCATAAATGATCCCATAAACAAGGAGATCCATAGACCATGACGAGATCTGGATCCAGATATTTTCCTTTGAAACAAGCTCACCAAGTAAACCTACTCCGGGCGCTGGCGCTTGTGTGTCCTGTACACTGTCACTCCAAATTTAGACTTCGGGTGGCCGCAAACCATTCATTCCACGCTTTGGATAATTTCTGCGGGCCAACAGCAGGTGTGGTCCTCAGTGGCACAGTATGTATAATACCATGTTTCCACAATTAGCCTGTGATGACCACTTATTCCTTTTAACGATGAGACAAACTAGACCCCGGTGGCCTGAATCACAAACGTATATAGCGGGGTGTGCAGCTTTTGTTACCCCACCTATTTGGATCGCCGATAAACGTTTGTCGTTTTCTGATCCTTCATGAGTTTTGTGTGTCAGCATTACGGTGCAGCTTTCAAATGCCCGATTTTCCCAAATCCTTCGCCCGGCACGGATATGAAATAAATTGTTGTTGCAACGACTACGGAGGTATCTCACAAGTTATTGTCAACGGCAATAACAAGTAATCACCTCCACGTAGATTTCTTTCGTCGCCAGCGGTGAGGAAGGGCCATCGGAGGACTCCGTGCTTTTCGGAATTTCGGACGCCTTGATGCGGAGAAATCGTCTCACCGTCTGTTGGATACCGCATTGACGCGGATAGCGAAGGTGCAAGCCAGGGAATGAAGAGCAAAGGAGGGGCCAACACACGGTAACCAAGTGTGAGTGTGTGGAGGGTCAGCTTGTGATGTCTTCAACGTCAACCAATGACCAGAAATCAACATCTTGTAGAGCACCCTCAGTGCAGATTGGGTGAGTGATGCATGGTGTGTGGCCTACTCCCTGATTAAGAATACTGCGTGTCACGTCGTATGGCCTTCAACCCCGAGCGAGTGACAGATCATGGCTGACGGCAGTATCGGTGGCACTTGACGACCAAGGTAGCACACATGAGCGGTCCGGTGCGATGCGCGTGCAATGAACGGTTGAACAGGCTGCTGTGTTGTAGGTTGCGTCCAGAGTTCAGCTTTTTAAGTGCAGTCCGTAAGAGGTGTGGTCATTTTTAGTCTGTACACACCTAGGTTAGAACAAAATTATTCCAAAAGTCTCGTACAACTACACTAGTTATACGAGACTTTGGGAATAATTCAGATCAATATATCTTCGTTAACCTAAGTGATTTGGGACCATTAATAAGTTAATTGTTTTGGGAAATTTGGCATAATAGGTTCTTAGGGTGTGTACTAACCATGTATCTCACCATGACTACTGTAATTCATCTGTACGGAGTATCTTACTCACATCAACCCTCCTCTTGCCCCCACTGGGTATCGTTGTCCAACCCATTGCTCCTCATCACATAGTGGATCGCGGATTTTGAAAAACAATCACGCAGCCGAGCCTGAGGGAATGCCAGCCCCAAATTCCCATTTTGCTGCTCGGCCCGCTGCAGGACGTTTGCCGCTCCTGCATTATCCCAGAGATCCAACCTGGATCTACCCTGGTTCAGTAGAATACGGCTTCCATTGTCCAATCATACTGTCCAATCACATATATTACCCCGTTGAGATGGGCCCAAAATGAGCGATATGCATGGCCACGGCGAGGACAGCCTTGTTACCATGGTCTTTTGATGTCCAAGAGAATGGACGGTGGGAAGCGCTAGAACCACGCTAGTCGGGGTGTGGCATTCTGATGGCTGCAAGGCGGACCGAGTCCAGAAGAAACATTCAAGCCCGAGCGTGCATGGAGTTGCATAAATCTCGCCGTCGTCCCGCGCCGCTCTTGCGGCAGTCTCCTTGCCACGGGAGGCCGCATGAGCAGAAGGTCAAGTGATCTCCAAATTGGGTAAAGACCATCGCGGCGAGGTTGTTAAGGTGCCAACTTAGCATCATATTCGGCCATTTCCCCATGGGACCGTAGCATCTGACACCATTCCACGGAAGATGCAAGATGCGTTGTCCATTTCAAAGAACATTGAGTGGAATGTGATGAAATTGTTGGAAATGGACGCGTTGTGGTTCATTGTACTAGTCGAGATTGATCGAAGTGCCAAATGCTGCGAGAAGAGTACGTTACACCACTCATGTATGATGATATGGTTCATGTTGAGTGCTGCGTTCATTGGAGGAGCGTGAATTCGGGGAATATCTGCTGAAGTGACCAGACGAGTGTGACGAATGCTTCTGCGAATGTAATCCTACATCTATCTCCCTCAAAACACCCCCGGCGAAAGTGATAAAAGTTCGGCCCAAAATCAGCAGAACCGGAAGCCTTCGAGAACCGTTATAATGCTATCATCGGACCGAGTATCAGGTATGGAGAGCTGTCACAACCGAGAGGTTTGCCGAGAGTTGGAATCTTAAAGAAACCCGTTCGAGAGATAAATGACGCCTGTCAAAAATAGGATTTCTCAACGGCTTTTGGAAAAATCGTCATCATCCAAACGAGGCAAATGCACTGTAGCCGAACACGAGCTTGACAGGGAATTGCTCTCGTCAACTAATGGTTAATTGTTATCTAGGGAGTGCCTTGGTTCAAGTATGCCGCCGTCTCTTCCGAGCATTCTCCTCCCCATTCTGCAGGTCGTTGCCATTGTCCATCTCCGCATGGCTTTGTTCCAGATACAGACGGTATGGCGCCAGAGGAAGTCGAAAGATTTGAGGGGCTGTTTTCTCGCGTGCCCCTGTAAGTCATTGGTAACCGCCTCGAAAAGGTGGGGATGCCTCCACGTCACGATTGCACAAAGCTTTTGTCCGAAACGTCACCTGCAGGTTGAGAACGACGGGAGCGCGCAATTTCAGAAGAACTGGCGGAAAATAAAATCATACGCTACTCCACGCTGCCCCAGGAATGGTTTCTTTTCTCGCTCGCCAAGTGCGGCTATTTTCTTGACGTTGTCGTATCACCATCAAATCCATCAACCAGGGTCTGGGTGATCATCTCGGGTCGTGCCTCGCCTTCCCGTGGTGGGCTTCCACGTTGGAAATTTAGCCAGCGAAACAAGAACATGCCCACACTCATGGCATGCAGTCGAGGGAGTGCGACCTTGCGTCGTCGTCTTCTTTTCGTTGATACGTCTCGTTTTCGGCCACTTGCTTTCTGGGCCCAATAATGGTTACTTTTCATACTGTCGTCATGCTTGGAGTGGCGTAGCCGCGTAGGACTTCGCATCAGCAAGCCAGCAAGCCGTGTGTGTCCTTGGGAGGCTTGAATTGGGCTCCGGGCGTTCGAGAGAAGCTGCGACAGCGGGAGGAACGGGAAGGCCGCTGCTGTGTGACTGCATGCCTGGTTTGCCTTGATGTGGGTGGTCGGAGGATGGTGCTTGAGAAGGAATGTGATGGCCGAGGAGCATTGGGAAAAGTGATAGGTCGTGAGATGTTGTGAGGCGGCGGCGGCGTAAGCAGTGTAGTGCAGCGCAGCGCAACGCAGCAACGCAACCACGAGTAAGGGGTGTAATGCAATAATGTAAGCCTTACATGAGAAATGTTGGCATGGTCTCCGTATGCCATTCCATGAGCATCTATTCCGGCGGCAGAAAACCTCTCCCTCCTGGTCAAGCGGAAATGGAGGCTGGATGCAGATAGTTAGATAACCTTACTCCGTACGGAGTACTGTAGCAAACGGTAGCGTAGCTGCAGCTGCGGGATACGATGAGGTTGAAAGGCAATCAATTTGAACAAGGTTCCATTGCGTTCGTCTCGACTGGTCGGCTCTAGGCCAGACAAACAGGGCTGGAGTCAGGAGTCTGGAGAAACAATGTTCCCCGAGCCCAAGCCCCGAGCCTAGAGGGGTTCATGTTCACCCACTGGTACCAGGCAACTGTCAGACTACCAGTTCGAAGTCATCGAGGGACGGGCAAGCAGCCCCATCCACCCATCCACCCCAGATCATCATCGGTATAGATTGTGTTTGAAACATCTGTAGATGGGTCACGACGAGGCCACAGGCGATCGATCCAGGCCCAGTGGTCATGGTGATACGAAGTATGAGTGGCCGTGCTTTGCGATGCGACGTTTCCGCCATATTTAATGGCGGTGCCCTCCGTACTTACTGTACAGTTGGTGTACAGCTACTGTATAGCAATGGCCCCAAATCATGGCCCAAATCATGGGCGGGAGTTGTGATCGGGAGATATGGTCGGCGAGTGACGAGGATGAGGGCCGCTGGGTAGTATTGTACAAAGGACGAGTCTCTGGGCTCTGAGTACAGGGTTCGTGTTGGTGTTGGTGGAAGCAATCATGGCAGATGATATTCCTCGATTCGCATGGCATGGCATGGCATGGCATACCTGTGGCTGCCGGACGAGAGAAATGTGGGGAGACGGGAGACGAGAGGCGCTGGTGTCGGGCCTGTTACTTCGTACGCTGAGCGGCGCTTGAGATGATGAGATCCCATGCAGCTCATTCTTGTACACCCCGTGGATCTTTTTTTGCCAGCCCGTCCTGCGACCTGTGCCTGTGCCGGCAGACAACAGATGCACCTACTCGTACTTGTATACTTGCTAGATAGGAATGAGTAGATAGGAATGAGTATCTAGTAATAAGTATCTAGTAATAAGTATCTAGTAATAAGTATCTAGTAATAAGTATCTAGTAATAAGTATCTAGCAATGAGTATCTAGCAAGTATAAGCATACTTGTCACTACCTACATGCCTACACACCTACACACAGCGTGTGGTGTACCTAGGTAGGATTAGGATACCTAGGTAGATACCTAGGTAGGAGTATGCGTACAAAGTACTGCACACTTCACGCTGGATCAAGAAGGAGCCAGTCGTTGCTGCTGCCACGAAAACCTCCTTCCCCATAACTCGTTAATACCAAGCCAATCCCAACCATCCGTCATTCCGGTCCGCTGCTACTTCTTGTACTTCTACCACTGAACTGTAAAGGTTGTTGGTACCAGTTGTTGGTACCACTTTTTGGTCCCAGTACTGTAAATTACCCCGACATGTCTTACCTGGTTGCCGTTGCGGGCGAGATCTATCATCTAAAGCTACTTACGAAGTAAGTAAAGCTGAAGCCGAGATACCAAAGTCCAAGTCCAAGCCCAAGTCCAAGCCCCAAGCCAAAGCCAATTCAAAGGGGCCGACGACGTGACGGTGACCCCATTTGCTAATAATCCCCTTCGGAATATTCCATGGATTCCACCCCTGCCGACCTACCCTACCGTCCCTACCGTCCCTACCGTCCCTACCAAACACCCTCCAGGAGTCCAGGGACCGTCTTCGTTGAGGCCAAGACCCCTTTGGTCCATCGTACGAAGTACTTCGAAGTACAATACAGGACAACACTACGCTCCGTACGGTGTACACTACAGCTTTACAACACCCTACGGCCTCTATATTGTTTGCTCAGGATCGGCAAACACAGGATCGGCTAGCAGAGGTTATAAGACGAGGATGGTCCCTCAAAGGTCCAGGAGCGCTTGAAAAAAAAAGAAGAAAAAAACCGCCCTGCCTGCCTCTCGAAGAATTTAATCTTTTTTGCCTTTTTTCTTTGGCCTTTGACGTGGCGACTCCGCCGTCAGAACCATCATCCTCAATCCCCAATCCCTATCCCAAGCCCCCGGCTGCTTTGCACTGCTCTCCTCACTACTTCGTAGAAGCCGCCGGCCGCTGTGTAGCGCTCGCACTAGTACTCACACTAGTACTAGCACATTCCCACTCCCACTCCCTCGCACGCCCACTGCTCCCACAGCTTCGGGCTGGCGGCTCGTCTCGTCCCTCGACCTGCCTGCTGACTCTGATCTCGCCCAGCATCGCCTGTCTGTCGCTGTCGGCTTCTTCCTTAGCTTCCATCTTCGTCCTCTCCAGCGGGGCCTCAGCAATTTCTCGTGGGCAGCGAAGCCTGTCTCTCGCCCTCTCTTGTCAAAGAGTCTCTTCTCCCACACTCCCACCCACACCCACACACACTCCCACACACTCCCACCCACACAGACAGACCTGCCCAGTCTTCACAGTGTTCGAATCGCACTTCGATACCCACGCCCACGCCCACCACCCATTTACTTTGCCCAAGCTAGGATCAGGCTCGTATCAGGCTTTCCGCAGCAGCGCGGGCTCGAAGCTGACAGCCTTGTCGACCGGTTTTGCTGGATCTCTTGGACTCTTGGACTCTTGGACTCTTGGGCACTTGGACAGGCCGTTTGTAGCGTGTCGCAGGGCGCGAACCTAGTTGGTAGCTGTCTAGCTGTCTTTGCTCTCCGGGCGCCATTGGTGGCCAACCGCCTGTCATTCGCGCGTTGTTCCTTCTGATCGTTGCGTCAGGGTGACTCCGTTGGTAGTGGTGTGGCCCAAGAAATCAGGCCCAAGGATCTCCCTCCAGCGGAAGCCGCTGATAGCTAACCAGGGCCAGGGTCTTGCAGAGTGGTGAGCTGCGAGCACTTACCACCGTAGGTAGAAGTACGAGTGTGCGGTCAGTGCACCAAATGCAGGTGCAGGTGCAGGAGCAGTGAGCCAGCCAGCAGAAGAAACAGGCTCGACAGGATTCAGAGCTGGTGCTGCGACGACTATACTACTACACTACTACACGACTACTCGACTACTCGACTGACCGACTCACTGCACGAGTACCTTCTGGGTATAGAGAGACTCGGACCTCAACCTCAACCTCAACTCAACCTCTTACTGTACTGGCACGGGCAGGTGGTGCTCACGACCAACCAAAACGTCACTCGCGTCATTCATCACATTCTTTTCCATCTTGGTCCATTCGGTCTCTCTCACTCGCACGCACGGCGCGGCAAGTTGCGAGCCATCCCATCGTCTGAACTCAACTCGACGACCTGGTCCATCCACCACTCATCACCCACCATCCAGAATTCCTGATCCGGCCTTGCTCACCCCTCCTCCGCCCCCCTGGATCCCTCTCCCTCTCCCTCTCTCCATCCCAACCTGCCATTGAACGGTCTGGCCTGGCTAGTCAACGTGGTTGTCTGGTCCACAGAAGCTTCCATTTGTGCCGGAGAGGCGGTTATTGGCTCTGAAGTCCTCAAATATCACGACACTACCACCAACCCGCCCCTCTGCGAAGCTGCGCTGCCACGAACAATTGGCTGGCTACCATTTTTCTCCACGCCTCTTAGCAGAAAACTTCCAAAAGGGAACCATCTCCACCTCCTTCGTCGTTTGCCTCACCCGTCCTAGACCTTCTAGACGGTCATCGCGTCGCATCGCCTCCGCGACTCTCTTGGGCCGTTATCACCATTCCTCGGTCGATCATTCTCACGACGGCGGTACGGTCAGAAGCACAGAATCACCAGACAAAGCCCTATCCAAGCGGGCCAGCAAAGCTTGCCCTCCTCTCCGCGTCAACACCACCACCTCCGTTTTCACCCGGCGGTTGGTGGCACGTCGAGGACGAGTATCCCCCAAATACGTTGCTGTCATCGATCATCGATCATCGAGACAGAGCCGAAGCACGGCACCCCCATCCTACCACTATCAATCCATATAGTGGTAGAAAAAAGAAGGAAGTGAGAGTGGTACCCAATTGACCTCGGTTGCCCAGAGACAACATCCGCAATCACGATCACGGCCCCAGAGAGCAAAAACCGAGCGCAAAGTCCAAGTCCAGCACAAGCAAGGCACCCGCTCCGCACCCGCTCCCATCTGCTCGCTCGCCTCTCTCTCCACACTGAGAACGGACCCCACCGGCACCCATCTCACTCCGTGGAACCCTCGCACCACCGAGGAAAATACCCCGGACCTGGTCCTTCACACCACCCAAAGAGCGCCCCCCTGGACATCACCCCCGATCCTAGCCTCAAATCGTATCCCTGCTACCCGAATCGCGAACACAGCCAGCCCAGGCATCCTCACCCATCCACCACCATCATCCTGATCACTCTCCGCTCCACCAGGTCCTGCCACTCATCCAACAAAACCAGGTCGTATCCCTTTCAATCCCTTCTTTTCCTCCCTCCTGTCTGTTCCACACCAACCCACCACCTCACCCACATCTCAAGTCCTTCTCCCCGACTTGGAGTCGCTCAATGAAGGTGGTCGTCCCTCAGCCGCTCAGGAGAATAAGAACGCACTGCATCACACCCGCATCTCGCGAAGGGTGGGTCGCAGCAACAGAGGCCCAGAACAATCTAGTCTAACCCAATCGGTCATCAACAACAGCACTGTAACCACAACATCTTGCATCTATTGAGCAACGAAGAATTGGAATTTGGTCTCTAGACACTAGCGACAGCCTCACTAAAAGTCCAGGAACTCAAGGATAGGAAAAGTGAAAACACCGTCAGGAAAGAATTGGAAGCTTGACCACGAACATTGGTCATTACAACAACTGGTGCTCATTCTGTGGAACGACAGTTGAAAGAAAATCAGGCTGAATCATTTGTCGCAGTTTATTGTCAGCCCGACTTCAAACTTGACTCACAGGTTCAAGAGGAGGAAAGAAAGCTTTGTCGGAATTGACAGGCGTGCTTAAATTCCTCTAAAGGAGAGATCAGCAAAAGGTTACGAAACGGAGTTCTCGCTTTGACAGTAAAAATTGTTCATTGCATCATCCCCAAGCAAGAACAAATAGGTCTGGAAAGCTCGATTTCTTGTTACAAGGCATTGTCTTAACCAAACGAAGGGGCAGGAAGCAGAAGCAAAACGTGCATCTGGCTGCAGTTCAGGAGCGGGAAGGCACGAGTCGGTCCTCGGCCACAAGATTGACAGCAGGGCGTTTGACTTCACACCGCTACCACGAACCTTCTCTCTAAATAGCGCACTGCTGAGCCAGCAACGTGGTCTGTGGGAGAAGGAGCCGTCGTGGTGCAAATTTAGCTTTAGAGCTAGAACACGCCGCCGGACCGTCCCCCGCTCTAGTGTCTTTATTTAGGTACGGGCCTTCTTTCTTGTGACTCTCATACATTGATTTGCGACTGCACCATACTCGTTCTTTCCACGGCATCTCATTTATGCCAGAAGGCTTGGGGGGTCTGCGGCAATCCTTTTTCATATCTAACTCTGACACTGTATTTCAGATAGGCTATTATCGGGTCGAATTTCAAACCGTCCGATTTGAATTGGCGCTTCCAGCCATTTTTGAAGCGTGTAATAACTGGATAATTCGTTCACTTCACGACATTTTCACTTCTTTCTTCATTCATCTCCATGACGCTTGCGTGTGTCGCAATCAATATGGCTTACCCGGATCAGAACGGAGGTGCCTACCAGCCCTCTCGCGAGTCTGGATACTCACTTAGAGACCAGCGAGAACATCCTGACTCTCATTATCCTCCTCCATCTCGAGACCCGAGAGTATATCCCGAGTCGCAGTATCCGCCACCAACCCGAGAATCTGACCCATATCCCATTCGCGATCCAAGAGATCAACCTCAGTCACAGTATCCACCTCCACCGGGTGAAGAAGATGACCGGGCGAGGGCATACCACCACCCTCATCACCGAGCTCCACCCAGCAGTAACGGAGTAACATTGCCACCGTTGTCGCCCTTTGAAACCCCAGCACCATATGGAGCCCAGCAACCACCACCGCAACACGCCAATGGATATCCTCCGGTTCCACAGAATTATCCGCAAGGCCCGCAAGGTCCATATAGTGCCCCACAGGCCGGGTATAGGAACGATAGACCATATCAGCAGCCCGCTCAAGACTATGCTCGTCCAGGGCAGCAACACATGGCATTCAGTCAATCGGCCCCTCGACAAAGGACTGCCATTGCCTGCAGATATTGTAGAAGACGAAAGGTAAGCTCACATAGTATTCCTCGCAGCCTTGAACATCATTGTTTTTCCATGGCGGGTTCATTCTCATAATCCATCGTCCTAATTTACTATTAGATTCGCTGCTCTGGATTTGATGCCAACCCTGAAGGTCGTTGTTCCAATTGCGTTCGATTTCAACAGGAATGCTTCTTCGCTCCAGTCTCTTCTCAAGCCCAAGCTTTTGTTCCTGCTCACACAGTTTATCCTCATATGCGTCAGAACTCTGGTATGAACCACACCGGACATGAGGAGCAAACAATGTATCCTCGCCATGCAGGAGCAACGCCCCAATTATATGGAGCTCATGGGCAACCACTCGGTCCTGTGCCGCCCCCTTCTGGGCATGGAGGTCCTTCTGGTCATGGAGGTCCTTCTGGTCATGGAGGTCCTTCTGGGCATGGAGGTCCTTCTGGGCATGGTCCTGGTCCTGGTCCTCAGTACGAATATCCCGCACCTTCTCCTACAGGATCGTATAACTCTATGGACCGCGGCCAAACACCTCGCTCTCAAGATTCTGCAGCATATAGCACCCACGACCGTGCGCAATCTTCTCGAAACCACGAGACTCTTCACAGTCCTCTGGAGCACCCGTCTCGATCTCATGAGCCTATGCATAGCCCGCACGATCGTTCCCAACCACCTCGACATCACGAACCATTGCATCCTCAGGAGAATCCAAATGATTCTATGCGCCCCCGAGATCGTCCATCGCCGACGGGCTCTGCAGAGTCATCATCTCGAAAACGACCGTCCGAGGACCAGCATGACTCAGTTCTTCCACCTCCAATGCCGCCGTATGCACGCTCTGATAGCGCGAACAGGCGACAAGCAGTCGAAAATGAGCATCGACTCCCGCCGTTGACACCAACGGGTGTCATGCCACCCTCGAATCACTCTCCTGGTTCTTCTATACCCTCGGCAGCAAATCTTCAATCTCGCCCAAATGGCCTTCCATCAATTACTCAACCTCTCCGTAATAACCCGGGCGGAGCAGGTCGTACAGATCCTATGAATTTGAACAACCTCCTCGGAGATTTCAACAACGACAGCAGGGCAAATGATGACAAGGTTTTATCTCGCTTTAATCCGAATCCTCGTTAGATGCCATTCGAATTACTCCATTTCCGAATACTGTTCAGGGTCTAGCCACCTTCTGCGTGCGCCTGTAGAGTGGCACAATACCCATGAGTCGAATACGTTGCTGTGTTTGAAATTGGCACCAAAACTATGAAACAAAAAAAAAAAACAAGAAAATCTCATGGGAGCTTGTTTAATGATAAGATGAAGAATTGATCCCCCATCATCTTGGGTGGGGCTCACAAGGGAAGGAATTAATTAATGGTTTTTCTTCTTTCTTGTGTTTACAATCCGCGGTTGTTGTTTATTGAATTCTTTTTTCTTTCTGTCTTGTCTCATTTGCTATTTTTTTGTTTTTTGTTTTTTTCATGGGGTGTTATATTTTTACGAAATGAAAAACCATGTGTGGTAATGAATCATGGATTTCGCAACGGGGTGGGTAACAAATCTGGGGCTGGCTGGCTGGCATGGGCAAATAAGGGGGATTTGGGGGAGTCGCTTTTGGTTGAAAATAGATGGATCATTGCCTCACGGCAGAAATATTTTTTTTTTGGAGAGGGGGAGTTTTTTTGTTACGTTATGTTGTCTACTTCTTCCTTTGCGCGTTTCTTGTTGAACGTTCTTCTGCTTCTCTGACACATTTGTTTATATTGAAGTCTGTTGTGGCGATTGAGATAATTGGATTCTGTGGTGGGGTGGAAGATTACTATGGGAGGCAAATTGTGGATGTATTAGCGTATTGAGAGAGATATGTATTTTGCTTGCATGTGGGCAGTTGTTGAGTCTTGCCTTTTTTTCTTTTTTTTTCCTTTTCTTCGTTTGTGTGCTAGGGGTTTTGTGATACCTAGGTAGCGACGTAGTTGAGAGTGATTTTATTGGTGAGCAAAGCTTTGAGTTGGTTTGGGTTGGGTTTGGTGTGCGAGGAGGGAAAATAATAATGAAAAGATGGATTTGGAATGACGTACATAACCCTTCTTCTTCTTCTTCTTTTTTTTTGGCCTTGTGGTTTTTGTGATGTGATTTTAATTATTTAATTACCCAGTCAAAATCTGAAAATGGATTATGTTACTGTATTGTATTGTACTGTAGATCACAAGAGACCCAAGAAATTAAGAAGAAAATCGGAGACGGATGTCTCGATCAGAGGAAGATGGAATAAGAAAGACTACCCCTTACCCCTTACCCCTTACCACCTCTCTATCCGTATACAGAACCTCCTACTTAGTACTTACCTTTGATTAATTGCATTCTGTCTACTTGTATACTTGCTAGCGACTCAGTTAGCGAGAGTACCAACTTCCAAGGCCAAATACTATTAGGTAGGAGGTTCTACATACAATTACAGAGGTGTTACGAAGTAGGGATTGTATGGTCAAAAGTTCTTAGAATCTCAACTTAATATCTTATTACACCTTCTGATCGTCATTTAATCTCCATCCTCTCTTTTTCTTTACTTCTAATGCCATAGATAAAGGAGAGCAGGTATGGCTCCCGCTTAACTTAAGCCACCACCTTTGAGAAGCACAGTACTCGGTTCCACAAGCGTATTATTCGAATCACACTCTTTGACCACTACAAAGGTGATGTGAGCGGAAAGTGCTTCTAGTGTGCCCTGTAGTATGTGAGTGTATTTATACTCCCACCTACTTATTTTCTCTGTTCCTTCTTTCTTATATCAATCCACGCCTTCTGATCGGTTAGGTAGGTCCTTTAGTTTGCCAAGCTAAAATCCTAACAGTATGTCAGTACCCACTAAGTAGACGTAGATCATCAAGGGAGTCCGAGTCTCGCTACAGGGCGAAATCTGGACTTTTTAGATGACGGCAAGCTGCGAAATCTACACATTTGACAGACCAGGGCCCAAAATTCACTAATTCTACTGGCTTTTTACTCTAGGAGTCCCATTAGATCACATCTACACCCTATCCACTCCTGTAGGTCAAAGAGTGCAATTCGAATAATACACTTGCGAAACCGAGTAGAAGAATATGGTAGATTTAAGTCCAAGCTTGGTGTTGAATTGTTTGGCTCGTAAGGGTACGTACGTACGGTGGACAAGTCCCTAGGTAATCTACATGTAGAAAAATGAATGATCGGATCTACAAGAATCTACATACCCATCCCATCCTCCTATCTTAGAAGCTCACCCATCCCTCCATTCCTTAATCCCCTTCCAACTCACTCCGCCCCCCAAACTCAAAAGACAAACCAAAAGCCAACCCCCCTACTGCAAATGCGTCGTAAAAAACAGCATCCCCATCCCCCCGGGAATCTGCAAGACCCCCTCATCAAGGCCCATCGGATTCTCCACTTCCACTCCATCCCCACCATCTCCCCCCTCATCCCCTTCATCATCATCCCCATTGGGTCCTTGGAAATCCGAGTCGGAATCGGAACCCCAGCTTTCGATCCACTCGTCCACTTTCGCTTCGTCGATCTCGTTGCTGATTTTCCAGTGCATGCTAGGTCCCGCGGGGCCTTGTTGGTTGTCCATGTCTCTGTGGGGGGTGTTAGTGTGATGAGAAGAGGGAGGGGATGGGTAGGGGGAGGGAAGAAAGGAAGCGAAGGGGAGAGTTACTTATCGAACCAGTGGCCTATTACGCCTCGTGCTGAGCGGACGCCGCCTACTTGGATGCCTTCGCTTTTCCATCTTTCTTCGCTATTGGAAGAGATAGTGTATCAGTAAAAGTAGTCAAATAAGGGATTCGAAATTCCAGTCCCTCGGCTTCCCCCAAATAAAAAAGGAAGCCTCGTTGTGTCAAGGATTCAAAGAAGAGAAGGAACTTACCCATTGTATACACTACAAGTAGTCCACCTAACCTCCCCCTCCTTGGTCATCCTCACACAGCCCCTAATATTCGAATTCGCATTAGGATCATGGGGTGTATGCAACGACCTCGAAATCCCCTTGAAAGTTACAACTGGCATCTTCTGATTGGGATCCGGATCAGGCTTCACGCTCGTGACCTCTAACTCCATCATGATGAGCCGAATGGCTTCGACGGTGGAGATGGGTGGTCGTGGTTGATCGTCTGGAATCTCGAGATCAATTTCCCAGTTATAGTATGAGAGCTCGTGATAATCGAGGAATGTGACGACCTATGTATCACAAAATAAGTAAAAATTGAAAAGGGCAAAGATGTAGAGGGGAAAACAAACTCTCATCCAAGACCCAGAGATGTTGTAAGGGTCCTCCTCATGTCTCAACCCCGACGGCCTCAGCTCATCCAACAATTCAAGAGATCTAAAACTGTCCCTCTGGCACCCAAGCCAAGGCTGAATGGAAAGCGGCCTCAACGCCCTCTCGGCCGCAGTCTCAAAGCTCTGCAGGTTCTTAGCGAGAACGATCATGATAGCCTCCACTTTCTCCCAATCAACGCTCGCTTCGCCGTCCGGTTTGAAGGGTCCCCAGAGCGAGTGATCGGTGTAATTCCTCATGTCGTAGACTACGGACATGGCGTAGGGATAGACATCATGGTAGCGAGTGGGATCTATCTGTCGGATTGGGACTCCGCTGTAGCAATGCAGTTTTGCGCTTGCTTGTCGTGCCGGGAGGGATTTGGTGTGGTCTCTTGCTCGGTCTTTCATGGATCTGGTGTAGGTTAGGGATTGGAATAGGTAGTCTTCTATGTTTTTCCTTCCGCGTGCTGTTCCTTTATCGAAGTTACGAATTAGGAAGTTGATGTTTATGGAATCTGGCTCTGAACTGGCATTTTCTATCAAAGAAATTGCTTTTTTAGCTGATATGAGGATTTTCTCTTCGTGCTGGATTTTGTTAGCAGTGCTCCCAATACGCAGGGAACGAATCATACCGAAAGATTGATTTCCCTTGGATATTCTCCATAAAGTGCTCGTAAGGCAACTAGATCTCTATGCTGCTTTTGCCAATCAAAGTCGCTTTTTTTGAGCTCCACTGGTGGCTCATCCTATTCCAAGTCAGTGATATGAACAGATACCTCATGAAACTCGCCAAACGGAAAAGATTTGGAGATTGGATATGAAATCAAAATGCGTCCTGAAGTGCCCTCAAGACCCGCAATTTCTTTCCAGGAACAAACACAAGCGCTTCGACATCCATCCCAGCTACACGTCCTCTACATACACCACCTTCAAGTAGTTGTCGAACAATTCCACAAAACAGCCACCAGAACACGAAAGTATCAAATGCTCAACTTCCCACACTCGATTCTTGCGCATCCTCTTCCCAAACGTTCCCATCTCATCTTCACTCAAGCTCTTCATCCGTCTGCACCCNCCCCACCCCCACTACCATCCACAAAATCCCTCAACCCCCTACACGTCGCGCGCAAAGAATCCAGATCCTCGGGTCCAACCCCCGTCAGAACATTGAACAGAAGTTCATGGGGGATAGTAAGGAGCGTAGATTTCGTTCCCTCCTCCATCATGTCTCTTTACCTCTCTATCACGCTTGCTTTCTCTCCGGTGTGGCGTATCCGTTTGTATCCCAGGAACCTACTCGTAATCTTACCTAGGTAAGGAAGGCTAGGATGGATGTGTGGATGCTTCACATGTGATTGCCTCCCGAGCCTCGCGAGAACAGCAGAGAAATCCTTGAGAGACGGAGGGCGAGGACTTGGTATAGATGAGCAGTTTTGATATCGCTTCTTCAGTAACTGAAGAGAATTCGTCGTCGTCGTCGCAAGTGGCGTGTCGTGAAGATCGCTGGTTACCTACCGGTAGACCCCCGCCGTCAACGGCTTAATGACGAGCGAAATGGGCAAGGGTTTCGGATTTAACCTTAACTTCCCGCCACACGTTATCTCCGGGATAATAAACCATACCGAGCTCCAGCTTGCGCATGGAAAGGCATCGTCTAATTTTCGTACTTGCTATGAAGTAAATGAAGATAGTTCATTATGGCAAGAGTATTCCAAGCAGCTAAATTTGTTGTCCTGGAGGACTTAGGTTGGTAACTTTGATAACATGGGGTTTTCCTGCTTTCCTGCCTTCCTGCCTACCAGGAGCTGAGTATTTTGAGGTGGTTGCTTGTATGTCCACATCTTCGATCGATGCGAGGACATGCGAAGAACCTTTCTATCTACTTTTAAATCCCCAAGATCACTCAGCGGGAAAAGAACGGAAAAATCACATCTTCACAGCTAGGCAAACCAAGATTTTGGTGACAATCTTATTAATTGATCGTCCTTTTCTCGACAAATAATATCTCCCCTAGACTAATATTTCATATCATTCATTAATTCATCCTATGAATTTCGTGATATCGTAAGCTTGTAAAATATGCCATCCCCGATCATAAACATGCTCAATGAAGAGCGCGAGATGATAAAACAGACCTTTGCGGATCCTTTTTGTCACCACGGCCCCTTTCCGACCACAGGCTCCTCGTTCCAATAATCCCATTTTGCCCATACAGGACTACTTCGCTTCACAAATGGATATTCTTGTCCCCCAAGAAGATCCTCCCTAAGAAAACAATCAGTCCAGGTGCCTCCGAAGAGTGGGAAATGGTGCGTCCTTACGACTTACGACTGTGGGCGCGGCTTCTTGATGTTGTGTGGTACCGCAGGGATGACCGTTCCAATTGGAGCCTTTCGTGGAACCACGGGGCGGTAGGGTGGTGGTCGCTTTCCATCTGCAATTGAACTTTGCGGGGAGCTGGAGGGACCGAGTGCTGGCCACAGATTAGGGTCTTCGAACAGATTGCTTGAATCCGTCTTCTTTGGTGTGGAAGATCCAGATACATTAGTAATTCCAACGGAAGGTTTAGATCGGATTGAAAGTGTAGAGCCACAAGCGGAAGAAGCATTACTACCTTTCTTCTCGTGACGATATTGCTGAGTGAAACCTCCCTTCTTCAATCCCCCCTGACGATTTTCATTGGAGGTATTAGCGTTGGAACTCTTTTGGGAGTCGGGTTGTGGTTGAAAAGTCCCAACGCTCTCCTTCTTTGGCACTCTTGATGGCTCCTTAGGAGGCTCATTCTCATTGACAGTTGATTGACCATCTACCCCCTGGGTATTCTTCTTAGCATGGTTCTGTGTTTGTTGGTCGTTCTCATTAACACTAGCCGCCCCCTTCGGTTGACTGAACACAGAAGTAGTATTATCTCTGGATTTGTCCTCCTTCTTGTTGAACTGCTGGTTTTCCTCACTTTCAGCTTTGGGGTCTTTCTTCTGCTCCTTCTGTTCGCCCTTGACACTGTATCTTCGATTCGTCTTATGTAACTTCTTTGTATTCTTCTTTTGGCCAAACTCTTTGGAAGGTTGACGCTCAGCTGATTTAGTCATGCCAGGAAGGGAAGCCTCTGATTTTGCAGAAGTTATGCTTGGCTGTTTTCCTGAAGCGCGATTATCACCTGAATTAGCACAAGACGCTGCACAGAGATCTGTAGCAGTTGAGGCAATAGTATCTGTGGGTGACTCGGATAAATCAGACTGTGTGAGTGTGTGGTTGGTGGAGATAGGGGTCGCCTTGGTTGAAGCGTATTGCTTGGAATATTTTTGTGTTGACTTCTTGTGGATGTGACGGCGGGGCTCCTCGTTTGCTTGCTCATTAGCAGTCGCTTGGACAGCATCGGTACCAACCTCGTCGCTCTTCTCAACAGGATTCATTGGCGATACCAGGTTGGAGGTCTGAGATGAGACTGTGGATTGAGAGCTGTTGGAATTGTCCAGGTCTGCAGAGCGAGTTGTGACATCACTACCAAAGAAAGTCAGCGTGTCACAGGTTGCCAGGCTCAAAGCTTTGGTAATTTACTTACGTGTTAGATCTAGAGTTTCGGTCACCTTTCTTCTTCTGAGGCTTGGGTGGGTTGGATCCTTGATTATCAAACTCAACTTTGGAACTTTCGTCCTGTGCCCTAAACAAGATGATTAGAATCCAAAGGGCCAAAGAAGTAACATAACATACACCTTGGGGAGAGAGTTCTCCTTGTTTTCACTTGAAGCTGAAACATTATCCTCATTTCGTAATTTAGTATCCTTGGGGGTTGACTCGACGGAATTCAAAGGTGTCTGAGGAGGGTCATCAGTCGATTTTGATTGATGACTTCCAGATTCCGATCCTGAGGGTGTTTGTTGCCCACCAACCTTGGCTTGCTTAGGGGTAGGTGTATCTGCTTCATTGAAAGGACGAGAAGATGGGCCATCCTGTCGATAAAACTGGTTGGATGAGTTTGAGTTATTTCTCTGCGGATGACGACGAAATTGATCTCCACCATATCTAGAGTTATAATCAGGTCCAAAGCTTTTGTTGCTGAGTTGGCTATTGGAACGATCTCTGGGATGTCTGTATACTTTATCTCTTGGTTTCTGAACACGGATGGTATCTCCTGTTGGTATTCGAATCTGGCCAAACTTCTCAATAGCAAAGTCGACTGTGCCTACATGCTCAAAGCTAGAATCGATTTAGCATCCTTCTGACATGAAACCACGGTAGAAACTTACGTGACAAATGCTGCAGCATGGGTATGTCGACCATCGTTTGCATAGTAGATTCTGTTGACTTCTCCTGCTTCCGACATCAGTCCCGCCAACCCATGTGAGACAAAGAATTCCTTGGGAACGTTTTCAACATAAACTGTTCGGTTGTTGTTCTCAGCGTATGATGCAAAATTTTCGCTGTAGCTGTAAGTACAATGGTTTCTCCAATCAATGCGGGCTTTAGAATCATTCTTGAACAGAGCTGAAATTGTGTCGTAGACGGGTTCATGGCGACGGCGGTTTGCGGGATCGAGTCTCGCGTCATTAAAATTGTGAGGAAATCGAGGATTTGCTGGAGCAGAGATATTACGGTTGGGAGTGGACTCTGGCCTACTCGATTGTCCAGTGCGAACATAGATCGGCTCACGTTCATCATTGTGTTGTTTGTGTGGACTTCCACCTGATGTGCTTGAGAGAGCGCGTTTACCATTATACCCAGCATTTCCGTAGCCAAAGCGTCCGTTCTTCATGGAATGGTTGTTGGTATTGGAAGAATCGTTCGACATATTGCGGCGTCTGTTGTGGCCTTGCATGGCCCAGTCCTCATGGCGCATGGAATTCGGCGTCGAATGGTTGCTGGCTATGTAACGTTGATTTTGCATGAAGCTGCTGTATGATTGGACAGGACCAACTTGACCAACAGGGAAGACTGGTTGAACTGTTAGTTTTCATCTTCTGGTGACTGTATGGAAGTTATGTTGAACCTACCAGGTATATATGGCGGTGGAGGAGGGCCGATTGGAGTCTGAGACAGGAAAGGAGGAAATGTTTCCAATTGCTGGGCTTCTTGAATAGGATGCAAAGATTGTGGTGGTGGTCGAGTTGCCTCCAACAGTCTATTACGTTCTCTTTCTAAGGCACATCTCAGAATGTGATTTTCGCCCATTGACAAGGTCGCGAGTCCAGCTTCCTCATCTCCAGGCAAGAACAGAGTGGTGAGGTTTGTCGTCAATGGACTCGCCAAGACTTGATCTCTGTGAAATTCAATCCATTCTGCAGCGTACAAGTTAATTTCTTTTGTGATAATGGGTCTGAGTATATCATTCTTCTTCACAATCTGTTCGATAACCCAGTAGCAGAATGCGGCACCTTGAACCCAGAGATCGTAGCCATCCCAGAACTTATACAAATCAGGCCAGGCTTTGATCTGGGTAATGTCCCGTACGATCTTTGGAAAGCGATCTCGAAGTTGTTTTGCAGTATTGGCAACATCTTCATGGAATCTAGATCGTGCCAATGGTGCAGGACGAGGATTGAGGAGGGCTCTCTTGGCATCCTTTCCCATGTTGGTGGAAAAGAAGGCTGGTGAATCCTCTGGAATCTCTGTGGTGTAGAAAGTGTCTGGCATAGACAGGTCAAGTACCTCATTGGGCTTTTGACGGGCAACTGGAGCACGAGCAACAGCCTGAGAATTGCTGTACTCAACAGGAGGATGTCCCATGATGAGCGATGTTGATGGAGGAGGCGCGGGGTGAATGAATGTGTTCATGGCGCTGAAGAGAGAGGCAACTTGTCAGTGGAGGTCTTCAAAAAGAGCAGCAGAGAAGAGAACTGAGTATCTAGCTTACTCTGAGGTTGTCAGGAGACGTCGTGAGAAAGACAATGGCCGAGAAGACTTGCGAGACATCAAAACTCAAAGGTGAACATGGGGCGAAGTAACAAGAATATAGACCATCCAAAACCGACAATCGAAGATTGAAGATCGGAAATCGGAGACCACAACGCGACAGGTTGTCTTTGGCACGCGCAAAGATGCGAGTGTCTTGAAGAAGGGGCAGATCGGCTGGATCTGGTGAGGGGGTGGTGGTCTTGATGAGGTTGCGAAATTGAAAAGGAAGGCAGGAGGGAGAGGGGTCGGAGGTGGATGAGGTGGTGTTGACCTGCCTGGGTTGAAGGTGAGTTCCAAATATTTGAATAGATGTGCTGGCCGGGCCACCGACCAAGACCAGCACAACAGGTGGCTGGAAATCATATTGACGGATAGTGAATTTACAAAGTAATATCCGACATCGGAACACCCTTTTTATTCTTGAAGAGTGAATCTTACTCCTAGGAGCATCTGCAGCATAATATTCGCTCCCCTTTGTTTTTTGATGATTCGTTTACCATTGCACATCGCACGCAAAGGTTTTCATGTGTGGAGTTCTAGGTAACACTCCTCTTGGAACTCTCAGTAGCTGTGTGTGTTCTTTGCTTAAGGAGAATCGCTGATGTTGATACTCATGATGCATATAATGGATGCAATCAGTATGCTGTCATAGCATATGCGTCTGCTACAGCATGAAGGATGTACTTTAGCTTTGAAATATACAGAATCTGGTTATTGTAAACTGTGATATGTCATTAAGGTATGTCTGAAGTCTGTCTAGGTAGAAACCATACACTCAATACAACCACAGTCTGATTGACTACTCAAAGTCTTCCGCAAGGAAATCCTAAATAGTCTGTTATCATATGTTAAAAGCTACTTGAGTTTTTAAAATCAACTTGGAGGGACCGTCTAGCTATCAATAAAATAGCACCCGAAATAACAAGGTGGTTAACAGTGTGGAATGAGTGGATTCATCGCATTGGTATTACAGTCAGAACTCCCAACTAGGCTTCACTTGATGCTTTTGGATACAAATTTACAAAGGGAAAACCTATTTCTGTGGTAAAGCCCGAACCATCTTCAAAATCTGCGACTCAGAGTCCCCAATAACCGCCTTGCCATTCTCCCAATCCACAGTCTATGCCAAGTTAGCTATAAATGTGTATCATGGAATGAAAGGAAATCTTACCACTGGTCTTTGGAAGTTTGCGCCACTCTCCTTGAGCTTCTTGATTGCTTCAAGTTCTGTATTTGCGCCCTTGACCAACTTTGAAATCTCGGACGGTCCAACGTATTCCAGAATGCTCTTGAGTTGATCTTCCGTTGGTGGCTCCTCTGTCACATCTAACGTGAATTGCTGACGTTGCGGGTGGGATTGGTGGCTATGATCACTGGCTTGATCCTGGGTAGCGGTGGTAGCAGCAGTTGCGGAAGCTGTCTTTAAGAGTGTATGCACTCTGGTGGAGGCTGGCATGCCTGCCTTGTGGAAGAGGGTGATGACATCTAGGGTTTTCTGCAGAAGTAATTAGCGTTTGAAAAGCAGATTCATGGTGACAATCGAATAGTAGGAGGTCTCTGGACTTACGAATCGAAACATGATAGTGGTGGATGGGCTTCAATTGGAAGAATTAGTTTTGCAGGTAGGCGGGCAGCTGGAGCTTCAATGAAGCTTTTCAGATATGACGTTGATAGGTGGACCCCTGTTCAATGCCTGTGCTGAGCCGGGCGGTTTCAAATCGCTGCCTTGTATATGGGGCAGAAAAATAAGGCTCATATAAAAATGCCCAAGGCGAGTCGGGTTGCTCCAGAGATCGCGCATGGAAATTTGTCAATAGGCGAAGTCAGCGTGAACATTACCAAACCTCACCAACAAAACATCCAGAACCATCCCTAGCATTCCGCATTCCTTGCTACACACACCCCCGCCAAAATGCCGCCTCTGATATTGCACAATGTTCCAGACGAAGAACTCTATGTGGGAGAAGACGGCATACAAAGACCGTATGCTATGCTGTTTCCTGGGTAAGCTACCCACATGCGCGCGCTCATCATGATGGATTTATGTTTTTCTGACGAAGACAGCAACGAGAGCAATCCATTAATCTCGCGATCACGAAAAAACACCTTCACCGAATCGGGTTCATTCGGAAAGTCTACTAGGCGTTCGCGCTCGAGGACAGGCACACCAGCTGCGAGAAGGGAAGATCCGACTCTCGAGGCTGCAAATGCGATCTTTTCCAATTTCATGACGAGTCGAGTCGCAACTGCTCCCGAAACACAACGCCCTACGTCTCTATCAGCATCAGTCTCTCAGCCAAACCTGTTAGGTTCGACGGCCCTAGCAACAAATGACACCAATTCTACCGCTCCCTTGCGATACGTCCATAAAGAGCCCACCGAGGTTATTCTACGAGGCTTCAGAGCTAGCCATCAATATGCAGCACTCAGAGAATACGAGCGCATTGGTGGTCGAATATGCGAAGATTATCCTCGAGATCCTCCACTAGAACAAAGACGCTACAAATCCGATCTACGAGATCCCGCTTCCCTTCGAACACAACCTATGACCGCAGAAGAAAAGGCAAAGGCGATGAGATTCGCGGGCGGGGAGCACTGGATCAAAATAACTTTTGAATCTGCAGAAGGGGCTGAGGCAGCTGTTGATGCCTCACCTCAAACGATACAAGGGCATCTCGTATTCGCTGAACTGTATCGTGGAGTTCCGCCTATCGCTGATGAAGCTGTACCTTTAGGAGGACGAGGGAATACTTTCGGCGCCCCTTCTGGCAAGGGTATTTTTGGTGCAACCCGACAACCGTCATCACTCTCTCGATCTCATACAACTCCAGCAATGACCCAAATTGGACGGGGTATGGGCATCCACACCATCTCACCTTCAGGATCCAACACCTCATCCCAAACACTCGAATCGGCTACACTTTCCCATGCGGGTACAAGCACATCTTCCGGAACTGTGATGCCCGATCCACCTGTACAACAAGCAAGCACACAGAATGCTACACCTGAGGTCTACTGCCGCGGCATCCGCACAGCAAAGAGAATCCAACTTCTTCCCGCTGAACAAGCGCTATTACCACAAAAATCTTACGGCAGAAGAGTGATGGCTCAAATTCCTTTCCTTAGCTGGTTCACAGGGGACATGATAGGCTCTACTGTTCCAAGAACGGAAAACGGAGAGTTTGATTATGCGAGAGCTTCTATGTACTGGCTTCTGATTTACTGGTTGGATCGCTTGTGTTTTGGTATCTTTGAGGTTTCCACCAAAGAAAAGGAGGAATGATGATGGAAGTCGTAGCCACGATTTGGAGAAAGAGTGGTAAAATTCGGGCATGAGGATATGGAGACCGCGACGATGGCATACCTTGAATACAAGGTCTTGTTTTGATTTCAGCATGGCGTTTAATGTGTCTTTGGGAGGGAACTCAACTAAGCAGGTTGAGCATCGAAAATGTATAATTTGCGTATACCTATGGTAGACTTGTGTAGTCTACTGCTTTGAAATAGAAGAGAAGAAATAATAGGAATTCGAAATTTTTCTGACTATTGTGTCTTTAGGATTGAAGCCGCCAAGTAGACGGCTTCTTGAATAGTGAATACAGTACTTGAGCCCGTTTTGTTTTGTATCTACAAAAATCACTTTAGCAGAGGAGTTGAGAAATGAACACCTCTTTTTCTTTCGCTTACTCGAGTACATAAAACATACTGTAATACTCCCTCGCTTAGTCCCACAGTACGGAGGAATGCCCACCTACACTCCTACCTTACAGTAACTTACTTTACAAATTGGATAGTTCTCCCCTTTCTATTCGACAACAAGTCCTTATATCTATCATATTGTTTTGGTACTCAAACGTTTCTTAGTTGATGGGAGTGATTTTGTTGGACAGTAGCGAAAGTATGGCTTCCTGGCGCGAAGTTTGAAAGGCATTTTACCATACATAGCGCCGTCTCACGAGGGAATTCAGGTGATGCAAATGGTAGTGTTTCTCTTAACACTTCGGCTCTCATCTTCATCTTCATTTACTCACTTTTCCTACGATTTCAACGTCAAGCAAGGAAATGAATCCCAAATGAGCTAGACTAATCAATGAGCTAAAGACTCATCAAACTATGGGGTATACAAACAAACCATCCATAACGCCAACCTATCTCCAACCTACCACCTATCTACCTTTTATCAATCTAACCTACCTAAGTACAGTTCCATTTAATCAGACGCCGTACCAGCACCAGCCTCATTCGTTGAACCCCACTTATCCTGAGAACTCACAGCTGCAGAATCATCACTTACACTCATTCTCGCCGTCGCCCCTTTGCTTCCTTCGGGATTTACACTTTCCCCATCTTCATCCTTGACTGTCTCTGCTTCTAGCGTACCAGAAGACGTGACGTTCTCGTGCTCGTCCTCCTCTTCAATCCTGTCTTCCATATCCGCAGGGGTAGCAAGTCCCAAATCCAGAGGTTTTGGTAAATCCAAAGGATCTTCGCAATCCTTGACAGGTTCCCGATCCCTGGGCGGAGGAGAAAAGGGCCTCACGCCTCTGGATCTGTTCAAGATTCCCGTTGAATCAGTCCGAGACCAATTCGTGCCTCCTTCCGAAAATATACTTCGCATATCTGAGTCTTTCCTATCATTGGCGGATACTGCACCAGCTAGACTTTGATATCCCTGTCCGTCCACCAGAAGACTATCGGATCTTGCGTGATCGTTTGCTCTGAGATATGGTCTAGAAGTATGTGAGTCTTGATGTGGATCCGGGAGGATACTCTTGTTCGGCAGTATACTGAAAATTTTCGATTGTGAGTTTGCGTGCTCATTCCCATCTACCTCATTCGCAAAAAGATCCCGTCCCCGCTCAAGCAACTCATCCAAGCCCCCACCTGTCCAACCCTTCCTAGCCAACGCCTCGAAAATATCGACTTCCGCGCGGACCAAACCCGCAGAACATTCCACAATTCCCAGGCTCATTTCCTGGCCTTCCCGCAGCAATCCACGTGCATGGCCGCCATGCAAAGACGTCAACCCATCTAGTTTTTGTGTAAGCTTCACAAGATGTTCCCGGAAAGCCCCCACATCTCGTTTGCGTTTCCCATGCAATCGCAGCCCCTCCTTCTCCATTTTCCTGATATCCCGACTCATAATCTTTGCCTCCTTCTGATACCGCTCTTCCTCCTCCTCCATCCGCCGACGCCATTGATCCAACTCGCTCAGCAAAGGCACCTCGAAATTTCTATATACCGTCTCACTGAGGATCTGCTGGTGGTTTGCTATCAGATGATGTACGCCGCTAGCTGCTAGGAGTGTATCCGCGGTACAGTTGGATCCACCTGGGCTTCCATGGACGGTAAAGCTATTCGACATGCTGCCCGAGCTCTGAATGGAAGGCGAGCGTGCCTCCTTCAGACGTGCACATGCTTCGAGAGCGGAACCGAAGGTGGAAGCGGAGGAAGAGAGGGCAGCAAGTGCTAGTCTATAGGCTTTTGCTGAGGAGAGAAGTTCGGAGTAGGCGGTCTGCGAGGCTTCGAGGTCGTTCTTTGTGAGAACTGCATGGGGAGACTGGGGAGGTGGGGGAGGTGGAAGATTGAAGGTAGAGGGTATAGGTCGGCTTGTTGAAGCATAGGAATAGGTTGGTGAACTGGGGATTGGAGGCAGAGCACTGGGTGAGGGTGGTCGAGATTCAGATATAGTTGCCATGGCAGGTTTGTTGTTGTTGCTAGCTGGGAAAGCTGCAGCGGCGACGTGGGCTGCAGACATAGCTATAGACCGTAGTTGTTGAAAGCTACAGGAACGGGTGATGGTGATGCCAAAGAATGTCAGTTTCGCATCTCATCTGGTCATGAGAGAAATCTACTCTGGTGGCCTTGTGTGGTGTGGTTGTTCTGCGTGAGGATGGGGGTGGGTAGGCTTGTCTTGTGATGCCAGTATCTGGTAGGTAGATTGGTAGGTTTCTTATCGGCCTGATAAGGTTAACTTTTTTCTCGCTTCCTGAAGATCCCTGATTCCGATTTGCAGGGGGGTGGTGGGATGGTGGGATGCGATGCTATTCCCAACCTCGGCCGAGTCTTCTTGCGAGTCTTACAGTCTTACACACCTATGATCTGGCAAGACTACACAAACCACCAGCTCCGTCAATTGTTTGCTCAGATCACCTACAACCTACTGCTCCTGCTCCTGGCCCTGACCCTTTCCTACGATCTTTCTCTACCCCATCTACACTCCCAATTTCAAACTTTCATCTGCATCCCGCCGAGATGGCTCCCTCCGCCATCACCATCCCCTTCGTCACGAAGCATACGGCCACAGTTATAGTGGCTCATGGTTTGGGAGATAGTGGCGCAGGTAAGAGATTCAGCCCTCTCCTACATTCTATGGAAAATGGCACATTGGCAATGGTAGCCCCAGCTATAACGAAGCTCTGCTTGCAATCATTGCCTCCTCACTTTACCCCTCCATCAAGACCACCCTGCTGACCCCCCTCAAGGCTGGGTTTCTCTCGCAGAAAACTGGCGCCGCCGTCAGAAGTTTCAAGAAGTCAAATTCGTCTTCCCAAATGCCCCTACGATCCCAATCACTGTCAACTTTGGTATGCAAATGCCAGGCTGGTACGACATTGTAAGAAGCCCCAACGCAGTGAGTCGCGTTGACGCTCTGCGGTTCCGCCAATCCACACACCAAACTAACTCAACCATAGATACAATTCAAAGACATCCAATCGCAACAAGACGAACCTGGAATTCTCCGTTCCCGCGAATACTTCCACAGCCTGATCAAAGCCGAGACCGATGCCGGAATCCCCTCGAACCGCATCGTAATTGGAGGCTTCAGCCAAGGCGGTGCAATGTCCATTTTCGCCGGTATAACAGCTGACCAAAAACTTGGTGGAATCTTCGGACTAAGCTCTTACCTTCTTCTTCACGAGAAACTCAAGGACTTCGTCCCAGCTGATAACCCAAATAAAGACACACCAATCTTCATGGGCCACGGAGATAGCGATCCTCTCGTCCTTCCGGCTTGGGGTAAGAAGACAGCTGAGCTATTGAATGAGGAGGGCTGGAATGTGGATTTGAAGTGGTATAAAGGTTTACAGCATTCGGCTGATCCACAAGAGATTGATGATTTGGAAACATACCTTAATTCCAGAATACCTCCTGCTGGACAAAAGGAGCCTTGACTATTTGAGGGTTTCAATGGCGGATATGAGGTTCTATTACCACTGGCTTCCTTTTTGATTATTTGTGTATTGGGATGGCGTTTTACTAGATGTGGCAGAAAGCCACTGAGAGGAGAGAAGAAGAATCTTTAGTTGTGATGACTGATGGATTCGTTTACAGACATGAGAATGACGATAGGACAAAACCAACATGGGTACCTACCACTTCTTTCGCGTGATAAATCAGGATTAGATGATGGCAGAGTAGGTGCTGAACTCCCATCCAGCTCTTCTGTGGTGTTTGATTACATTACCAGCGGCACCAGGGCTGCAGAAGTTTGCGACCCACCAAGAGCAGCAAAACCTCGCCAAAGGACTCTAATTGTTCTGTAGAAGCTTACAAGTTGTGTTGATACCCAAAAGGCCTTAGATAACTTGTTATCTTTCAGAAGGTAAGTTACTCCAAACTGCAGTCGCTAAATCTTGCACCTCCTGGTGGTAGAGTAGTAGGCTGAAAAATCAAAATTCAAATTGTTACTCGCATTTTCTGGATATGCAAACATGGGATGGCCCCTTTGAATTTTTAGAACGCTTAGTAACCTTACTAGCGCTCTGTCTAGTCATTTGCCGTATAAAAAGCACAATTTTCTACTAATACAACCTTCATGTGCAGGACAGCTTGGAATTCAACTTCTAGAATCTATATGAGGTATTTTCTCAAAATTGTTATTAATCGACATACTGTTATAATTTAGAATGCCATATCCTTAATCAGGGTATCTCTGGGAAGCTTCTTCCCTAGCTAAATACTTCAAGACACTTTCATCCTGTCTTTTCCTTGATCGTCATTCCGAAGCTCGCTCGTTTAAAAGAATTTGGCATAACGAAAGATAATCCTTACCCAATTGATTTAGAAAGTTTCAATGCTAGATTTCGTGACTTCAAATAATCTAGTAGGATTCATTCATAGAATTTCCCTTGTATTTTATGTTAGCTATCACTTTTCTTGGTGATGAATGTGTTGTTCCTATTCCTGATCTAGCAACCATGGTAGTTTCCTCACCCCTGCGGAAAAAAGAGGAAACTTGCAATAATACACCGCATTGTGAAGGGGGTTTCTCTTCTATCATCGCTGATCGCAGGCAATTGTAAGTACATAGATCTAGCTCCAATCTTGCACCTCAGGCTAATAAAACGCTAGCAAGTTCATCGTTATATTACGACCAAAATTCTTCGTTCAAGTTTTTAGGTTTTTCTTTTTTTGCGAAGTCTGGTTCTTGTGGGTAAGAACAAAAAGAGTGTGGCTCTATGTATTCTGTAGATTGGAGGTGGTATGTGTAGGAGGAAGAGTGATGTGCATCCGATGTAAAATTGACTTGGTTTCTCTAGCTTCATTGTTTAGCAGCGGCGCCAACTACTTAGCGGCCGGTGAAAACGTCCGTCGCCAACGGTTTGGCACTGCCATGACGTACGTAAAACGAGAAACAGGCGCTTCGCACACCTCTATTTTGCAATGCAATAGAATTTCGAAAGACGACGCATTGTAGGTCTGATTATAGAAGGAGGTATCTCTGGGCTGCCTGTAGGTCCATTTAGGTTACCCGAAGGTGTTCTCGCAAATATCATGCCGCAGTCCGTTCGATAACATTGCTACAAGTCTTAGGCAGCCTTTAAGGGGCACGTATTTCTGATCTATGGAAGTACAGTGGGTGGTGCAAGTGACGTAAACAATACTTCTATTTGTGTTTGAGCCTTAATTATATCACCATAACTAGTACCGCATTTGGGTACTCCTACAACCTGATTTATTTCTGATTTGGATAGGTTTTATGGCCTCTTAGCTACAGGATTGTATGTTTCTTTGGTTTTGTGAGGCATGTTGTGGTGATTTTACAAGAGGGTGGGAGCGAGTGTTTATTTCGCGTAATTCGCCAATTTAGCGAGCCGTCCGGAAACTTCTGGTACCTCACTGGAATTTAGGGTCGTAGACTCTTCATGTTAGTTTACTGAAGCTCATATTGACTCTGTTGATATACGGTGAATTTCTAATGTTCGAATTGGTATGGGTGTATGGGAGTTCTGGAATCAGTGGGATTCCAGTGCTGAAGTCTTCCGTGTTTTTACGGTGGTATAGATTGGATGTTGAACGTGATGAGAATTTGCTTATGGTAAGTCGTCCAACCGTGAAGTTCTGTAGATGGGAAGCCACCAAAAACGTTGAACTAGGTAATATGACGCAAAACGGCCGCTAGATGGAGGTAGCAAAATCGTCATACTCAACCAAATCCTAAGCCAACAAATTTTCCTCAATTTCCGCATCATTGATAGCCTGGGAAGATCGTAAACGTTTACATGACGAGCATGAAGATTATGACTTGTATTTTCTAATAGGATGCGAAGCGAAAACTCGAAACTTGTATGAAATTTCGCGTACTATCTCTGCACTAACTACTAATTAGAAGGCCGCTGAGAAGCCGTTGGCCTACCATGACGGAAACGGGCGGCATCAATATATTTGTCAACAATGACGGCACGCTGTTGACAAAAACAAGACGTCAAAAGTATTCTTCTTCTCCTCGTATTTTTATTGTGCTCGTTTGGTTTTGATCCATTTTCCATGGTTGAAGTTATGATAATATCCTTGGGTCTCGTATCTCCATCAAAGACATCCTCGCTTGCAGCCCTCGCCTTCGAAGTGATGAAGCGCAATGTACACTTCTGAATACGAATTCTTGTGAGCTTTGGTTTTGTCAACAGTTGCTAAAAACGCTGGGAAAGACGCCACAGGAAACGGGGCCTACATGGAACGGTTGCTAGCCATGCAACCAATCTCCACTCCACTCCGTGAAGTAATAAGCGAGCCGTTGCAAAAACGTGACTTGAGCCTCCCTTGAGCTCCTATGAACTATATCAGTTTCTTTCCAAATTTCTTCGTTCAAGTTACTACAGAAATCCCTGAGTCGATATCATCGTCGTGAAATTCACTACTCGCTTCCTCAAAGTGACATCGTGATACCAAAGAAAGGCGGAAAACTGGCCACTACCAGAAAGAATGATATACCAGCTATCCAGAGATTAAAAACTCGAAACGGCCGCTATAACACTAGTAGGCCTCGCGATCGAGCCGTTCATCAACCGTCGTTTAGCACAACTTGACTAACGCGCAAATAGCAACAGCCAAACCCAAGGGTAGACATTTATCACGACAAAACTACGTCAACGATCGAGTCCACTACAAAAGAGTAAGGCAAGAACGTTCATCAACTAGAGGTAGCGCAATCACGGAATCTTTCTATATATGTTTTGTATTTTTCCTGCAGTTCTGAGTTCCTTTCCTCACCGTTTTCAAATCATCAGCCAAACACAGCACTTTTTGACTTACTCTCAATTCGTCACTTATCACTCTTACCAGCAAACAACCAGCATCCTCGAACTCCCACTCATCAAACACTAGCATTCTTTTAACTAGCCAGTCTCTCTTTTTCATCAATTTCTACGATGTCTTTTCAAAAGGAAGAGTCCTGGATCCAGGAGTTCACAACACTTAATGACCTCGAAATGAGTGATGAAGTTAGCGTTGATCTCAGCGAGCTCACAACTCCCGAGCCCGACAACGAAGTCCATGTTACAAGTTATGACGAAGAAAGTAAGTCACCCACTGCCTCATTTGCTTCTTTTGATTTCGAGCAATCCGCTGACCATTTCAGATGCCAAAACAGATGATGACATTGATACCGGAGCTCTAATATGGTTCAGCAATAACATGGGCCTAGCATGGTCTGCAATGACGGAGGACGACATTGGTAAGTTCTAATGGCCTTCATTCTTTACCCTACTAACATTCGCCAGGCCGCCACTTGAACAGCATATGGTACTCGGACGGACCAGAAGAGGCCGAGAGACTCCAAAACTTCCTTGAAGACGGAGTTGACACCACAATGACCGCAACGAACAACTTATCCGATATCTCAGTCCACCCAAACTTCCTCAACGCTGGACTAGCATGGTCCCTCTTCATGGATGGCAACATCGGTGAGCTCAAATTCCCCTTTTACTCTTTGCCTAACTAACATTATTCAGACAACATTATCAACGAGAGAATCGACAACAACGGAGCAGGAGAAGCTCAACGACTTCAAAGTTTCTTGGAGGGTGGAGTTGAGGAACCTGCTTCACATGACGAAACCGAAGCCACTCCACCAGACTTCGGCAGCGATGACCCAGATTGGTCTCAGTTTTTAGACGGCGACATCGGTAAGTTCCATCCCTATCCATTTACTACTCTTCACCAACTAACATCATTCAGACCACATTATCAACGAGCGAATCGACAACAATGGAGCAGGAGAAGCTCAACGACTTCAAAGTTTCTTGGAGGGTGGAGTTGAGGAATCTGCTTCAAATGACGAAACCGAAGCCACTCCACCAGACTTCAACAGTAATGACCCAGATTGGTCTCAATTTGTAGACGACGACATCAGTAGGCTCTATCCCTCCCCCTTAGTGACTCTTTACCAACTAACATCATTCAGACAGCTTTATAGACAACAGATTGGCCACAAATGGGCCAGGAGAGGCTCAAAGATTGGAAACCTTCTTCAATCAAGGAGATGATGAAACCGAACTCGAGCCAGAGGGCGAGCCGGCAGTTGAGCCAGAGGGCGAGCCAGCAGTTGAGCCAGAGGTTGAGCCAGAACACTCAGTGGAGTTATCCAGCTTCCAATTCAACTTCGAATCACCATACCAACTGCAAGACGACACACTCTGCACAGGCACACCCGACTGCCCACTTCATCCAAACACAGCTGACGACCTTGAAAACTCTTCTACCACAAGTGGGGACTCGCCACAGGATTACGAGCAGACCAGAAAACGCAAAACCTCCCCCGTGGACTTCAGCGACGATGATGAAGAGCCACACACAGCCCGCAAAGCCCGCGCCAGAGAAAACATTGAGCAACCAATCGAACGCCCCTGGCTCCTCATAGAGAGAAAAAAACATCTCATGAGTTTAATGGAAGACCTCGCAGCCTTGGAACAGAAGTACACAGCCGGTTATCTTTCCCGAGAGGAGGCGAATCAGCAACATGCCGACAGAAACTGGTACGACAAACGGGCCCAGAAGTACATCAAAAAGACCAACAGCGTGATCCTTGAAATAAAGATCGAGTCAGAAATATATATCGTCCTGCAGGATATATATGGATTGGGTACTGACCGCCCCGATTGGCTTGCCGCCTTTTGGGAACCAGATAAAGAGGATTCAACTGGTGCCGACGAGACGGAATAGAGACAACATTATCAAGCATATGAGCAAATGAGGGGGGTATTATTGAAGCTCAGCAAATCTGTATGTATATTTCTCTCTCGTTCCACTGTGATCAGATTACTGACTTTGGGTATAGACATAGGAAGACTTCTTCCACAGTTTACCAGCGAATCGACACGACACATGAAAAGCGACCAGTATCAGGCAAGGAGTCTCTCTGGGTGTGGTTTTGGCCCACTGGGTTTTCCCACACCTGTTACACAAATGTGAGAGAGAATGGACTATTGCAGAACACTCTTAAGAAAAGGAAACCACCATCGCGACCAAGAAGTGAGTATAATTAATTCCCATCATTCAGACCTAGCTGACATGTTTTGAAGAGATGAAAAAAACATTCCACCATCTCACCAACTCCAATCATCAATGTCCTCTGGTGGCACCTTTCAACAACTTCAGCGAATTCTCTTCCCACCCAGCAGCACCACCATAATTCGTAACAACATCCTCAACTTCAACATCCCCAAAGGCAATCTTTCTCGATCTTCCAATCACCGCTGCATTTCTCGTGCTCGGAATTCTCAGCATCTCCTTCTCAACAACCCACCCACAGTCCTCTGAAATTTTGGAGATCCACACCACCAAAGCAGCATATTGAGAAGTTGAAGCCGGCGCACCCTTAGGTTGAGGAGCACGAAACCGAGAGCCATTAAGCCTATGACTACAACAAGGAATCATCATGAATGGAGACTCAGACATATTTGCCAGTATAGGAGTCCAAGGGGTCAACTCGTCGGCGTGGTTAGAAATTATGAATGTTCCTTTAGGGAATTGGCCATCATGTATTCCGATTTCTGTATGGGCATCAGATCCTAGAACTTGACTCGTATCATCTGTGTTCGGGGCTTTCCTTAGAATAGACGGAATCAAAACCATTTCTTTCAGATTTTCTTGTGCTTTTTGTGACCATGATGACCATGACTTTCTTCTTCTTGCATCGAAGCCCCGCCCTGAGTATCCTTCTTCAACCAGTATGTGAACCAGTAATCCATTTCCGCATCCAATATCAACAAAACCAGGGAAAGAACGCTCCTTGTAAAGGTCTGCCCAAAGCTCAATGAGAAATGCAGCTATCGCAAGATCCTCAAAGACATGTTTGGTTGGATCCGTTGCTTCTACCCATGTCTCGCACAAACTTCTTCCATATTTGATCTTCAGCCGCGAATATGTGTTCTGTGCTCTGATTTGCGGGATAATGACATCGTGCTGAACTCTCTTTGAATAGCCAGCTGCACAGCCTGTGCCATGTTTGTAAATCACCGCTAGTAAATGTTGAGCAGTTCTCTCCAACTTTGGTGATCTTGGTTCAGCTGGAAAGAAAGAATAGAAAATTGAAATTGATCCCTCTTTCGAATTTGTATTGAACTGGTGCAAGAATCCTATTCCATGTACAGCTGGATGATAAAATGGCGACTCATCCGCAGATGAAATATGTGGAAGATATGTGACGAGAGAATTTGCATTGCCCTGCTCATCATTACACTCGTGGAATAGACAAGTTTGATCTAATGGCTTATCAACAACTGGATTTCTTGGTATCATCTTCCGGACCATAATAGTCTTCAGTTGGAAATTAGTGAAGTGTGTGAGCCTCGGTGGAATCTCCGTTTGATACTCAGCCGTGTTTGCATCGTATGAAACATCGAGAAATATATCTGCTCGGAAGAGACGATTCGTGTTGATATTTGGGTTCTTGATCAGATTCAGCAAAACGGTTCTGAATATCTCAGGGGGGAAAGAGCAGTCTTGTTTGAAGAGTGGTGTCCAAGAGGCTCCGGAAAGGTCTTGTAAGCTTGGAAGGGCCGATGAATTATCATCCGAGACTATGGAGGTCATAGCTGGGGGAGACATGGTAGAGTATATCTATCTGGAAACGATCCCAAAAAGTGAAGCTTGGTGTTAAGGAAAGATTCTGGCGTCCAGTGCCCGATTCTGGCAAGACAGAGGCCAGTCACGTGATTTGAAGAAGGGTGAGGTTTGCAACGAAAAACTTCATTCTATGAAACGACCCATAAGATTGACAGAAGCGCAGTCCGAAGGTCCAAGATGCTGGATCGTTTGCACGAAATTTGGTTATTTGTAACCATGCAAGTGGTGCAGGAAGCTCATGTCAAGTTGCAGGCGAAGATCAAATAAATGTGGAACTAGGGGCCAGGAGCGGATATCAGGGCCTCGAAAACAAGGCACCGATAAGGTTATCGCTTAGCACGCACAATTGCATGTAATTTTGAATTTGATCGCAACGTCCACGATTTCAACCTCGAAACATCACCACTAACCAACAGTCCGCGATACCAGCACCAAAATGCGAACTTACGAGGATACCTTTTCCGGAGAGAAGATCTACCCTGGAAAGGTACGAATACCCACGACTCCCAACCCTTTCCGCGACGCTCGTATGCAGACAATGGTGGCGAGGGGCATAGGACGATTGAAAGGAGGATTGGAATCGAAGAATTTCTAGA
This sequence comes from Hymenoscyphus fraxineus, assembly GCA_900184765.1. Taxonomy (NCBI): domain Eukaryota; kingdom Fungi; phylum Ascomycota; class Leotiomycetes; order Helotiales; family Helotiaceae; genus Hymenoscyphus; species Hymenoscyphus fraxineus. The sequence continues at coordinate 761,363 of LT855425.1, read as the reverse complement.
TGAAGTGCTGACGGAGGATTTTTTGAATAGGGCAAGCTCTACGTCCGTGGTGACAGCAAGATCTTCCGTTTCCAAAATGGAAAGACCGAGTCCCTTTTCCTCCAACGCAAGAACCCACGTCGCATCGCATGGACTGTTCTTTTCCGAAGACAACACAAGAAGGGTATCTCTGAGGTATGCGAAATTTCCCAAATTACGTTGCAGAAGAACTGGGAGAGAGTTCTGGGTGGAAGCGGGGGAGAGATGGGCGGAACCACGATATAGGATTGGAATTGAAACAACAGATTGCTAACGAACCTCTCTTCTCTTCAAACAGGAAGTAGCCAAGAAACGTTCCCGCCGAACAGTCAAGTCCCAGAGAGCTATCGTCGGTGCCTCCCTCGATGTCATCAAGGAGCGACGATCCATGCGACCAGAAGCCCGATCCGCCGCACGCGCCGAGGCAATCAAGGCCGGAAAGGACAAGAGAGCTGCAGCACAGAGCGCAAAGAAGGCCGAAAAGGCAAAGACTGCTGCTCAACAATCAAAGGGAGCCGCTGGACGAATTGTGGGCAAGCAAGGTGCTAAGGGTAGTCAACAGAAGGTCCAAGCACGAACAAAGTAAATTCGGGTTCTTTCTATTTGACTTTTCGAGGCGATTGGCACTTTGGGAATTGTCTTCATTGCTGGATGGGCTCACGCATGGGTTGGAAGCAAAACGGGCTTCTTGTGGGATCTTGAACGATAGATGATCAATGCAAAGCGGTACAAAATCAATTTCTCGGAATGGAGGAAATACATGTACATGTGATTTCCAGGGCTGGAACGGATCCTCCAAGGATTCAGCATATTGCTTTCTCCATAATCACGGGGAGTCTTTCATCAAAAGTAGAAGGTTTATGAATCCAGATGTGTCTCACTAAGATTTATTTGACCTTTCTCCTGCTAAACTCCGGACTTACATATCCAGTAAAGTTATATATTGAACGCCCGTCTATCCTTCTTGGGGGTGACGCCAACCATTTTGCCTAGTGTATGGGATCGTGATATCAGACTTGAAGCATTTGGTCTTGTAGGATCAAGTGCCCATGTAGCTCTGATCAAGTCCAAAAAGACACACGGTTCGTGACTAACAACTCAAACCCCATCACCTTCTCCAATTATCCCAGCACTTCTGAGATAACAGACCACCGCAATTCATGATGAGAAATACAACTCAATGATTACTTAAAACAGAGATATGGCTGGTATACCATACATTGCACTAGTGTTTTCGGTACGAATCCAAGGATAAGCAGCATAATTTCAGTAGCGTTTCTTTTTGGAAATAGTATTTTGTCACTATGAATGAAAAGTGGTAATCCTACTTCAGTCCAAACATAGTGGGATACCTAACAGTTGACTATGTGCTTGATAGACAGAATGGATTCTGGAATCCAGGCGAAATCAGACTGGAAAAACAAGGGTAAGTAAGTAATACTAAACGCAATAAGAGCCAGCCTGTGAGGTATGAAGTAGGTAGGTGGACGTAGACTATTTTATACTCATTGATCGATGTATGGGTGCATAATTTGCAGATTCTTATAAAGACATGGGGTTCTTCAACTAATAGAAATAGAATTCTTTCTTCTGATGTCATTAAGTTAATAACAATATCTCTAGTTCTGTCTGGAATTTAGCCACTGGGTGGTATTTCTATTCTTGTGACCATAACAGGCGCTGTTCTGAGTCTACAATGGAAGAAACAAGCGGCTTGAAATAAGAGCTGGAAAAGCAGATGGGGGAAGGGGTGTTGGATTCTGATGGGAGCTAGATGAGCAGCGATTAGTTGTATATGGGGGGCACGATTTTGTAAGGGATCTATCATTTAGCACAGCAATTCAAATCTAGTCACTCTATTCTGGATAATTTCTTGAAAAGTCTTTCATATCTCATCTAAAGAAGAGGGAAGGCCATTGGTAAACCAAATTTGGGGGAAGACTATGAGAAGCCGCATGAATTCATTTGTACAAGCAAGCAACCATAGACTATCATAGAACTGGCCTGATGTTCTCTCCATGCTTTGAAAACCGATAATAGATTTCCGCTGTTATGTAGCATAATCCCTCAAAAAAGATCTCAAGGCTCCCGTTCCATGCGCAATAAAAAATCCATATTTCCTTTTTTGATTTGGCGGAACACACTTTCTTTATTCGACCTTGTCCTCGAAGCTCTCGCCTGCGACCAAGTCTGGGATATCGTCATCATCATCTTCACCTTCCTTCTTCTCACTCTCAGCCTTTTGCATGGATTGGTAGCTTTCCGCAAGCTTTCTGAGCGATGCGAGCGAGTCGGGGCCGAGCTGGTTGAGGATGCCAGGGACGAGTTCGGTGAGCTCCTTGTCTTCTCCGTTACCGTACACAGCAAAGGTGTTTGATGGGACGGCGGCGTGAACTGTGCGCACATAGAATTAGCTCGAATACTTGCGAAACTCGGACTTGGGAGACTCGGATATGTGGGAGATTTCGCGAGCCTTACCCTTAGGAGCGGCGAAGTGGATGACATTTCCGTCTTGCTTGAACATGTTGACCTCCTCAATTGCTTGGATGGGCTGGACGTTAAGCTTCTTAAGGGTGGTTTGTAGCTTCTTGTCGTCCACTCCCTGGCTCTTGTGCACCTTCTTGACCTTTCTTCTTGGTGTTCCCTTTCCACTATTTCCAACCCGTCAGCATCAAGTTTGAATTTTAGTTCGACTCTGAATCTTGCGCCGTGGTCGCGGAAGGCAATTTTGCCTAGAAAAAAGAGGTCGCACTTACCCTAGAAATTATGTTAGCTGCTGATATTCAGGTGCGCTTGAAGCTCTCTTTGAAGCTTTATTTGGGAGGTTTCAAGCTTCTTGAAACCAGAAAATTCGCAGAGATTCAACGTACCAATACGCGCCGACTGCTGCATTCTTCTCAACTTTTCCATATCCATGATTGCGGTTGTTTTGACTTCCGTGGGGAAGCCGGAGGTGGGTAAATTTGGGGGAGAGAGATGGGGATTTTTCTGCAGCAGAATCTGTCAGCACTTCAAGTAGATGGGGGCGATCTGCAAGCGGTCAAACGGGTGGTTTGGTCGAGGTAAACGTACAATTGTGAATGGCAGGTCGGTGATCGTGGTGTGTGGTTGAGTTTGTGTGTGGAAAATGTCGGCAGGAACTCTTGGCGAAGTTCGCCTGAGAACTCAACTAAGGTGGGGAAATGTTAGGTGAGGGGAACTTCATGATCAGGTACTGTACTATTTTGGCTCTATTGACCTACATCTAACAAATCCTATATATTGACAAATTCAATTGTCAGAAAAGATTTCATTTTGAAATGAACTATCAGCTTTTGTGCTATTCAATCCCTAGTTAGGGCAAAAACCTCAGGGTTGTGATTTTATCACTTGGAGGGGCAATACTTGGCACCATCGCAGTAGCGACTTGACTACAAGCTACAGCCAAATATTCGACACTCAGCTTTTATTCTTGACAAGAAGAGTACTTCATCAAGATTTCCAGAGCTGTTCCTCTGCTTGAGTTGTCTTTTGAGTAAAATATAAATCCTGTGCCTTCCTGCTTTTCCGATTATTCCCCAAGGCACAACACCTGGCTAATTACAGTCTAGTCTATGCGACATTCCTTCCAAGACAGGATTCTGAGTGCCCCGACCCCAATGAAACAGCTTTCTGGATATTCATAGCGCTCACAATTCAACCTAGAGGGGAGTGATCGTTTGGTGTCCTCCAGGTGCAGTGATTCCTTCTGCACTGGAGGTGGAAGTCGATTCACGTGATGTCATCACGTGTATATAAATGGCCCCGGCTCCGATCCTGGGCAGGCTCAATTGCAGTGTAAATCTTACAGCTGAGGCCCCACTAGGTCCCTTAGAACTACCATCTATAAGGAGGTTCTTATTCAGAGCTTCAACCCTTTCTGAGGCTACAATGTTTCTTTTCATCCGCTGTCACGTTTATTAAACAATTAAGCCTCCCGTCTGGCAAATTCTGCTATCATCCTCAAATCATGTATACACGATTCAATCTCAGAGCTTACTCATTTTTCAGGTTCCATCATACAATCTTCTCATACTGGACTTCCTATTCTTGTGGTCGCTAATGAAATCGAGGGACATGTTCTCGTTCTGCTTTAATGTGTTCGCCTGAACGATTTCTTAATAACTTCTCAGATTACTTCTCAATAAATCCAGGGGAATCAAACTTAGCAACAGACCGTACTGAGACAGCCAATTTGCTTGTGCTAGTCGTTTAATAAAGAGTAATAACCAGGTTTCTTACGTATTAGGGATGATTCAACAAATGAACCAGACAAGGAGAAGCAGGTATGTAGAATGCAAATTATGAAATTCTTTTTCTTCATTTGGTTTGAACGGCACCTTGTAAATGTGTAATGAGGAAAATTTCGAGTTTCAGAAGGCTAAAAGGATATATAGGAAATGCAATAGCGTCTTCCTGACTCTTCCAAAAGCCATGAACTATATCATCTTTGACTTCAATACAAGTAAGGTATCAAACTGTCTTTTTCAATGGTAAAGTTGACAATCTAGTTTGCTATTCCATAATCGAACAATACACTCATGATATGTCGGACTTCATAACACAGTCACATTAAATTGGTCCCACTCTAGAATATAGACAAGTGACGGATCAGACACTTCTCTTAGAAAGCCATACCGAGAAAGGCGTGCAGAGTTTGTATTCTACGCAGCAATTATTGAAACAGAGCTCGATAAATAATGAAAGTAAAGGAAATCTTTTTCTCTTAGTATGGATTATTAGCATAATAGTATAAACTATTTTGTTGTCCTCGAATTTCAGAATTTCAGACTTATTAATTCAGATAATTGAAAATTAGAGAATAATTATAGCACTTGTCTTGTTAATAAGTCGATGGATTTAAATGTATTAGACCACCTTACGCTAGCAAATAGAAAATAAATATTTTGTTAAGAAGAAGTTACACTACGGTATTCCCAAAATGACCAAACAGCATCTCAAACAAGAAGCTAGCTTCTACATATGTAGACCATAGGACAGACTTGATACTACACGCTTCAATGATCTGGATTTAACCATCGCTTAACACCTTAAATAATCATCTTGTCTACTCGGAGATCTGTCACGCTATAGTGAAATGTCCAGATCTGTTAGTCTTTTGACTAGGATTGGCTATACTAGAGTCAAACCCTTTATTGCATCTCTTAAAAGATTTTGTAAAGCAATACTTGCAAGTGACTACAAAACTTTCCAACACTAAACTTGCGCTAGACAACTCATTATATGCTAGTAGTTTGTAGAATTTCGAACTGAAAAGGGTATACGTTTTCTTTTTAAATCTGGCGAGATTTGAGGTTCAAGGTCTGTTAATATACCGTAGCATGAACAGATTTGCGCTATAGTTCTTTATTATTTTATGGTTTGAAACCCACGGAGAGTCGACTTGGCTTCTGTTGGTTATTCCAAATCTTCTTGTAAGTACAATATTTCGTAGTATCATTTAATAAGTACCTAATCAAGTTTATACTTTACATTCATTAGAATGACTAGATAGGTTAGAACTTGTGAAATATTAATATTATAATGACGAAGAGAATTTATCTCCTACCTTTCGCGTAATTTCCTATCTTGAATATGTTCTCCTATTCTCTTCTGGATGATTCAAGACTCGTAAAGTAACCTACACACAACACACTTACAAATGTGCTTGATTGGTTTTACAATCACCGTATATTCATTGAGGGTTTTAAGAGTATTCTCCCGTGCTGAGAAACTATGTAGTATGACGAAGAAAGAGTGAATAGATGCCTTGCTTTCCCTTGTAGAATATTGCTCAGGTCCCTAAAAACTCTTCCAACTATTCACAACACAGTTTTCACGAAAAGTATGTAACATGTCCAATCAGAATAGTGGTTATAACGTTGCCCTGACTCGACACCACCATCCAATAGACGTATAATATTTTCCGTGTCTAGTATACTCATAGCAGAAATTCACCTATCTCACGTCACGCTAACAGTACTCACAAAGGTATAAGAATCTGGCCTCTTTCTTTGCCTTTTCTAAATTTCGAAAACACGCCTCGTCAAACAACCGGCAACAACATCAAAACCAACCTCGACAACATAGTTCAACGACAACGTGATGTCTTCATCTATAAGTCCAAAGACTGGCAGTTCATACGCTGAAGCATCCAAGTCCCCATCCTTCACCACCAAAACCCTTGTACTTCAGACCTGGGACTTCAACAAAGTCAAGGACGTTGCACTCGAACTTCAAAACAACAAAGATGATTGGCTCAAGGTGATCAGAGAGTCAATGATATCCTCTGGCAAGGAATATCTCCTGGATCACGTCGATGACCTCGAAGTTTTCATCCGTCAGCTTGAGGATATCTTTACTAACCTCTGGAACCTCGCTGTGCTCACAAGCCCATTCAGCTTTAGCTTTAGCTTTGAGCTGCCAAAAGATCTTATTGAGCAAATGGATCAGTTCCCCGGTTCTGCTTTCCATTGGTTGAGGTATATTCGACACACTTGGCGCCCCTTGATCCATACCGATGAGCTTTATGCTATTTTCAACGCGATCAACGTCGTTGGAGGGTTCGTGGTAGATATAAACACTAAGCTTGCCCAAGTTGACGAGGTAAGTAGTGATGGGTTTATACAAATTATTGGGCTTGACTTGACTGACTATGTGAATCATTAACAGAAAGAATAAGCCAGTTACTCTCGGTGCCCAGCTCGTTTTTCGGCTCGCCGTCTTAGCGAATTCATACGTCTAACGTTCAGGAAGATGCACAAACTCCACACCAAGCATCGTCCAATCTACCAAAAGTGCCTGTTCTCGGAGTCAACGTATGATTGGAGAGGTTTCCTGAGACGATCGCCTTTTTGTGTTTCTTGCTAGTCGAGGAGGGAATTGTGTGTACAGAATCTATTTCTTTTTGTTTTGGGTGCTAGTAATACTTTTATTAGGGGAGGGCAACGTGGAAAGGGATGAAGGATTTCTTTTGGGGAAAACAGCATGCTCTTTGGGTACACAGACTTAGAGAATATGAATACAATGGATTCCTGGGAATTCATGGCGATTCATGACTTCCACTTTGCAAACGGAAACCCGCCAGGGACTTTTGCTACCGGAAAAGTTCGCTTGCAATCAGAACTAATTGATGGCCCCAACAGTGAAGCTCAGAGGCAGTACTGTACTTGCTCCACTGCCATTTTCAGCTACACATCACACATCCTCTCCAATTAATCACATAAAAATTATTTCATAAACCCGTAAGAAAAATGTACAAATAGCTTTCAACATGTGCATCTCCTTTGCATACACTTTGAAGTAGAAGAAAGATAGAAAGCTAATAATTCAAGAGGCAAATGTTCGTATTGCGAGGCCAGGAGACATGGGAAAGTGAACCAATTTCAATCGTCGCTGTGCCTCACCAGGTTCAGATGATCAATCATATCCAAGCAAATTAGCTGGCACAACCGAGCTATCGTTGAGGATGCCTGTGACTTGGGAAATGAGGGTTTCCTGGCGGAGTCGGCGGCCGAGATGTGTGGTTTATGTATATTTCTTGGTGGATGCATATAAATCTTGCCTTGATTCACAGCAAGATTAAGCCTAATTGTGATACTTGTTGTGAAAAATCGAGTGTATCTCAAGAATTGATTACTTTATGACGCGTCTATGCGCGTCTCCCAAATGTCGGGTCGGATTCATTCCTGGATCATGTGATCAAAATGGGTTGCGCGAAGAGAATGGAAGCGGCAACACCTTTTACACCCTTAGCATTTCTCCTGAGTTTCATAAACTATCAAAATCTCTGTTTCAACCCTTTTATATGATTCTAGAATTACTCAAATTGCTCAAATTAAAACATGAAAACTATACATACGGAGTGTTTACGAGCACTGCCGCTTTGTTCTATGGTGAACGGAGTTTCGGTCATTTTGACGCCCGTTTTCCCGCTCCTGAAAGCTGCGACTCTGACATGCTCAGGACATTTATCTCTCATGTGTGACAAGTTTTGCTATCACTCATGCTTATTCTACATCATACGGAGTTTTGTTGCTTCCTGTTCTGCCGCCTGTTAATTGAATGATGTCGGATGAAGGGAACGATTCTCTTAGGCCTACAGCTAGAGCCTCCATACGGCCTTCCTCAACCAACCGCGCCTGCGAAAATTGTTCTCGAGCAAAGGCCAAATGTGTCCCACAAGTGAATGGAGCGGATGAACGATGTGCAAGGCAATTCCGCTTGTCATTCTCTTTTGGTGGATTATACTAAAGCTGAAATAGATGTTTCCGTTTGAGGAAGCAATGTGCCATGCTTCCTCGTAGAGCACGGAAAAAGAGATTACCGAGTAATAGCACGTGAGTTATAAGCTAAATCCATTCCTTTTGATGTCATTGCATTCAAGGTTATTTGCCCAGTGGGCAGGAAAATTCGGAGTACGATTTCGTGTCATTCGGATTGATCCAAGTAATCAACCGAGTTTTATGGGTGGATTATTTTAATCGTCTATGGAACGCCCGAGCAATTATTTTGATTGTTTTAAAAGTTTAAAATAATGAAAGTTATTGGACGGGGTTTGTATCAAGAGAACATCTTTTCATATACACTGAGAAATTAGTTGTGAAGCGCTTAGAAAAGAAACCAGCAGCCTCCCCTTTTATGAAGCCAAACCAGGCCAATATTTCTAACAAAGAACAGGGTTAGCCAATTGGAGGAGAAAATAGAGAGTCTGGTTTCTCTACTCGGGGCCCATTCCGAAGCGCTAAAGCCAGATCAATCATCTCAGTCGATAAATCTAAATGCTACGCCATCAGATCTTAGCTCTAGGGATTCTAATAGGGCGACTCTTCCTTTCGAGAAAGCCCAAGTGGAAACAGGAAGCTTCGAGGGGTTCAACCAAGAGATAAATAGCGGAAACTATATCCTTGCTGGAACAACTCTCCTTCAGCCTCCAACTCGACGTTCTTCTCAACCCCATCGAAATCGTAGCTTCTCAGTTACTGCTCAAAATAGTTGTCCAGCTCAGCAGCCTCCTCTTTCAAACAATTATGACCCGCTCTTTCTCCAGCCCGGCGAAGAAGCTGATAGTGTTCTCACAAATTTCAGAGAAAACTTCGCTAGCCACTATCCATATTTGGTTTTTCCACTTCACTTAAATTCTCATGAACTTCAAGAACAGAAGCCATGGGTATACAAGGCTGCGATACTCGTCGGTTCAATCCATCAAAGAGCGCGTCAGATTTCAATGTCAAAAAGCCTGTGTATGGATGTTGCTGAGGCTATGATATTAAAAGGAGAAAGAAATTTGGATATGCTCCAAAGCATGTTAATCCATAACGCATGGTACGTCATGATTTGTTCCATATTATTATTTTGTTTCTCAAGAGTGCTGGTAGTAATATGCGGAGCAATGTCGTAATTCATTTCGCAGATAAGCTTTAATGAATTGCAGAGATATTCGCTGTTAATGGGCGTTATCAGCGGCTTATTACTACAGCGAGTTATTCTGGACAAAGTTATGGCGTCAAAGCTTGTTTGATCCTCAGCAATATGCATGAAACTGCGGAGGTTAACAAATGAATGCACATCTAGGTCTTTATATTTCTCTCCAGTAACTCCTCCGATAGCCCAGTCAACGGCCGTCTTCCAACTTCAGCATGCTTTGGTATTTGATCTAGGTCTCAACAAGCCAGTCAGAGAAGGCGATCCCTCGGATATGCTCCCGAACAATTCGGGGGTTTTGCCCAAAAATAGTGTTACAGAAGCGAAGAGAACGTCTGAAGAACGTCGAACTCTACTCTGTGCCTTCTGCTCCACATCAGTGTACGTTTCACCCATCGTATGGTGGCATGGAAATTGATAGGTTACATTAGAACGTCGCTATTCGTACGCAAGATCGAGAATTTGCACCACACTCCTTATCTCGAGTATTGTTGTAAGATTTTGGAGGATGCGGGTGAGTTTCCTTCGGATTTGATTTTGGTTGCCGCGACTAGATTGCAATGTATGAGCGAATCAATCCAGCGAAGTCTTCTAGTGAAAAATGAGGGTCCTATAATTCCAAGCTGTATGAGAGCAGAGCTAGTAAGCTATTGGCAAAGTTTATCGGATGAACTCCGTTCTAATGGTGCGTATCTTGAAACAAATGCAAGATGGAGCTGACTTTTATTGACATACTTTGCTTACCAGAATTTTTACTCACGACTTACTACTCGGTCGAAGTATTCCTTTACGAACCAATCATCCAGTCGAATCCACCCTCGTTTGTATTTGGCAATGGCAACGCCCAGCGCTTAGAAATGCTAAGCACTTGCCTTCTCGCAGTTCAAAAGCTACTTGATTTGTCAATTGCACAGAAAGTTAGCAGATTCGCAGCATTATCCGGCCCCCAGCTTTCGTTTATAGGACTGGGACTTTCGACTCTTTTCAAACTATCCGTGGTTGAACAGCCAGGTTGGGATCTAGCACAAGTTCGGCAAAGCGTCAAGATATTCGACTATTTTGATCACTTGATTAAGCAGTTCGAGGCAGTCAGTGTTACAGCTGACCAACTGCACCCCGAACCGTGTAAATTATCTTTTTCAGAAGGATGCGGTCGAGCTCTGAAGAGGACCAAGGGCGTTTATGAGACGAAAATGGGGGTGGTTTCGGGCGCTAACCTTGTGCCAGAACACGAGATTTCCGGAATCGACGGCGGACTGCCTTCTATGGAATTTGACTGGATTGACGATGCCTATTGGCAGGACATGATGGGAGGTATGATGGGAGATGTGTTTTTGCCATGAGATCTTTTTGTTTCGTTTCTTTCCTACACGCAATCAACAAGCCTTGGAAGATTTAAACGGTCTTGGAGAAAAATGGATCATTGATTGAAACCACGGGGATAGTGGCAACTTCCAGGTTGTTCGTACTCGGTGACTTGCCGTGGCGCTCGTACTCGCAGTCGGCTGTGTAAAGATTTTGAGCCCCTGTCAGAAGGTATGTACCATTTGTTTGGTAATATTTTGTACTCGTAATTATGACAGCGGTGTATAGTAATAAGTACACTATAGTGTAACATCCAAGAGTGTCCTTTTTAACAACTTTGACTAGTATCCGGCTAGAAATCCCTCGCTAACACGTCGGCTTATTTCATATGCAATTTGTGATATTTGTCCCAACAAACTGGATGACTACTTCTATCAACACCTGTCAAGAGCTAAGTCATGGACACTCAGGGAATGCAAGTTACAATGTAAATACTTCTAGCCACTTATTTCCGGGCGCGAAAAATGGCGCAGGGCTCGTAAACCACAGGGGAGAACCTGCGTCACCGTGTCAACAATGGGAACAAGATTGTGACTTCGCTTGAATAATGATAATGAGGGACCCCGTGCCGTCCCAAGCACCCGGGAGGCTGTACCAGGATTGAGACGGGAGGTTAGGAATGTCTTGAGTGGTGGCCAGACACCAGCCTAAGGGGGCGACCGGGCCCGGGCTCGCATATCCATTTACACATCCGAGGAAAACTTGATAGATTCGGCCGTTTTTTGGCTGCAGATAACATCCCTTGGCACCCTAGGCCGAATCAGGTACTTGCTTCAGGGATACGCGAGGATTCGACCCATGTTTATGGGGAAGGCCTTAAAATTGATATGTGCACTAGCACATGCGCGAAGTAGTCCTCCGATCCGTACGATTACCTCGTTTATTCATGGGGTAGAATATAGAAGTAATAACCCAGGGCTCTTCCGCTTTAAAAGATGAGACGATTTGGTAAAGAGAGGAAGTACTGTCTTCCAGAACAAACAACATGAAAGAAGCCATGAAGGACTCCCCTGAAGCGGAGGTGAAGGAGAACCAGAACTCTTCATCCGATTCCTCAGCAAAATCAACAAAATCAACAAAATCGGCCACAAAACCTCCTATGACGGGTACAACTCAAAATGACACAGCAACAATACGGACAGAGGAAATCCAGTCGACGGGGGAGGCTATTTTCAGGGCAGTCTCTGGGACTTCCGCAGCACCTGCTGCAGCAAAGGGAAACCAACCTACCGTGTACCTGACGGGAATGAAATTATATCTAGTGCTTCTGGGAGTAGGATTGGTTGTGTTCCTGATGATGTTGGATCAAACAATTGTGGTAACTGCCATCCCAAGAATTACTGCCGAATTCAAGTCTACGAGTGATATCGGTTGGTACGGATCAGCTTACATGTTGACGATGTATGTTTTATCCTGTCCACTAGCACACACTCTTTGCTTTGTATACTAATAGTGTTTCAATCTAGTGCTGCCTTTCAACCACTTATGGGGAAACTCTATCAGTATTACAACTCTAAATGGACCTTTTTGATTGGTTTGGCAATCTTCGAGTTTGGGTCTTTGATTTGTGCACTTGCAAACTCATCCTCCATGTTGATCATAGGAAGAGCTATATCGGGTGCTGGAGGCTCAGGATTGGTTATTGGATTCCTTGCTATTCTTTCCGTCACAGCTGCTGTGGACAAGAGACCCTGTAAGGATTTCATGCACAATGCCACATTTACAAGCTCAACGCGCTAACAACTCTACTAGACTACATGGGTATTGTTATGGGATTCTCGTCTTTGGGTCTCGTTCTCGGGCCAGTTCTAGGAGGTATATTCACCGAGCACGCAACATGGAGATGGTGTTTCTGGCTTAACCTTCCATTTGGTGGAGTTACAATGCTTATTCTTGCACTCATCAACATCCCGAACGCGGCTGAGGTCTCCGAGAAGGAGGCGACATGGAAAGAACAACTCAACCGTCTCGATCTTCCCGGTTTCGCTCTCTTCGGACCAGCTATCATTATGCTGCTTCTTCCACTTGAATGGGGTGGACACAAATATGACTGGAAGTCACCTACCATCATTGGAATGTTTTGTGGGGCAGTCGTTATGTCGGCTATCTTCTTGTTTTGGGAAAAGTTCAGAGGGATGGATGCCATGATTCCTCTCCCGGTCCTCAAGCAAAAGGTTGTTATCTTCGCAGCGACTACGATGACGTTGTCTCAAGGTTCGCTACTTGTCATCACTTTCTATCTTCCTATCTGGTTCCAGGTTGTCAAGCAGGCCAGTCCAACAATGGGTGGTGTTTACTACTTGCCATCCGTCGGGTCCCAAGTCGTCGGTTCCTTTATTGCAGGCGCTCTGAGTAAGTTATCCTAAAGTTGAAAATTGCCTCAAATACTAATTGATTCCAGCTACTCGTTTCGGATTCTATACCCCATGGGCAGTCTTGGGATGCGCCTTAACATCGATAGCATCGGGACTCCTATCGACCATGAGCCCCGGTTCTGGTACAGCTCCATGGGTTATCTTCCAATTGATCTCGGGTTTCTCGCGTGGTCTTACTATGCAGCAACCTCTGACCGCTATACAAGCTGCCGTGCCCAAGAAAGAATTCCCTGTCGCCAGTGCATTCCTTATGTTCGCCCAAATTCTTGGAGGTTCCATCTTCATCAGTTTGGCCCAGACGATATTCTCCAACCAGCTCAGACCAGCTTTGGCACTTTTCGCTCCGGAGGTGGATGCCGCAAGGGTGATAGAGGTTGGTACTACAGCCTTCAGAACTGTTGTTGCAGAAGAAAGTTGGCCAGGCGTCATTCAAGCATATAATAAAGCAATCACTGCTACCTTTGTAAGTTTATACTCCCACCAACCTTTGCAAAGAAGAAAAGCTAACATTAAATTAGTATCTTGGAGCAGGAGCAGCCGCTGCAGCGTTCTGTGCAAGTTTCGGAATGGGATGGGGCAACCTCATCAAGATACGGCAAGCTGAGATTGCAGCCCAAACTGCTGCGGCGCCGTCTGAAGAGAAGGTTTAACGCACGACTTTTGTTTTTTTACTGGGATTCTTTGGGGAAAAGCCAAAGTGCTTGAAGTCATTAGCGTGGAGTTCAGGTTCTGGGCATAGACGTATACACAGGTCTTCATCTGTTGCACATATACAATGTAATTATATTTTAATTAAGAAAGAATATACTCAACGAGAGGACTTTGCTTCCAAAGGGGTTTGGTCCGTCTTAATCTTTTCTCTTTCCGCTGTGGTCTTTACGTTAGTAACGTATGTTTAGGCTCATGCTTCTAGAAGACTTCGTTACTGACAATTCCACCATTTAGGGTCTAAGACTAATGTAAAAGGTTGGCGCTAAGCCAAAAATCGGTGTTGTTCCTAACTTCAGGTTTTATACTTCAAGCCGGCTAAGTTTTCCATTCAATGGAAGCAAAGATAACAAGTTTAAATCGCGAAACTATGAATTTGCTTAATGCAGAGTTTATCATTGGATCCACCTATTGAAAACCAGCCTAGAAAATTAAACCAAGGTAAAATACCAGTCCATTACTCTACAGAAAAAACTCGCTACAAGGATATGATCGGGCCCGGATATGCTGAGGATATAAACGAGGATATCCTTATAGCGAGTTCCTTGGCATAGGCGACAGCAAGGTTACATATTTAAGTATTAGGGATATATAAGCTAGTGATTTATAAGAATAAGTGCTAGACGTATAATTATATATTCTTATCTTAAAGACCTCCTTCTTAACTAAAAAATACTAAGATTTAATTTAGAACTTAGGGATAACTTATATCCGATAAAACCCTCGGAATTACTAGGTTCTAAGGATAAAAACGAGGATAAATTTAGTACCTAAAAGATTTCGGGACCCGAAAAACCTAAGGATATCCTTATGGAGGGTATATTCTTAAATATTCTTAAATATACTAAAATCGGAATCAATTAAATGGTACTTATGCACGTATAACTTATGTATGTATAAGCCCACGCATAGGCCACTACAAGACATTTTACTCCTTCTCCACTACTAAAATACTACTACAACACCTACTATTTTTTTACTATTAGGATTAGAAATAAAAATGTAAACGTGTTAGGGTTAGGGTTTAGTTAGAGTTGGGGTTAAGGCTAGAAGTTAGGGTTAGTGGAATATGACTTTTGGCTGTTTTGTAGTATAGACATAGCTAAGTGGCTCCCTTTTATACCAGAGATAGTACGGGCCTCCATGAGTACCATTTAATCGATTCCCTAAAATCCTACCTATAAAATTCAGGACCAAAATCCTAAGGATATAAACGAGGATATCCTTATAGCGGGTATCCTTGTAGCGAGTTTTTCCTGTCCAAACACCATGATTTATCCTCATGTTAATATAGTTGTGCGATGCTTTTTGAACAACACTGTAAATGATTCGATTTTCAACGACGTTATCTTTACGACATCGGAGAATGGAGATGCTAAGATTTTTAGGGCCTCCTTGAGCGAGGGACGGGAAGTCAAATTTTGGTTTCCGCAAAAGTTTAGAAAATGCTTGGTCACAATAATCCAGGACTCCTCCTATAATGCTTTACACTTTGGCTATAATACTTTACAGCTAAACCCGTTTAGGACGAAGGGGCGTTCCGCGACTCCTAGTGACTCGGCATTTCAACTTTAGCTAGGTATTGGGTGTAATTAGGGAACGCGTGTACATATAGTAGGTACCTTGCGACATTTTAGGGTAATACAAGAAGCTATTTACATCTACCCTCACTATTGTATCCTTACTGTCGGGCCTTACTGCCGCGCCCTTACTATGCCCTCGCACTCTTTTAATTTACAATCCACGGGTTGAGGTTAGGGTTAGTGGAATATGAACCTTACTGTCGCGTCACGTCTTACCTAGGTGTGTACTTTGATAAAGCTACTTAGTGTTTTTTTAGCACTTCGTGGCGCGGGTACCCACTTCCCTCAATTGGTTAGCTATAAAGCATTATAGCCAAACTGTAAAGCATTATAGGAGGAGTCTAATCCAGGGATGAATTGTGGCCACAAGAAAAAAGTGCTTTGGACTTAGCGAACGCGTCAGCGAACACGTGGAGATACACATTCAATAACAAAACAACATCTGTCATATTCTATCCTCATTGTCATGGCTACCGGACATTGTAAAGCTTGACCAATCATATGAATTTGATGCCAAGGTGCCCAAGAATAATTGCGCAAAGACAGAAAATTGCTTCATTGTGAAATTCAAATTAAGTTCTCTTATAATCATCCGCTTTCTAGTCAGGAACTTACGAAGTAGGGTGCGTCAATATCCCCAAGTATTACCGGTCCGAGTAACTAGAATATACTTTCATGAAAATTCTAACCGAATCGAGCCCAACCGAGAATACCACCTAGATATGATATTAGGGACTTCCTCGGCACTCGACCTTATGCCTTAGAATTGCCAGTGAATGTTCCCTAGCCATCGCTAAGTCTATATCTTTCTACGGAGCTCCTTCCGCCACTAATAGCAATTGCGCCTACTGAATATAAGTCTATTCTCTCTTCTGCCCCTTTGAGTCAAGTGTATAAATCTATATATAGAGTTGTACCTGGGTAGACAAATGTGCCAGTAGTAGATAAAACTTTGATTCTGAAGTGTATTTTCCCTCTGAAACTGTACACCGCGGGATCATTGTTGTATTAACTTAGAGTCATGAAGACAAAGATTTTTCTCTTGGCGGGACCGACTTGATAGCTTTTTTTTTTGCAAGACATTCCACACTGTTATAACGGATCTATCACGTTGAGATACGATTTCCCTTACGCGAGTATCTCAAGTACCTATACCTGCTCGCACATTTCCATCCTAACATTCGGAATCACATCCTAAATATCGTATGCTATTAGGAATCCTGGGCGGAAATGCCTTGACTTTACTAGGTAAGTGTAAGTGCTATACTGGCCTGACTTTTCATAGCTATGAGTAGACGAGGCACGCTAGTCTACATTTAGCAGAGCGACACTAGCTAGTCGCTAGTTGTACATAATTAACCAATTTACCATTTCTAAAATTATTTCACATTAAAACCAGCCTTTTGCTGCTGAAACCTCTTCATATCTCTTTATAACACCATATTAACAGTCGATCCCACATAAAGAACCCATACTACTGGGTCATTTGGGAGTTCTCTACAAGCCCGCTTGAAGTTACATGTGACTCCCACGCTTGGATAATTGCATTAAGATCTGATCTCTTGTGGCAATGTATTTTATCTTTTTCGACTGCTCTTCCCTCATCTCATATTAGCAATGACGTCCATGGTAAAGTCATGAAACTAGCTCCCGAGAGCCCTTTCTTGACTGGCGTGTGCCTTTTCGGCTCAGAGGTATCTTTTCAGTTCTGGTGTTATGGTATTGTGTGATGGCACGTTCTCTCGTCCGATCCATCTTACCTTGGAGGAAAACGCCCATGTTTACGACTGTCATGGTTATATCGGTTGCACATTGTCGGTTCACCCAGTACTCGTAAAGAGTGGTCAGAGGGGATTGAAGTAATCAGTCCTTATTCGGTGGTGTCTAATTGTTCAAGGAGGAAGGTAGCTAGCTAGACTACAAACGCTTATCTGCCAGTGCCAGGTCACGTGAGTAAACAACGTGTGGATGTTGCGACATATGTAAATTAAGACGGTACTGATGCGGCTGTACAAAAGATTCTAGCTGTTGTAAATTCCCACAGCGGTACTACTATACCTATAGAGAGGGCCAAGGAGGACGTTCCTTCGCTCTATTACACTGTAACTTATGTACATTTGAAGCCTTCGCATGGAGCTTGCGTGATTTCTGGACTTGAGTTGAGATAAGAAGAGAAGGAACGATGAAGCAAAGGTCTTATATTTGACAATTATAAACGAGAAAAGTTGAAACTCGAACCGTATTGAACAAGTTGCCTAACAAGGTATCGTGGCCTGTCCTCTCCCTTACTCCCTGGCGTTTCTGGTCACCCAAATCGTCGTTCTTTACGCTCTCGTACGTAAACTTCAAGATTCTCATACATAGACAGTTGAACTTCCTACGAGTCCATTTATACGGCCATGGAAATATGCTGTCCTTATAAACCCACTGCAACCCTTTCCAAAACACCGTCATTCGCAATCTCGCTTACATCCAATAAGCGACTCTTCAAATACCGCAAATGTCTTCCCGGAATCCTCGATAACATAGTGGTCATTGCGAGGGGCCAAGCCAATAGGAAAGCCGTCGTGGCTTTTACCGAAATTTCTGAAGTAGGCCTTGGAGTGGCTGTAGTCTCATGGATATCAATCAGTTTCAGCATATATGGAATGCTTGCACACATGTCATCTGTCAAGAATTGAATCACCGACTTGGTGTCCGCTTGATCTATGGCGAGCCCGAAAGACCAAGTGATTGACGTGATAGTCTTGAGTATGATGTCGTTGACTGTCAGACGTATAGCTCGGTAGCGATTCCAGATTGCGGCGTGCGCTACTGTTTGGTAGATATGAACGGTTTCGTCGAATATCTTTTCGTCTGTTTGGACGTGTTCGCTAACTTGTACAGTGCGGTTGCTGTATGAGTATTCTATGGGCAGATTCCCTGCCCATATCATCAAAGCAAAGTCCAAGTTTTGAGCTCTTTCTAAAAGCCCATGCAGCCTCACCTGTTCGCTGCCACTTCCAGGTTTCGACAGTTCCGAGGAATATTGGGTGCTGGACTGATATCTCAGCTCGGCTGCTTCCACCATATATTTATCCAAGGCAAGTGCAAACCCCGACTCTCCATATTCCTCCCCATTCCGAAGCCAGGCTGGTATTGGCAGGCTCCTCAAAAGCAAAGATCGTATCAATTGACGCCGGACCAACTTATCCACGTCAGAACTGGGTTTCGTGCAATTATCCTGCCGTCTCCGCAATTTCAGTACCGCCATTGCCCCATCGTGATGGGCAAAACTTCGAGCACCTGTTACTTGAATGCCTTCGCTCGAGGCAGCTTGGGAGTTCTTATCCACAACGCAGTTTTCGTAAAAGCTTAACAGCATGATTGCAATGATCACGTCGTCGTGCTTTGCTTCGGTCGCATTCGTCAATGCTAGGTTCATATTCAACAGAGCCTTGGAATACTTCTTACTTGCCACGGCCAGAGCATCGTGAAGTTTCCGTGCTCGACTGAATGTGGCATGTGATACGGCCGATATTGCTAAACTGAGGATTGAATCAGGTTGGGAATAACACACGATTGGTGTGATGTACTTCAAGTGGCTTTCCGCGATTTCAGGCAGATATCGAGGTGCTTCGACCCAGAAATTTGAATAGTAAGTAAGGGCTTGATCGGCTAAAGAAACCTGTAAAGGTGGTGAGATTTCAGGGCTCCGTCGTTTCATAACTTGTATTGAAGCATAATCTGGGGTATTGGAGAGTTCTTGCCACTTTGTGGAGGTGAAGTTGGAGGGTGTGTTCACATTGGGCCCTCGTGGACGTTTCCTTTCACTGACAGCATATTCATTCTCGCTCAAGAATATATACTTGCTGTCTTCTTCAGGCCTTTGACAAACGATCTTAGCCTTTTGGCATCGATTGCAAGTCGGACGAGTTTCATCACACTGTTCTTTGGTTAGCAGATTCTTTGAAGCTATGCTTGTGTCTTGAGGCCCTCACTTTGACTCGACGTTGCTTGCACGTACGGCAACCTTTGCTTGGAAAGGTCATATTTTGTGGCACAATGAGCGAACTACAGCCCCTGGGAGTTGGTGACAACCTGGTGTGCCTTTCAGAAGTTATGGTGTTTCTTCGGATTTAAGGTAAATAAGCATCCCGGAAGTAGAACCCTTATCTCCAAACCACCTCATCAATCAACCACATCACTGATTCTAGTTTTAATGTCTCTTATATTGTCTCTATACGAATCTTCCTGATATATCAAATTGACTAGAAAGTCCTAGAAAGCTTTAGCTGTGTCCGATTATAGCTTTCGCAACATAAAGTTCCTCCAAGTATTTTACCTCCTCCTCACTCAATTCCAAACCCCCCAAAGAACACGCCTCATCAAGTCTCTCGATGCTAGAATTGTTTAAACCAACAATCGGGATGCACCCCTTTCCTCTCAGCCAGGTTAGCGCCACCTGGCTCATTTTCCATCCCTTCTTTTCCGCAATCTCCTGAACTCGGTCACGAATAGCATCATCAGCATCCGTCGCTNCTTCCGACCGTCCCGTCTCATCACCCCTCGGCTTCGACAACGAACCCGAATTTAACGGCGACCAAGGAATCAACCCCACACCCGTCTCCTTACAGAACCTATTCATCTCCCTCTCTTCCTCACGGTAGCAGAGGTTATACCGATTCTGCATGCTAATGAACTTTGTCCAGCCGTTCTTCTCGGCGATGAATTGCATACGTGCGAATTGGTAGGTCCACATTGAACTCGCGCCGATGTAATTGACTTTCCCGGATTGGACGAGGTCGTGGAGAGCTTTCATGGTTTCTTCGGGGGAGACAGTGGCATCGTACCTGTGGATTTGGAGGAGGTCGATGTAACCTGTTCCTAGACGCTTGAGTGAGGCGTCGACGGCTCTGAAAAGTGCTCCTCGTGATAATCCTAAAATGAAACATGATCAGCTAGTAACACCTTCGAAAGGAGGATCTCTGTACCTACCACCTTGGTTGACATAGTCTTTACTCTTCTGCAACTGGGGCTCAAACATCCAATTAAAAATATCTGGCGTCTTAGGCACTGTCCCCATACACTTCGCCAGAATAGTAATCTCATGTCTAGGGATATCAAATTTCTTGATAGCCTTTCCAATGATCTCCTCGTTGACACCGCTTGAGTAAACATTCGCGGTATCCCACGTAGTAAGGCCTGGTTTCTAAATTAGCTTGATATACCAAACATACCCAAAGGTACTTCACCTCTATCATAAGCGGCTTTCAATAGTTCCAATCCTTCTTCTTCTTCCATGGTCCATGGCATCCATTCTTTACTTCCAATACCCATCGTTCCAAAGATTGGAACTGAGACTCGAAGGCCTGAGGAGCCGAGTTGCACATAGTCGACTTTGGTAGCATCGAGGCTACTTTGAAGCGAGTTCGGAATGGGGGGCGAGGGTGGCATTTTGAAGAAACTTATTTGTGAGGAATATATCAAGAATAGAGAACAAAAACCTGAAAGTCGAAGTAATTAATTGACTTAGAAATGCTAGAACGGACAAGAAGACATTCTTTATACATTTCTTTTACTCGTACTTTCCGAAAGTTTACATGGCATCAACGGAGTTACCAATTCATCCCATACCAAGATCTTTGCAAACAATCAGCCTCGTGAGTATTTCCTAATCCGTATAAACACAGCGATCGATCCAGATAAATCTTAGTAATTGATCCTCGCTGGTGGAAAACCATTCACGTGCTCAGTCTCCCTTGGGCCATACCCCTGAGCTCAGTTCGCGTATTAACCCCGCAAACTCCGCAAACACCACTTCCCATGAACGGACATACCATAGAGCCTGCCCCGTCACCCTGACCATAAGACTAGAGTTTCTTGATATGATACCGAGAATTGTGACATGAAAGGTACAGCTGCACACATTGTCCTAGAGGTTGACGTTCGCTACGAATTTACTGCTCTGTACATACAGGGACACACTACTAAATCTCATGTTAAGCAGACGTATTCCCCAATACAATATGTATTTTGCCACTTTGCAGAGCTTTAGTCTGGACTTCATACACATACCTTTACATGACAGAAGTTCGACTGAAATGTTTCCCAACTTAATTCAGTATAGTCAATTCTGACGGTTGGGCAGGCTTACTGCAACACCTTCAGGAAGTTGAACGAGGAAAGGTTCATTCATCCATAAAATCAGCCCCGTTTAGCCTTTTGGAATCAATGACCTACAAGCCAGAATGTTCTATGATGGATATTTGAACTAAGCGAAATTCGAAATACCAAAACACAGTCTGATGGTCGACTACCCCCATTCTAGCTTAAAAAATCCTATTTCGGGACAGCCTTTGCGTGAAGAAACCTATAACGCTCATACACCCTACAACCCACAACCCACAACCCACAACCCACAAACAAACCCCCAATCCCCTAAAAAACCCCCTATATACCACCTCCACCCCCAACAAATCCCTTTCGCGTCCTAAAACCCCCTGCAAAAACTCCTCAAAACACCATCATCACCAGCACCCAGTACCCGCTCTTTCTGCTCTACCCCAATAAGATTCCTCCCTAGTACTAATCCATTGGAACGGCGTATACGAGGTATTCGCGTATCAGACGATACTTTGATGATTTGAATAATTCCGCGTATAAATACGCCGAACGGCTTTAATATTGTACATACGTACAAGAATATACTTATAAGGGTACAAAATACAAAAAATGAGGAGTATTCTTAGCTACTTTCGACCTACCTGTTTAGGTCTCCTAGCACCTTTTCAAGCACCACCACGCCACGTGCACGCCCCCATTTTTTACGCCTACCCCCTGACCCACTTTTTTACTATCTTAACCTAGTTTAATAGTTTTTCTACTAAAAGTTGATTACGCTAGGTCCCTAGCCCCTTAATTACTCCCTATATCTTCATATACTTAGCGAGCTACATAAAACATCCGACCCCTAGGCTCTCGAGAACTAAAAAATAGCCCTGCAGCGATATTATATATAGTAAGTACAGTTTCTGTACGTATCAGACATTCCTAGGCTATAAGTATATTTACTCAGCCCCTAATTATACTAGATAGAGGGGGTGGGGTAAGGTGCTATAGCGATACGAGCGCTTAGGTTGGTCTAATAAACCTAGGAGTGTAGGTCGGTTTGATTAGATTAGTCCGAAATACGCTCGTAAAACTTGAAATCTAATACGTATGTTAGAGGTCTAACACGTGGATCAGACGTCTGATACGCTAACACCTTGTATACGCTGGCTCAATGGATCAGGGCCCGAAGGACCATGCAAACCAATAGCAGCGCCATGGTGAGGCTATAGGTGAGCTCGGGAGAGAAATGGATGGAGATCTGTATCTCGTTCGGTTTCAATACAAAGGTGTTAAGTTCGAAGAGTATGGGGGATAGTAAGTATATTCCCATCTGTGAAATATTCTTATTCTTATTCTTTTTCTCTTTCCTTTTTCTTTCTCTTTTGGCTGGAAATAAATAGACCCAATACTCCACCAGTTCCCAACTCCTCAACCCCCGTATTCATCTTAGAAGAGGGCAAGCATCTTACACAGAAGAAAATATCTATCGACTAAGGCATCGAAGTCTTATATCCAGAATCCATCATTCCCACCTGAATCTAATCAAAACCCATCCTATCACAACCAGCAAACCATCACTGATATCAATCCCGTATCATAATCATAAGTTTCCTGAAAGCGCCATTTCTCCAGCTCAAGACCATTATCTAGCACGAGGCGCGTTAGGAAGCATCATCGGGAACCCAAGAGGAGAGGGTTACCTTTGCTAGCTCTGATGGGTGAGAGGTAGATAGTATCATAGCACTTAAGAGATCTGATTCTTCTCTTTCTGCAGGACTTTAGAAAGCTTCGCTGAGGTCATGGATACGTCTAAATGGTAAGTAATCACCATCAAGCTCACCTCGTCCAACTCCCTCCCCTCATACTGTACAATCCAGGAGGACATAATCTCATCTCATCTCACAGACTCGTAGAAAAAGCAAAAGCAAAATATCAGGGTTAATACTGTATAGAAATCCCCAACACCCCCTCCCCTCCCTCCCATCCAATACAATACCCTAAACCCACTACCTAGCATATACTATACTTTTACAACTCATCATCAGTTAACAATATATACCCAACCTTTAAACATACCAAATCCGGCAACTCCCTCACTCCCTCCCCATAATCCCATAATCCCATAATCCCTTCCTC
>LT855425.1:719180-737630 GCA_900184765.1 Hymenoscyphus fraxineus | reverse complement strand
GAAAATTCCAAGCTATAAGCCATAAGCCAAGAGACATATACGATATACTCGTACGATAAAACAAAACCACAAACCACAAACCTCACTAAAACATAAACACAATTCAACTTTCGTAAGCACTCACTCACTCACTCACTCACTCACTCACTCACCCACTCACTCACTAGAAAAGAGTCTCGAACTCAAGACGAACTCAAGCCTTGTATGATTGTTCCGGGGTTCTATAAGGGGCTGGGTAGGAGTACGAGTAGCTACACCCCATTCATCAGCGAAATATACAGTACAGTAAGATTAGAAGCGAGGACATAAGGAAATAAAAATCACGTTTCTACCCATGAAAGATCATCCAGCTCGCTAGACTTTTTGTTCGTTTAGCAGCACCCTTGAAGGAAGTTATCTCCCGACTTACCACCAGTACAACCCGTCTACAAACACCAACATAGAAAGCCAGAATACAAACCCAACATATCTCCAAACACTCCACACTCCAAAGTACCATACAATCACAACACACAATCACAACACACACTCACAACAATTCACCACCACAATCCCACCAAAACCCCTCCTAGAAGCTAGCTCATCAAATACTATCTGTAAATTGGTATCAAAAAAAAGAAGAGAGAATTTCAAAGACTAAATCAACAAGAAGAACCCCTCACCGCCTACCTACCTCATTCTAAAAGTCATCATCAAAAAGAAATGTAAAAAATGTGATATGATGTGCTGCCATAACCACCAAAAAAGCCAACCTAACTCGCTCAGTCATGAAAAACAAAAAGGGGTCATCAAAATGCTCGCATAAAATCATCGCCTTCTCCCATCCTATTTCCTCCCCTATCCAGACTTTCTTAAATAGAAAGCCATCCACAAGACAAAAATTCCCCCTCATCTAGTACTTATAAACAGGAGTCTTATTCTTCGGCGGCGGAACCCCATAACTATCTTCCAACCCCGCATTTCTCGCTTCCCCACCAGCAGCAGACATCGTCGCACTTCCTACCGAGCTGTCCTGCCTCGCAGCATAGCTTTCAGTTTCTCGGAAACCTGGGTGGTAAGGTTCAACACCATGATTGTCGTTAAACTGACCCGTCGCTTGTTGAGGTTGGTCTTTTGGAAACGGTGGACTCCTGGATTTGGATTTGGATTTGGAGTGTTTAGGATCCGCAAAGGGGTCTTCATCTAAGCCTGTTGGTGCGAAATCCCCAGGAGGCGGGACTGGTGGTGTGCTTCTAGACGATTTGCTGGTTGTTCGATTTGGTGGTGGTCCTGGTGGCGGCGCGAATCCCGAATCAGTTCGAGGTGGTGGGGTGTTGGACTCGCTTCCAATTCCGGCTGCTTGTCGTGCCGCAAGAACGGCTCTTTGGTGTTGGTTCATGGCTTTATTTAATTGTTCATTCGTTTCAATTAATGTCAACATCGTTTGGTTATCTGGTGCTGGGTTCTCGGCGACCATGTATGCTTGAACGCTTCGGCTTGCGCTCTGGCACCGGTCTGCGAACTCGCGAACAAGCTCATTCTGAAGAAACTCGGAGGGGGGCGTGCTTTGAACGGTTTGTGAAAGCAGTTGGGCGGAAGTTCGGGCTTCCTCAATTCGAGAAGAGAGCTCATGCGGAGCAGGTAAACGTTTGCTGTGGTGATTTCGAGCAAAGTAGTTTTGGCTATTGTCTTGTGGTGGGGTGTTCAAGGTACGAGGTCCAGCTGGGCCCTAAAATAGTATTAGCACAAGTCCGGCAATTTCGAATAAGCACATACAGCTTGCTTAACCATTTTCTCTTGTTCCCTCTTCCACATCTCATTCAACATGGCGCATCCCTCATCATCCGCCTTTTTTCTTTGAAAGGTATCCAACGTCTCCATCAGTATCTGCCTTACACTAGGATCCCGTCCCATTCTCAGCAATTCCTTTACTGTCTGTACAAATTTCGAATCCATATTCCGCGTGAAAGTTTTGCCCGGGTTGTCAGCCAAGATTCTGATCAGCATGATGGCATTGTATTGAATATATGGTTTTGCAAAATTGTCCTTGGAGAGGTATTTTCGGATGGCGTAGGCGGATTCCTTTGCGGCGGATGGGGAGGATTCGCATGCTTCGACGATAGCTGGTAGGAACAATACTTCTTCTCCCTACTCGTTGTTAGTCTGTCCATTGCCCGTATTCCAAAGATTCATGCTACTTACCGAACCATTTGGTCCTCCGGATTCGCAGAATTTCCGCTGGGCGCGAATCAGTATCCAACCATATATTCCCTCACTTCAGCAATGCCACTTACCACATTTCGAACAGCGCTTGCTTCGGGGGTGTCGGCTTGAGGATCAATAACTTCTTCTTCGACTTCAGCTGGCGCTGGCGATACCGTTTCCCTGGCTGCAGTTCATGGTCAGCTTTGGCACAGATCTGAGGGGGGACCTCGGTAGTGGAGGGAGGGGGATGGCTACGTTTGCGCTTCAGGGAACCCAGCATTCGGTTGACGTTCATATTCTTCATGGCCTTCATCGTGACGTGGTGGTGTTGGGAGGTGTTGTAATAACCGTTGCAGTGACAGCAAGAGCAGACTTTTGTTTGTTGCTATAGTGGATGCTTTGATGCAGCGCGGTGAAGGTTGCAAGCGTGGGCGTGGGTGTTCCCAATGGAAGTATCGTCGTATTGAGGGTCAACGCTGCGCTGGTAGCCTGGTTGCCGTTCAAGGTTGCTTTGGTGCGGGCAGGTGGGTCGAGAAGACTCGGAGAAGGGGTCAAACAGCGGCTGCCTCGCCTAGGCCTCAGGGTCCAGTTGGGGGATTTAGGCACTGTACTACTGTAGGCACTGATACAGCACCTGCCGGCAGCGATACGATAGGCTTCTGTCAGAGATATTTTTGGACTAGCCCTACTTGTAAGGTACTCCGTTCCGTTACTTCAGTAATCTTCTGGCCGTAAACCTCGTCCTTCTCCGCAATCCGCGGTGTATGCCGTAAAAGTATATCTTCGTTTTGCTTTGTACTGTAGAATTGTTGGAATGCACTGCAGCAGGTGATGCTTTGAGGAAGTCGATGTTCTTCTACTTCCGTACAGTGGTCACCGAAAATGAATGTGGCGCTATTACACATCACCGCCAGGGACTCGTCATCCCCTCTTCGACGCTTCGTCTCTTGTGGAGGCCAAGAATCCGCAGGTCCAAATGGAGCAAGTGCAGCACAGCCTCATTGCGACAAGAATCCATCATCTCTTCTTTGTCTTAATTTCCCATTCACTGCCTTGCGCTCCCACAAACCTTATGTGCCATAACGTGCCATAATGTGCCATATGCCATGATTGCCAGTCCAATGATTCTTGCGCCAAGCGTCAGGACGCCCAACGGTGCTACACACCTCGACGACTCGTCTGAAACGCGTGTCCTGGGGAACTGATGAATGGTGTTGTGCTTTCTTCAATCGTCCATCTCAACCCTCGGGAGGTCGGACTTAATCGGAGATAACAGAAATAGTAACAGGTGAGCTGTTTTGGTTTTTTGCTTCTACTGTCTACACTTCCAAACCCGTGGGGTGGGGGATTTGCAATTCCTGGAGTGACAAGCACATGGCCTATGCCTTCAGTGAAGGAAGTAGATGAAAAGACTCCAGGATGCTCAATGTTTGGGCATCAATAGAACGATTCCAGAACATCCGTTCTTGTTTGATCGTTCATGCATTATTCGTTATCACTATTACTACCACAATAAAACATTACAGTACTTTGTTCATCACTCATCCCAACTATCATCAAATATCCAAACTCCCAGTCAGCGGCAAATTCCTGCTGCTCGATCCCACGAAAACCTTATAACACCCCTCTTGCAGCACCCAACTCTGCTCATTCACACCCCACTCTGACAGATCTCGTCGTGTCAGTTCAAAGTCCACAGTCACGCTTTGTCCCGCGGGAATGGCCACTTTGTTGAACCCCCTCAGTTGCTTGGATGGGCCTCCGGGCACCCCAACATACAACTGAGCCACTTCCATTGCGTCGACAGTGCCGGTGTTGTGGACGACAGCCGAGACTTTGGCAACGATGTCCCAAATGCTCTTCATCCCACCTTCGAGTACCTCAACATTGGGAGGAAGATATGGGTGGTTCTCACCGACGGACTCGATTTTCAAATCAGAGAACTCGAAGGTTGTGTAACTCAACCCGAACCCAAATTCATATCTTGGGGCGATGTTCTTCTGGTCGAAGTCTTTGTAATCAATGTATACACCTTCGCTGAAGTTGCTCTGTGGGAAGTGGACGTAATCGCCATATTCTGCCTCAGGGCTTTGAACATTATAATCCGTCTCATTCTTTGCCACGGTATATGGAAGCTTTCCAGAGGGAGACACCATGCCGTAAAGAAGTTGAGTTACGGCTCTTCCGGAGTCTTGTCCTGGAAGATGAGCGTACATGATAGCGGTAACGTTGGGATGGTCAGCCCAAACATCAACAAGGCGAATGCCTGCGTTGTGAATAATAACCATAGTGTTATTGCACTTTTCAGCAACGTTGATGACAAGGGCGTCCGAGTAGTCATCTGGAAAGCGTTAGTCTTTATTTACTTTACAGGGTTCTGGCTGTTTACCATAAAGCTTTGGTCTGTCACCACCCTCGGTAGCGAAAGCGTTGATGAATACGAGACAAGCGTCTGACTCTGCAGCAACAAAAGGGTTGCCGGATATAGTATCATACATCACTTGTGTACCATCTTCGTATGCTTGATGAATTATCGCATCTAATGGTGCTGAGACGTACATGTTGGCGTTTGCACCACTTCCACCTCCGGTGGTAAGTGTACCATTGATAGAAATGGCGGGTGGGGTCTCAAAACCTGGCAATAAGAATCCAGGATAATTGTGCTGTTTTTTGGTTAGAAATTGACGACAGGAAGGGTTAGGCACTTCTTACAATCGAGTCATATCCGAAAGCAAACTTATCTGCTTGAGATCCTCCAGATGGGTTGATGGTTGGTGGAGCAGCCGCATCATATCCAAAGACTGACAACAACTTGGGCTTGTTTAGTGGCAGGGCATTGTTGACATTCTTCACCAGAACGTGTCCTTCTAAAGCACTGTTCAGAATTACGGACTTGGAAGCTGGATCACGAGCATCGACAATAACGTGGGGCTGGAGAAGATCTTTGGGTAGTCCGATTCCCTTTTCAGGGTAGCTTGCCTGGTATGATGTTAGTTCCTGGTCTTTTTGCGGTTCAAAGGTTACTCACATTATCTTGACCCAGCTGGTACCAAGATGCAACAATTCGGATAGCCATATCGGACAATCTCGTGTCTTCCATACTTCCATTGTTGACGGCAGTTACCAGGTTTTCACCATTAGGACCCCAGAATTCATTTGAATTTGGCATAACAAGATCCATTCCAGCCTGAGCAGACGCAACTCCAGAGTCTGTCACAAGTCAGCAAAAGGGTCATCTCCCACCTCTTCTAAGGATTTTCACTTACGTTGCGCACCCCAATCCGAAACCAGGAAACCTTCGAATCCAAGTTCGGTTTTCAAAAGCCCGTTGAGAACATGACTATTCTGGCATCCATACGAGTTGTTCAGTCGGTTATAACTGCACATCATTCCCGCCGCTCCAGCTTTGACGGTATCTTGGAAGGGCCATAGATACAGTTCATGCATCGTCTTGTCGTCGATGTTGGATGAGAGACTGGTATTCACCTCAGTTGCCGTTCTGTGAAGTTCTTGCTCGTTTCCGATGAAGTGCTTCACAACAGCTGTTACGCTAGCATCCTGGACTCCAAGGACGGTTTCATAAGCGAGTTGGCCGCAGAGATAAGCTACACCCGTTAGTCTCTCCTCACATACCAATGTCTGTCAAAAGTCATAAACTCACGATCACTACTAAATCCCTCCCAATTCCTTCCTCCCTCAGCCACCCGTCCAACGGGTCCCACAACCGGTCCCAACATCACATTAACTCCCTTCCTTCTGAACTCCCCACCCATATGTAACGCCCGCTCATAACTCAGATTTCTGTTCCAAGTCGCGCCAACGTGCAGACCTCCCGACCAACCATTCACAAAATCCGTGTTTCTCAGTCCGTTTGCGGCATCTGCGAGACAGAGACCAGGGAAGTTGAGACGAGGTACGGATCCGGTTTCTCCTCCGCAGCCGGTTGTAGGTGTGTGTCCTACGGTTATGTTGGCGCGTTCTTCAGGTGTCATCTGGGCTACGAGAGCGGTTGCTTTGGCGTAGGCATCGGACCAGGAGGAGGAGCCGGGCATGGAAGCTGGGGGGAGAGTTAGAGGATGTTCTAAGATATGAAGGGAGTTGTGGAAAGATAAGAGCATTGCAACTAGGCCTTCAAGAAAGAAAGAAACCCACGAGAAGGATACACAGGAGGCGACTGTCCATAAAAAAACGTATCATCAGTTATCACCTCTCCCACCCCCTTCTCCCCCATCAGCAGCGCCGAAAACAAGGAAGCCCGAAGCCATTTCTGGAGGTTGGGAGATACCATTCTTGTCAATCGTCGCGAAAGAAGAGAGGAAAGGGATGACTTCCAATGAAAAAGGGAAAGGAGAAGATGATCAACCTGCTACTTATGTACATTTCCACCCGCTCTCCCCAGAGCCAAGCAGAACGACATCGTCATCGCTAGCTAGCTCTAGCTGGCTTGAGGGTGCAAGTGATCAATTACGGAGTCTTTTTTCTCAATTCCTTTCTTTGGGCTGCTACTCATGCTCATGCCTGCTGTGGATCTTGGACCCTGGCCTGGCTCTGGCTCTGGCTCTGGGGACTCACGCAGTGGGGGTTCTGGGGAACGGGAACGAACCCCAGATGGTACGAAGTAGATATTGATCTCCGTTCTTTCGTTTCGTTTTTTTTTTACACCGTCCACTATTTCCTTGGTTGAGGGCCTTTAGAGTCTCCCCAGGGCCCAGTCTGATGTGCGTGGAGGGCGTGGCGGGCATGCTTGACATCTCGTGCCGTGCGGAGAAGGGCCGAGGAATTGTTCTTTATGGGGATCTGGGGATTTACTTCATCCTAGGCGAAAGAAATGTAGGTTTTTCAGGGGGGTTTTCCCTGTTGCTGAGCTTAGCCACCCTGGTAAAGCTACGTGTGATCGAGGAGGAGGAGGAGGGTTTGTAGGTGAGGGGTGAGGAGGGAGGAGAGGGGGGGATTGTGAGGGACTTGGGTACGGGTAGTGGAATTGGCGAATGGGGGACTTGGAATTGTGGTTGGTATCTAGGGAGGGGTTGTAGTGTGTAGTTGCACGACAGAGTTAATGATATTCTCTTTCTTCATTTTCCATCACTTGGAACTCTTACAGTACTCAAGAGATGAAGAAAATGAAAAAGTCGCTGACTCAAGAGTCACTCTACAGACGTACTTCGTACCATCAACCCAGCCAGACTCGATCCAAGCATCACACAACTCAAAAACATAAAGTAAACATTCCCACCCTCCTCTTCCCCAGATCTCCACCAAGTGACCAAAAGCTTACCTACACTCCCCCCTCCCTCCTAAACAACGGATCTCAAACCCGGCAACTCACTCCACCTCCCTCCACACTCCTGTCCTTTTTCTTTTCTTCGGCTCTCAACAACAGTACAAGTAAGCCCGTAGATGTCCCATCTCTGTAGCTTTGAGTCAGCAGTGGCCAAGTTGGAAATGTCATCTGATCCCTAATGGTGGATCGCCGTCGTGTTTTTTCTTTACTTTCCCGTGGTTTTCCCTGCATATATGGGGTTTGGTATGGTATGGGATGGCTTCCCGAATGTCTGTACTGTCTGTCTGTCTTCCCCGCGTTGAAGGGGTGCTTTGTGGGGTGCGGAGGCTCTGGGGTGCGGTGCTTGACAGGGGTGGGTAGATTGGGTTTGGGGTGACTTGTTTTTTTTGTGTTTTTGGAATGGATGGGAGGTTGGAGGGGGGACTTGGAGACTTTCTGATATTTGAAGAGTAGTGGTGGGGAAAGGTTGGTATTGTAAGAGTGTGATTAGTATATAACGTTGATTGGATTATTTACCATCGTTCAAAGAAATGTCCTAAGCATATAACCAAAGTGCTCTGATATTCACAGCACCTCCTCATACTCCGACGACTTTCTCACAATAGGTTGGGTTGGGCCGTAACATGGTTGACACGCCCAATAACCCCTTCTCTCGTTTTTCTCTGCACCCCGACCTCGCTTGCTGAATGACCCCACCCCCTCACGAACAATCGGTGGACGGCACGGTACGGTGAGGACCCCTGGAGAAATCCGGTTTCTTGGACTTCGCTGCATTTTATGGGTCCCGGTGTGGGAAGATCCGAAGAGGGATCTTGAATGGTCTGGAGATCATTTGGGGATGATTCTTGGGCTGGGTCGATCCGGGGGCGGCTCGGTGGTTAAACTATTGCTACTGTAATGAAGAAGTGGACGGACGGGACGGTGAGGGCGGGTGAGGTGAGGGTTGCGAGCTTGGATGGCGATGGGGATGGGAATGTGATGCGGGGAATTGTTGTCCCGAGGTTTAGGAGAGGCGTGGTTCTTGCTGGGATGGAAAGTTGGTCGGTAGGGGTTGTGATTTTACTTTACGAGGACTTGAGGAATGGGGGAGATCTTGGAGTTATTGTAGATGGAAAGACTGGAGAGTGGATACGAGTACTGTAGTTGATTTTTCCCAGGGGCTTTGCTTTCCATGACTACAGTTCCTTACATACTCTTTTCTGACTTTCGAGAACTAGAGATCTGGGTGGATGAGGAGAATATGTCGTTTTCTACCTACTCTACTACCGATACCGGCAGTCAGAATCCGAGACATTCTCATTAAGGTGGGATACGTTCTTGGTTCATTTTGAGTCGGGTAAGTACTTATGCTTAAAGCTACGGTATGTCTCGGCTGTGGGGTTTGAGTTTTTTTACTTTATTTTGTCTGGGGTATTTTGCGGGGATGTATGCGTGTCCTCATTGTAGAAGTATGAAATATGGAAAAAAGCATTCGGTCGTGTCTCTTGCCTGTTTTGGTGTTCAACTTTGAGGTGCGGAATGTTCAGCGTATTTAATTCGATTAGTTGATTTGATTAGTAGTACCTAATTAACTTAATTTAAGTAGTGAAAACCCCTAATCAACTTAACTCGCCAAGTAATCGATTAACTTATGATTAACTCGATTAGTGTCGGCCCGATACCCTGTAGTGTACCCGGCTTCGCTAGCCGGACTCTGGTCGCTGGTCTACGTTCGCGGACTTAGCCGAGTGCCCCTCTATTAGGCATATGCTATTTAAGGATAGGTTTCTTATATTATAGTTATGTTATATATAACTACTTGAGTATTAATCGATTAGTCAAATCTACTAATCAACTTAACTTAACGGAACCTACTAATTATACTTATTTAACTTAACTTAATTACTACTCGAGTAGTATTAAGTATTTGATTAGTTTTGTTCATACGCTGGGAATTTTAGAATTTATTTCGGAGTGTCTGGAGCCGGGGTGGAGGTCTCTTCTATTCTTGCTCTTGGGTTCTGTTGCATAAGCTTCTTTGCTTGTCACTCTCTAACTTTTCTGTCTCCCGTGCTGTGTTTTGTGAGAAGCACCGTTAGACCGAGGCACGATATTCAGAGGTAAGAAATCTCTGCTGTTTTTGGAATGCCAAATGGGAGGGAGGGGGGTATAAGCAACGCTAGAATGAGGGAATGTGAGAAAACTAATGACATACTAGGTAGTGTTTGTGATAGTACTGAAATGTTCATAGTCTTACTGTACTTACAAACATCAGTTGCTATTATCAGATATCAAAGAAAATTTGATGTTACAGTAGTACAAACTAACAAAAATAACTAAATTCATTGCTTTCCAATAGAAGGTACGATAACCGTTCCTTACTCTGCACACCACACGTGGCCGTTACACGAAAAGTCTTGCCTAAGTAGGTAACTCACTCAACTTATTACACATGAAGGCAATATGGAATTCCATGTACTGATTATTCTAGAGCATCGCATAATGGGGTTATTACGCACGACTGTCAGGGTAATGGCATCTTGACTTGGGGACGTCCAGAGTAATGACCTCACCTCTTACTTGCTTGGAAATCTCGCTTAACCTTCCAATACATTAGATGTCAACAGTGTTTTAGCAAGGGACTTGGGTGTAGACAGTGACAATTGATCGCTTTATCTTTGTGTCCTGGCTATATACTGAGCAGTCCTTCGTGGGTGGTTCTCTTCTCCTTGCAATACACAGCTACCGTATTGAGAGTAATCAGAGTCACTCCCTTCTTTCAGCAAGGCTTCTATAACGATACTTGCCATATTAGCAGTAGTTTGGGGGACGGAGGCGCGAACCGATACCGGGAGAGTCGTGGTGAGGCTAGGGAAAGAATTTGCAAACACTTACTCACAAATTGTAAGAATTACCGATTTATACGTAGACAAGAATAGGAGAATTTGAGAAAAGATAGAAGTAAACAAGGAAGGTGGCTACCATACTATCGCAGCTTTTGGGATTAAGTACAGCTCATTTGGGGTGTAAGGTGGTGTGAGGTGTTGATTCCTCAAGTGTATTGACTGGGTATAAGCGGTTCATACGCGTTCTCTATACGTAGGATAAGCTCATTTCTTGCTTGATGTTCTTGATTGCTATTATTGATTGATGTTCAGATGATTTCTGTGTGTTTTTAGGTTATTTTCCTTTCCACGGTTCTTTTCCGAAATCCTGCGCGTTCTCGGTACTTACAAGAGGTAATGTTTCTGAAATTCGTGGAGCAGCCAGCGTTGTAACGTTGTTGTTCCCAAACGCTTATATGTACTGTAGAATAACTAAACATCATGTAACTTGGTTATCGTAAGCTCCTCATATAATTGAACTGGCTATTCGAAGCTTTGTGTATTAATATCATTTCGACCTTAGCGGACTTAGAACAATATTCAGACTCCCACTTCTATTCCTTGGTCAATTCCCAGGTGTCTCGAGCTGACTCAACCCAATTCTAGAATATAACTCAATTGTGTACTCTGTATGACGCTGAGCCACTCCGACGGTTCGTCCAGTTGTGTAGTCTTGTAAGATCCAGCAAGGAGTGACACGAGGCAGCCACGTGGAATTCTCCTTATTCCCGGGTTTCGCCATGTCCGTCCGTAATTATGAAAGCATTAAAACTGTCTTGCTCTTTGAATCTCGTTTGCGTTGTGAGTGTTTAGAGTCGAGATTTTCCCTTCGCTAATTCCTATAGTACTCCAGACTTCTAGTCCGAAGGTTGCTGGTCGCATGCCGAAGAGACAAAGTGCAAGAGAAGTAATTTGTACCGGAATTTTAGTCGGAATGTACCGTATCAAATTTAGGTCTA
This sequence comes from Hymenoscyphus fraxineus, assembly GCA_900184765.1. Classification (NCBI taxonomy): domain Eukaryota; kingdom Fungi; phylum Ascomycota; class Leotiomycetes; order Helotiales; family Helotiaceae; genus Hymenoscyphus; species Hymenoscyphus fraxineus. Next base: position 726,342 of record LT855425.1, on the reverse strand, counting down.
TCTTGCGATGAAATTCAGCCTCACTGACTTTGTCACTTTGTTCCCGTTCGTTGCTCGTAACGGAAGGTGCTACCTCGCTTGTGGAGGCTGTGCATGTGGGTTGGCTGCTGCATGACACCCAACTACCCCTGCATTTACTGTATCTTGCATCAATACCACCAGATGCTGCTTCTCCAATGCTTCCATCCACCTTCTATCGGATTTCGGGGCGTCATTGTGCTGCATCATCTGTCCCCACTACGAACTGTGCCTCTTGAATTTCTCACCAATATTGATGCCGCCCAGCAATAAACAGGCAAAGCTCCGATTCAAGCCATCCCTCGCGGTGACCCAAAAGGGAGGTACTGTACAGCCTCGATTTCACGAAAGAGGAGAGTCTGGATGCTTTCCCATCACCTACAGAGGCGCCTGCCTCAATACTCTAAAACAGGATTTCTCCTTAAGCGACAAGAAACAAGTCGGAACAGTTTGACACCGAGTATACTCACACTCACAGACGAAGATCTTGTCGAGGTGAGTCAATGGGTCCAAATCACTTCTTCTTGAGAGACGTCACTCGGCTTACCGCCTTGCCCGTCAGCCTCATTTTCGATAACGAAAGATATATGAGCGAAGTCACTGCTTGAATGATGTTCAAGCATCAAGCAAAAACAACTTAATGATGGATTCTCTATTCAAATCCCACTATCCAATATTCATTCTTCTCGCTCTCTTGCCAATCTTGTCTTCCTCTGTCGCAACTAATTCCAGTCAACACAGCCAGGGGAATTTCACATCTTTAAGTGATGCTGTCCCTCAATTATCGAATCTTACATATCTGCTACCCACTGCTCACAAGAAGTCTCCCTCACTCGGCGGTCAAAACTTCACCCATTGTTGTTTATTAGCGGTCAATGCCTCACTTGAAGTTATTGGTGGATACCTTCGCAAGACTGAAACCGACTACATAGGCGCCACTGTGGAAGAGTTTCTTCAACGCAGCGAAGATGGTCAGTTTCCCTGTACAGCTACATGGGATGGAGATATTAGAGGTGCACCAAAAGTCAGTGTCCCAGCAGGATGGCTGGAATCTACTTGCCCCGGTTGGCAGATGTCCGATTCGAAGAAGGGCCATGAGAGCCAGTGGATCACACCATTCGTCGGATTTTTACTTCCGTCCGTAGTATTTGTCCTTACTATTCCAAGACGACGGAAGCTCGCGGTATGGAAGAAGCTATTCGTTCCAGACTTTTCGCAACTCATCAGTTGGATCGTCGCACCATTTGCAATGATCTTGGCTGGCATATTTGTATGTTGCGACACAATTATCTGGCTCGCTACTTGCTTCGCGTTTGCAAGTCCGATGATACTCAGCGGTATTTACGAAGCATACCTCGACCAGAAAGTAATCTCTTTCTTAACAGAAAAGACAGCTAATCTCAGATTGACTCTCGATATGCGCGCTAGACTTCTCTTCGTTATCCTGGTTGGTAATCTGGATCTGGATCCTGAACAAATTCGAGGGGACGAGGAGCTGGTTATTCTAAGTCATGGGAAGCATTCGGACGACAACGAACGTTGGCCAAACTTTAGACCAAACACATACCGCAATCCGTCTTCTCCCTGGACGCATATTGAGAATCTCGTTAGCCCTCTTCGATCGTATCGAGACACCGCGCTCGGAACACCTCGACAATGGCCACTTCACGATGTCAAATGCACAATTCCAAATTGTACTGACTTGTATTGCAAAGAGGTACCTCTCCAACGAAGCACTTTTGTTCGCAAAGAAATTGGCCGCACGAAGACTCGGCTAAGGACAATGTTGGCTACTCAACTATCATTTGGATCAAGTGTTGGCTCTCCCGTTGTCTTCTTCCTGGGAGCCTTTAGCTTCACACTCGTGACCACACTTGCAAGTTTAGGAGATGAAGATACTAGTTTGGATCTCGCGTTCGGAATGTGGTATATGATAAGTTAGTATATCCTTTATATTCAAAGGTTTTGTGGAGAGAAAAAACTAACGTAGACCAGTACCCCATATTTCCATTGTATCTGGCCTCCTACTTGCTGGCAATAACCCAAACACGCTTGAAGGAGTTATGGCTCTTGAGTTCGGTGATGTTGAGAAAAAAGAATCCTTTGAAAAGAAACACTGGCTCAACAGCATCTTTGAATTGGCATACGAAAGCCGCTACCGTCCAAAATGGTTATGGGAACGTGGACGAAGCAAGCAAGATTGGATTGACCGGGTGATCTCCACCTACGAGGTTCGAGCACCATCAGGGAGACGAGGTTCTATGGTTTCAGATGAGGATATGGCGGCATTACGAGTAGCAACTACGCTGGGTTTCACGGGCTGGACAATCGTTCTAGCCTTGACACTTTTACTCATGGGAGTTCCGTTTATTCTTGCTTTCGTCGTCTCATTTTTTACGCCTCAAGTTGGTGTGTCTTGTCGTAGCTTCACTATTCTCATATACGCCATCGCTCAACTCTGCCAGGTATTTCTCTGGATGTGGGCTTATGCTGGTCCTCCTTCAGAGGGGAAATTCTTCACGTTCTTTCGCAAAGGGGGGTTCCTTGACCAAAAAGGGTTCTTTACACCAATCAACATCAAAACTCTACGGGAACAAAAAACGCCCTGGTCGCTTCCAACTCTATGGGCGCTCATATGGTTCAATCTAGCTATGCTCTTCGGACTCGGAGGCGTCATGTCGACGATTGGTGGTACGATGATGCAACTGATGGGCGTCTACACGTCTTCAAAATGTAGCATCAACGCCTCCTGGTGGACAAGACCCCACGAACACATTATTGTCACTATAAGCAAAAACTCTGCGCTCGAGATTTTCGATGCGCAGAAATACTGGATCCCTTGTGCTATTACTGCCATTTTGTTTCTAGGATTGGTGAGCTTCTGTGGATGGTGGTATCAAAGACGATTGAGAGGGCTTTTCAGGAATTTGGTGAGTGAGTTAGGGAGTCCGAGAACGGATAGGGAGGATATCAGAGCGGTAGTAGTTCCTTTCTAGAAATGGTTCACTAGGTAGCTGAGGGGGCTGCGTGTTTTTCTTTTTGTTTGTTGAACTGTTCTTTCTGTTTTATCCTTACGAGCATGGAGTTTTGGGGATTTATGTTCAGATACCCATATTTTTGTTTTATGCATATGATCGGAGTAGCATTTCTCTTTGGTAGTATAGGTTTATATGTATGATAACTATATAGGATTACTTTTGATAATATTCGCATTATCTATAAATGCTTACATTTCCTCGATTTTGGTCGAGTAGTTGTGCCATCTTTTTGGTTCTTGATGAGTGCTATTGGTACGGCATGAAGCTAGAGCAGGCACATTTTCCGGGCCTATCAGTGATGAGATGGACAAGAAATCGGCGGTAAACTGCTATTACAGACCTTGATTGAAGGTACTCTCAAGACACACTCTTTCCGAGAAAACTACTCCGTTCAAACTCCCAATACCCATTTGACCTGTTAAATCATCTCTCACCAAGCATAAGAATCCACAGTCAAACTCGTCAACGCCCTTTCACACTCTGACTCCTCTCTATACTCCCCAGCTCCACTCTCAATCAAAAAATCAAACCACCAAAAATCTTCAGGCACGAACCTCATAGCCGTAGTCCACTCCCAAAAATCGGGATACCACCCCGCAGCCTCCCAGTCCAACAACCCCGTAATATGACCCATATCATCAACAAGGAAATTATGATGCTTTACATCACCATGTGTGAATTTCACACCAGGTCGGTTAGCGTGTAAGGTCTGGAGCCTTTTCGCGAGTTGGAGTTTGGTATTGAATACTTCTTCTGACCCAAAAGAATTGTACGCAGGGGCGAGAAGGTGATCGTGGAAGTCCTTAGGGGTTTCGCAAGGTCCAACAGTATGGTTGGGAACACGGATACTTCTTATTGGACCTCCTATCAGACTACATATCCGTTCTGGACCCCATGGACTTTTCCATTTTCTGATACTAGAGAGGTAGAATTTGAACTCCGAAAGGGCGGTCGTCTTTGCCTCAGGAGTTAATGATTCATAAACCTGTCCTAATTCGCGGCCCGGAAGTCTAGTCATGAGAATTGACATCGGTGCGTGTGGGGTATCAGGGTGTGAACCGTAGGATAGGATGTATGGCGTTGGTAAACCGGCGGCGTAACAGACTTTGGTGGTGAGAACTTCTTCGAGTCGTGTGCCGTCGGACCATTTTAGAAGGAGTCCGAAAGGTAGTGGGATGATTTGGTTGTCGAATTGGATGCCCATCCATTGGCAGTAATGTTGTGAGAATGTTGCTAGATGTTTGTGTATATGTCCCCAGAATCGCTGGACAATCTGGTGATTAGGTGAGGGAGTTGGTGGTATTGTGCTAGACGGAGTGAGGTTTTTTCGAGGGTTCCATACATAGTCTGGTCGTAAAATTGAAGGTATCCATGAGGGTATCATTTGAAATCAATAGTCGCTGTAATTTCTTTTGGGGGTATTTGGAGACCTGGGTGTATTCCTGATGCTCTAGCCGACGAAAGGAGGTGCCGTCACTGCGGAACCTCCGAAGAAACCCCGCATTTCTTCCTCGCTTCAGAACTTATGACAACAAACTTGATTTCCCTGGAATGACCTGCCGAGTCTAGATTATTTGTCATTTGGGGTTTTTGTATAAGACTGTTTGTGAGACGAGGTTTTGAGAGTGTGGTGTTTTGGCGGCTTCGAGGAGAAAAGTCGAGTATTGTGGTAAGTATTAAGCTTGTAATGCTTCAAGGAATGTTTAACCACGACCTTTCAGTTCTTCCAGTTATTTTTGGGCTTTGCGTTGGTTTGGATGTTAAGCTTTTGCAAAAGATTCTGAGGGTTAGTGGTGAATATCTTGTGCTTGCATTAGTAAACTTGGGGGTTGAAAAATGCAGGTTATAGATTTGTAATAGAGTAGATAGTTATAACATTCTAATCGTTATGGCATCCCGATTATACTAGAGGGATAATAAAGATTACATTATAGATCGCAGACCTTAAATAGCAAAAGTTATATTATCTTAATATAGTTAGAAGTGATTAAGATCTAAAGAAAACTTAAGCTTGCGGAAAATCATATGCTATAAACCTCGTACTATATCTTACGTAAGGGAATAGCTATGAATAAGTTTAGATAGGCTCTAAAGTATATATATAGGGCAAAAAAATAAGCTAAATGGTTCTTTAGGGGAACTATTTGTTCAAAGAAGAATTTTATTAGAACTTTCGATTTATAAGTAATACCTACTAATATACTCCGGTACTAGACTTCGAAAAGTAATAAACTGCTCTTATAGATCTATTATATTATAAATATATACTATAAAGTTAAATAACTCTCTACCTAGGTACTATACGCTATAGATATTATAAAAATACTAATAAATAATTAAGGTTAAGAAATTAAAGAGATTAGAATTATTTTATATTCTATTCTATTATCCTAGTAATTTAAACTACTTAGGAAAAAATAAAAGGATTTATCTATTATAGATTTAAAAAAAACCTAGTTAAATATATTATAAATAAATATTTTTATATTTATTTTACCTAAAAATATAAGAAAAGAAAAAAAAGAAAGAGATTTTAAACTATAACCTAAAAGAATTACTTAAAACACTTACTAATAAATATCTAACTATGTAAATTATATAAATCTAATAAATAAACACTTTTACTCTATTAACTATTAGATTATTATTTTATAACTACTAAATATATAAACATTTTAATAATTTAATTTTTATAATAATCTAAGAAATCTAAACTAAATAAAGAAATTTAAGATTTCTATTACTTATTCTTCTATTTAATATTTTTCGTTTTATTTCATTACTTAACGAAATTAGAATAATCTAATTAAATAGAAGCTTATTATTTACTTAAGAAGATACCTATATATGTTCATTAGAAACGTAACTCTATACCCCTAATAAATCTTCGGCTAATTATTTACCTTATTCCAACCCTAAAGAAAAATCCTAATCTTCCAACAGACAAAAAATCTATAACATCCTCCATCCATCTATTTACAAACCCCCAATCTCTCATAAAACGCCCTCCGCATCAGACCTCAAAACCCTACTCCACACTCGCCATACTACCTACAACCTCTACCCTTCAAAAAACCATTATCTATCTACTTAGCCCAGACAATAATAAGAAGACAAACTTACTTCTCCCACAAAAGCAAAAATCAGTTACAGTATCAACAAGACCTAACGATCTCCCTTTTCGAATAAGGAAAGCTACTTGTATCGATCTTGGTTTGAGAAAATGGATAGAGAGGTGTGAAGATGGGAATGGGTGGGTGGTGGTGTCGTTCGAAACGAGGTATTTGGTGGGCGAGATGGGGGACAGGGACGAACTTTTGAGTATGAGGGAATGGTGTGGAGAGGGATGGCATGATGGGGCTTTGATTGAGAAAGACGAGTTTGGGGGGATGAGGCTACGCAGATCTTGTTACAGATAGGTCGGAGAAAATGGATCACCAGTACTAAAGTCAGCATGAATTGAAATTATTGAATGGATACTTGAGTATATTGCTGATCTTCATAAAGAGGGGACTACCACCAAGACTTTTTGATTTCCACAATGGAATGAATGAATGACTTTTCTGTGCTTCGCTTTTCCTCGAAATGTACCTCCGTAACGATGATTCCCAAGGTTATACCACGCCACAAACCCCCATACCAATCTTCACATAATCAATCTTAGTATCAAACTTTTCCATTCCAAAAACCCATCACCTCACAATCTAAAAGAAAAAACAGCAACAATATCTTGCATACAATCTGTTTCCGAACCAGGATTTACCCGGTGACTAATTCATTGCTAGACAAACAAAGATTTCTAGATACTACCCTCCCCATCGCCGTACTCGATATCTGGAAGCTGTGGTGAAGCTCTCTTCTGAGATCCACCTGGGGCACTACCCTCCCCATCGCCGTACTCGATTTTTGGAAGCTGTGCTCTCTTCTGTGATCCACCTGGGGCACTACCCTCTCCATCGCCGTACTCGATTTTTGGAAGCTGTGCTCTCTTCTGTGATCCACCTGGGGCACTACCCTCCCCATCGCCGTGCTCGATTTTTGGAAGCTGTGCTCTCTTCTGTGATCCACCTGGGGCACTTCCCTCCCCATCGCCGTACTCGATTTTT
>LT855425.1:661095-709921 GCA_900184765.1 Hymenoscyphus fraxineus | reverse complement strand
TATATATATATATATATATATATTTTACTTATGAACTAATAAGTAAGGACTGAAACTATAATTATTCAACTATTCACCCTTAGTATAAGCACGTGCCCTTAGTATATCTTAGTAGTACTACATGTATAATGTATTTGCTCTATATATTGTTTAACCTGCCTAAATAGTAATACTAAGGCTAAACCTAGTCTTCCTATTAGTCGCTCGGACCGGAACTACTATTTTACAGGTCACGTGGAATTCTAATTAGAATTCCAAATATTCCACCCTTTGGAATAGTATATTCTAACACTTATACTATTTAGTATAGAATATTCCTTAAGGGGGTCTTAGAATGGAATGGAATTCCAGATGCCGAACGCTGTTCAGGTTAGCGTTCAAAGAAAACTATTCTTGAAGCCTGTAATACTGTACCAGGTAGTCTTCAATGGGGTCATTTTCGTTAAGGAAATTTTGACGAGATGGCTAAAGTAGGTACCAAAAGGAAATGTGTTAACAGTCTTCTTGGCGGGGGAGGTACCCAAACTAATTCCAAATTTGAAGGAGAGTTGTGTATTAAGACAGCTTCAATGGTCTGTTCTACTACTTCGTCCAAGTCTTAACTCCTTGAATTTTCTTAATATGAACGTAGTTATTCTGTTTCTTTTTATCTATCTTTTGCCTTTATCTTGGCTCTCAGTAGTTAAACGTTCTAATACCTACTATTTACAAAACCCTCTAACCTTATTTAAATGTCTGATAAAGCTTTCTTCGCTATCTCGTATTCTTTATAAATAAGTAGACCAACTAGTACTTACTGTATGTCAAATCTTCCTTGTAACAAAGTTTACTGACTTCACTCTTCTGCGGCAGTTGACGTCTAAAGTTCTAGTACAAACTACCTCTACTACCTTTACCTACAACGATACTAGAAATGCAAGCTCTTAAGCGGAACGGATATGTGAACAATAATGAAATAGAACTATTCATATTAAAGTACTCGTAATATTTGTCTGTTTTGGGGCGCCTATTAAGCTACTAGGCACCAGATGTAGCACAAGACAATCCTGTACAAAGGGATAGGCTCGACATCTAATTCGAAGGTAGCAAAACATTAGCTGATAATAAAATGGAAGTTCAAATTCCTGGCTATTTCAACTACAACAAATACCAGCAACAGGAGCTTAGATGGAGTAGAGCTTTGTTCAAGAATATACATAACTTTCAGGTTGCAACAGTAAAAGGAAAATTTGGTATTAAGATAGTTGGTATCTATATGGAACCCAACAGGTATACACCTTTCATAGCCCACATTACCTAAACGTCACGACGATACAAATTCTTCTCAAGATCCTTTACGTTGTTTAGTACCCACCTATTAATAGAGCTTCTTGGGAACTGGCAGCGTTCTTCTGCAAACATGGGTTCTGGCTAACATTGGAAAGCCCGAAAATAAGAGCACTTATTATACACACTCGGTGCGAGAAGAATCGAATTTTTGTCTCTTCTCTCCTCTCTCTTCTATCCTGTGTCCTGTTTCTTCTCTCTATCCCTTTCTCTGAACGTTCTCCATAGGTGATGAGCGTTTCGTCCTTTAGACCTTTTACTGTCGATGAATATTTTACTGTCGTATTCTTATGTATATTCACGATCATTTTGTTGCCTGCCTATATCGCTGTTCTTATGTTTGGAATAGACATATGTTCCCTAGCGACGAAGGACCACAAACGTGGTACCAATATTGGTTAGTAGGGAGTACGAAAGTCCCGTCAACCTGAGAACAGGAGGGATTGTGGGAAGATGGAAAATGTGTCGAATTATTATCTATAACGATTGCCCTGGGCGCTTTCATACATAGATAGGAGTCCATTCTCTTTTTTCGTCATAGTATTATTCGTTGGCTTCGTAGAGACAAATGGCTTATAAGTTAGTCTTCAGCAGTCTAGTAAGCTTAGCTTTCATGAGAGCAACAATACCCAGTATAGAAAAATACTTGATATTACAAGATATCTGATAACCACTCCCTTCCCAATAGTGGCACTAGCGTCAGCACTAAGTATTTAATGCCCACCTGCACCTTGTACAAGTTGAAGAGTTCTCCCCTTTCTATCTTACAACACTTTATAAGTCTCATAATATCATTTTTAGGATAAAGTTTCCTCTCAACTATAAGTATTAGTGCAGAGATATCTCTTTCACTCTCGTTGTTCAGCTTTGTAAATCAGTCCATAGTAAAATTAGACAGTAGGCATAATTAAGGCCCCACCTGCTTAGAAAACACAAGTAGAGGGGAAGGAAGAGGTCTATTGTGTAGACTAAGATACAGAACCCCCATTTCAAGCTTTGTATGTTTTCGAGGTCTTTATCGTCCATTCGTCACGTATCNTAGTTTTATTTTATATTTACTAGCTAGCTTTAAACGCTTATACTTTAGCTATAAATAGACTAATTAGGAGGCTCTATTTATTAGATATTTAAAGGATAAGCGCCCTCGGCCCACGTCCTATAAGGGAGTAGTAAAACTATTTATAAGTAGGTATAAAGCCTATAAATTAGTATAACACGTAGTAGTACTATAGGTACTTAGCTAAGGCGAGTAACCCGCGAGGGGTATATAGGTAGAAGAGCTTAAAAGTATAACGGACGATAATATTATAGTATTATTATTAAGGAGTTCTATACTCAAGTATAAGAAGGGATATAATACCCGGACTCCCTTATTTACTACAAACCCCTACTATTTATTATCTATTCGTTACGTATTATATAAAAGGCTTATTATTAGTTTTATTTTATATTTACTAGCTAGCTTTAAACGCTTATACTTTAGCTATAAATAGACTAATTAGGAGGCTCTATTTATTAAATATTTAAAGGATAAGCGCCCTCGGCTATATTAAGTACTACGAAAAGAAGTAGCTATAAAATAATAAAACTAAAAAAGACTCGAAGGAAAGAAATAAGGGTATAAATTAAAGAACTAAACCTCTTAACCCTATAAAAACCAACGACTTAAAAGATAGCGATTTTATAAACTAAGTATAAAATACCCTCGAAAGGTATTCGATAACTACCTACTAAGCTATTATATATCCTTGTTTAAAAGACCTAAATCCAAGGTACGTTAAGCTACTCCCTAGTAAGTACTATAACCTATATATTATTAAGTATCTAGAACCCTATAGAGATAAAGTTGTTATTAGAGGGTGTTTATATAAAATTTATATATAAAAGGCCCTTACTTCGTATAAAATAAGGGGGCGGTTAGTAGTTATAGATTAAAGTTAAATAGTACTACTAAGGCTACTACTAGATAAACTTCGTCGCTAGTACGTTCTACTATAATCTCTACCCTAGTATATAGTACGTTTACTTTACTTAATTATAAAAATAAAGTTATATATTCCTTACCTAGAGTAAAAAAGATATTATATTACTAAACTTTCGTCTACTAAAAAAGGTATATATTAAGCTACTCTACTACTATATATATAATTTTATTAATTTAAAGAAAAGCTATAAAAGCTAGTTTTATAGCTACCTTAAAATTAAGGTAATTATACTATCTACTAGAAATATAAAGAGGTTTATATAGAATCGAAGTAATCTAGCGAATATACTCGTATTATAATTATTCTACCTAGCGAACTTATTAAATCCCTTAATCCGCTTATATACCCTAGATTATTTACTATAAAATTAGTTTATTAAATACTTAAAGGTTAAACTTACGTTCTATATAGCGAGATCGAATAGTAGATAAGCCTACTATAATCGACCTAGGTTTTAGGCGTCCTACTACTAAAAGGCCCTAGGGTATACCTATATTTTTAGTAGCTACCTAGCTAATAAGTAACGTTAAATCTACTAGCTATACTAGGCGTAATATCTCGGCTTAAAACGCTTTAAAGGAATAAATATAAGAATTATAAACTTTATAAGTATTTAAAAACAAACCTAAATATACTAGCCTTAAAACCTCCTACNNTAATTAATAGGTAGATCTATTTATAGTTAAGCTAAAGAAGTAAGTACTAATTAGTAATAACTCCTTCTAAATTATATAAAAAAGTATTAGTAAGTATATTATTCTATCTAGTAATTTAGGTACCTAATATTTTTATATCTATTTAAGCAGCTATATAAAATAGGTAGTAAAGTAGTCTATTCTAAAAAGGATACTTTAAGTATTACTTAATAAGACTAATTTATATTAAGACGTTATTTATATAAACTACTACTCTTTTTCGTAACTATATAGAGGCCTACTTATTAAAGGAAGCCCGAACTACCTTAATCTCGAAGATATTAATATTAAATATAGAACCTTTTATTATAGAAGGGAAGAGTAATTATAATATATAATTATAATTAAGGAGGTATATATATTAACGCTAATCTACCTAGGATTTATTAATCGTTAAATAAAAGACGTCTAGGCTCTAAATAAAGGTATTATAAAACAGGTAGACGTATTCGCGCTATATATCGAAGAATAATATATTATTTAAGTATAAAAGTATTTAATTCTACTATATTAAATCCGCCTTAACCTCTAGGGTTAACTATTATTAAGCTATATTTAATAGCTTCTTAGGCTAGGTGTAAATAAAAGTCTAAAAGTTATAGTAGAAAACCTAGCCTAATTATACTACCCTAGTATAAAAAGTAAGTAAGCTAGTTAGAGATTCTAACTCCTTTCGAGTTATACTATTTTAATTAATAAATTATACTATAACGTCTCGAATCTAAGATAGTTTCTCTAGTAGAATTAAGGCTATAAAACTATTCGTATCTACTAGATATCCTAGGAGTTCTACTAAAGTACTCTTCTTACTTTTCGACTTATTAATTAGAATATCTAAGACTTATACTAATTATAAATATTACCTATTCTAATCTTAAATAAATAATCGAGTAGCCTAAGCTTTTATAAATATAGTTAGCGTAAGAAATAATTAGAATAGATTAACTAATAGCCTCTTAATCTTAGTTATTCTAATTAACTAGACCTCCTAATCTTAATTAATCACTTAATTAATTATATAATCTAATTAAATTAATTAATACGGGCCGAGCCTCGGACCCTCGAACCCTCGGAACAAGGGCTCGGAGGGTGCTCGGCGTACTACGTAGGGTACTACGTAGTAGCTAAGCGAGAGATCCTATACTCTATATACCTTGTACTTGTCTTTACTAGGAACGTTCCTATAGAGTAGGAATAAGTCCTAGTATAGTTCTATACTAAAGAATATACTATAATATAATTTATTTACATTTCTTATCTATAGGAACGTTCTTAGATAAGAAAAGTAAAGAAAGTATTTATATTAATATAGGAATATTCCTATACCTTTAGGAACGTTCCTTATTCTTAGGAACGTTCTTTATTTATAACCCTAGTATAGTATATCTTCTCTTTTTATTTACCTTTTAAAAGGTTCTCTAAGTATATTAGTAGTACTTTAAAATATATACTATTATTATAATTAATATAATTAAATTAACGCTACTTAATCTATTTAATTACCCGAAGGCCCTAATCTAAGTTAATCTATTTAATTATAATTTAGTTAATTAACTGTTAATTAAGTGATTAGTTTATTCTTACGCTAAATATAGTAAATCCGTCGTTTAAATAATAAGCTATTAAACTCTACTCTAGGAGGTATAACTTAATAATCTATTCTAGGGCCTTAGCGAATAGGTTAAATATAAATAGTACTATAGCTAGACTAAAAGGTAGAACTATATATATAAACCTTATACCTTCCTACTTAAATCCTAGGGACTAACGTATATATTCTATTACTAAGACTATCTAAAAGGCGTTCGATATATCCCTCTTAAATATTATATAGCCTTAGCCTACCGAGCGAACTAAGCCTAGAACCTTATTAAAGGCGATATACTTAAGATATATATATTCGTCTAGTATATAATAGTTAATAGAATCTCCTTCTAGAAAGGATAGGTAGTAAATCTAACGCTAGTTACTATTTAGCTTAGGTTTTAGTATAAAACCTAAAAGAGATATAATAAAAGGATTATTATTCTATAGAAAGACTTTCTCTACTAGCCTATATTATAGATCCTTCTTAATTTTCGACGCTAGTAACTAGGGGAACTTATATACTAATAAGAGGTTTAGAGAGATCCTAAAGATCTATAGACCCTTGTATTTAATTAAGGTACTAAATTAAAGGATATTATTAATTGTATTTATAAATTTAGGGTCTAAATATTAGCGTAATAGTATATACTATACTATCGGGTTTAAAGGAGAGGGCGAGTTTTAGAGTAATAGTTTTAATATATCTATAATATTAAATAGTACTAGTATATTCGTAGATAATAGTATAGGAGAGTAAGTATAAGATAGTAAAAATTAGTATAAAGAGACTAAATTATCTATATAAACTTATACTATTTACTAAACTTAATCTCCTACGTTAAAATCTTACTCCTTTTTCTTAGCCTTTTTTATTTTATACTTACTATCTAGGTAATAATAAACATACTCTAAATCTATATAACTAGAGCCCTTTAACTCCTTATAATAAACCTCCTTTCTCTTATTACTATCTAACTTCTCTCCCTTATCCTTTCGACCTCCTCCTCCTTCTCCTTATCCTAGCTTCTTTATATAGTAATAATTTAAGATCTTAACCTCTAGAATATACTATAGCTTAATACTCCGAAGAGCGCTACGTAATACTACCTATTCCTACTAATATAGCGTTAAGTTAAGGACCTTCTCCTAGATAAAGATTCCTACTAGCTTTAAGATTAAGATAATAAAAGTAGTTATATTAGCTAGGAGATTTACTAAGAGATAGAGAGGATAGTATAGCTAAATAATATACGTCTAGTAATTAAGAAAATAATAATACTACTTATCTAGGTTAGAACTAAATACCTTAATTAACTTTATATCTCTAATAGACTAACTACCTATCTCTATATTAAATAAAATACTAGCGTTTTAGTCTTTCTAAACTAGGGTAGATTTATTTAATAAGTAGAGATTAGAGACCTTAAAAGTACCTTTTATAATCTAGATAATATACTTCTTATACTAGACTAGAAAAGTATTTATAACCTATATTACTAGAGGGGACAACGTACTAATATCTCCTTATAATTAACCGCTAGCTTATACTCTATCTAGAAGTTTACTAGCTAAAATATTTAAAAATCTTATATTCCTAAAAGGTATACTTATAAGGTTCTAATCTATACTAATAGGTTAGCCCCTTATACCTAAATTTAGCTAACCTACCCCTATTCCTTAGTTAAATTATAACTAAAGTACTTTTTAGAGAGTACTATAACCCTAGCCCTACTATAGAAGTAGTAAAGGGACTCCTATACCTAAATTTTACTATAGAATACCCTATAGATTTTACCTACCTAGAGCCCCGAATATCTAGTAACTAAACGTACCTAGGTTATAACTACTAATACTAAACTAAACTATACCTAGATTATAACTACTATAACTACTACCTAGAGCGCCGAATCTAAAACTACTATATCTACCTATCCCTAGGTACTCCGTATATCTACTATAACTACTAAAAGCTAAGAGTTAGTATAGTCCTTATAAAGGAGTACTATTATATTAAGGCTAGGTAAGACAACTATATTTACCTAGATAAAAGTTATATCTACTACCGCTAGGTTAAATTAGATTAACCTAAGCCGGTAGATTAAGTTAATCACCCTATAGTAGAAGGTTAACTTATACTAGTAGATTAACTTATTATATAGGTAGATTAACTTATTATTATACTAGTAGATTAACTTATTATATAGGTAGAATAGCTTATTATTCTTATTAAGGGGAGGCCGAACGATAACGACCTAGTAGCAAGGTACTACAATTATAACGATTAGCTAAAAGTATAGCCTTAGTAGTATTTATAGCGTCGTATTATATCTGGAGGTCTGCTTAAGCCGCCTCTCCTACTTCTTCGATAAGATAAGCGCGGTTAGGAGCCCTAGCTAGAAGGTTTGCTCGCGCCTTAGTACTAGTACGCTTTACGGCCTTTGTTAAATTGCCCTTTTATATAATATTATAGCCTCTTGTTTTAGGAGGTATATTAAGGCTTATTATTATTAATTGTCCTATAAAAGAGCTTAAAAGTGTAACAGACGATAATATTATAGTATTATTATTAAGGAGTTCTATACTCGAGTATAAGAAGGGATATAATACCCGGACTCCCTCATTTACTATAAACCCCTGCTATTTATCTCATGAATTAAGTGAATTAACCAGAAACGTAAAGATAGGCAGAAAAGTGAAAGTCTGTAGTTCTAATACACAGTACAAATAAACTGTAAACTAACAGCAGACCAAGCAGCGAAGAAGTGATGAACTTTGATAGCGTCTTTCTGTCCAACAAAACCTTTTGATCCCTTAGATATCACGCCGCGGAATTTCCTCCGCAATCTATAATAATTCGCCAAGGGCAGAATTATCACTGTTTAAGCTGGTGCTTTCTGAAATTCTCTTATCCGTATTTAAGTCTAAGGTTATCAAGGCCTATCTCGTATTCATGGGAATGGCTCTCGATATCAAGCTAAAGAGTACCTTCTTTGAATCCTTTCTCTCTTGTAAAATCACAACCTTCTTTTTCTCCAACCAACCAATTGGGTGCCTTGGACAAAGTACTGGAGATAGCATTTGAATGTTTTGTCTTCATCTGAATGTTCTCTATTCGTTGTAAAAATCACCTCCTTTAGATCTCCTGCGGTCGATAATAAAGTTAATGTCAATTTCAGAATCTCTATTTACGCTTTTGTTAATCCTCATATTTGGACTTAGATGCCGCTATTTGTACGGGGAAAAGAACCCAGTTTCTTATAGAAATATTGGAGAATATCACATTCACTGAAGAAGAAACGATAAAAGAGTAATTTGGTTTGTAATAGGTATAGCAAAGGTTTCATGATCTTGGGTCCCATAATAACGATATTATAGCCTACCTAGGGTTAATTACATAAAAAATACTTCTCTTTTAGTAGCTGATAAGACAAGCTCTACCTAAATACTTTGACGCTAATATTTTCGAAATGGCTTGTAAAAAGTAGTTGTACACTTAACAAATGGCTACAACAAAGACCTGTTAGCAACATGTTAGAAGCGCGTTACGAAATGAGAATTATGGTGCCGCTATACTTAGGTGGTTACTAATAACCTCAGTATTTGGTGAGCCGCCTTAGGTTATAGCAAAGTAGATCTCTAACAGTAATGCTTCTAACAAGAAATACTAATAATATCTTTTTGTAGAAAACTTTTGAAATGGCGCAGTTATCTACACTTAAAGATTTGGTTGTAAGATAGAACGTACAGTACTAAGCACAAACTTCTATTCAGAACAGTCCTTTTCTCACAAACAAAACCTCTATAATGACACTATAGCAACCAGATCCTTGAATCAGTGTCAAGGAGAGAAACGTGATGCTAAGAAGGACCCGTTGATTGTCAAGTGATCGCATGTAGAAAATATTATCTGAAACTCTATTTTCACTAGGAAGTAATTTCTCCTTTAAACAGCTTACTATTGACCTAGATGTTGCTGTCATTTTCTCTATTATCGTTCACTTTAATAGTAACGCTTTAACCTTGGCGTATCTGTTAGAGGGACAAGCACGTTATCTTTTGCATTCATTTTTCTAGTGCTACTGGTTAGAAGGCTCAGGAAGAGGTTAGTCTTCTCTAAGAAAGTCTTATTTTCCAGAAACCTTTCTCGTGCCTCTCTTGCCTAGAACTAATGATAAAATGTATCCAAATATTTTATAGCAGGGAATTCAGGAAGATGGTCGCTATTTTGTCGTAAGTGGATTTCCACCTTCTACTTCTACTCAGAGGTGTAGCCAACATGACCTAAGTGATTATACAAACATGCGTTGAAAGTTGAGAGAAACTGATTGGTCTATGGAAAACAGTATTATCCACTTCTTCTTTAGCTCAGCTTCTAATTGCCATTTCAGTGTCCTAGGAAGCTAAAGAACGGTACTTTCTGACTCTTATCTAATAAAGTTCACACCTACAATCATTCGGATCAAGAGCCTCTAAGCATGGTTCTTGGTTATCTCAAGGGACTATAAGATCTTCTTTTACACTAGATAATAACCAGATTTCAATGTTGCCTACTTGCTCATACATATCATGTGTCTCTAACAAGACTTTGAAGTTATACACTACTCGCTATTTTAAGGTAGGAACCATTATCCTTTCCTATGTACGTATGGGAATACCTATAAGAGGTGTATACTAGAAATACTTTAAAACTATGAGATCAATTGCAAGGAAGATTGAAAGTAAAGGAAATAAGTGCTTATTAATTGAGACCAATGCATATACTTTATTCCCTTATTTGGGGCTCTGTAGTATTTCGCATACCATATGATTCCTTCTAGTATATCTTAGCTTAACGTAGCCTAATCACAGCTCACAGATCTACGAAGGTTGAACAAAGTCTACAAATAACAAATTAAACAATTCACCTCTGAACCACCACCACCACCACCACCACAACCACCCCCAAATCCATCTGCCCCCTCCATTCCCAACACCTTGCCCTTGAAAAAGTACCGCGTTCTCCACACACCAAAAAACCCAAACCAGAAAAAAAAACAAATTTGAGGACGACCCGATTCGAACGGGCGACCATCTGGATACCTAAAGTGTTCACTTTAATACTGGAATCAGATACGCTACCACTGCGCCACGCCCTCTGTGCTTGTCTTTGATTGAGATGTTGAGGTCGATATTATTTTTGCCTATGTTTGTTTGTTTGTTTGCTGGAGGAAGGAGGGATGGTGGAGGGTGAATTGTGGGTCTTGTCCGCTGGTCGCTTTTTTAGGGGGAGAATTTCGGAAGTTGAATTACAGTAGACAGTAGCTGCCATGTAGGTAGGTGGTTATGTGATGTAGTGGTTTTGAATGGGAGGATGAGAGGGATTTTTTACATGTTTAGGTTGTTTTTGTACATAAGGGTGTTTTTGGATTGACTTACTAATGTGGTAATGAAGGTCATTGAAGGCGTTCCTGACATAGCAAGATTAATGTGAAGAACAAACTGAGATATGGGTCTTCAAACACTAATATACTGTTTCAACTGTCCATTGTAATTAACTTTTTTTGCAAACATTATCTACCTGAGTATACGATTAATCTAAACAACAAAAAGAAAACTCTACTCTAGCTATCTATTCTAATTCTATTCAACTCTCATCTTTCAAAACTAACGAGACACCACCAAGCTCTTTCTCTCTTCATATAATCATTCCAGTTTATGGATTACTAACGTAACTTTTCGCCCTCTCCAAATCAGCCTCTGTAGCTCTCTCCTGAGCACTGGTCTTCAAAGTCTCCTCATCATCCCCACCATAAGCAAACTTACTATGTCTCCTTATCCCCTCCCCATAAAAGTAGAACAAAAACGGAATCGCACAACAAGCCAAAGAAATGAAAGCCAAAATACTAGAAGCCCACTGATACCCGACTTTCGCATACATCTGCGCCGTGAAAAGCACCACCGCCGCACCCCAGAAACTTCTCAGAAAGGTTTTGGCAGCTAGCGCGGAAGCAGCTTGATGTTGGTAGGAATCGACGAGGTAGTTGTTTGCGGAGTTGTAGAGGAATATGAATCCGAATCCGACGGGGAAACCGCCGATTGCTGGGCCCGCCCAGGAGAGATGTGGATAGGAGGTCCAAGCGAAGATGAAGAGACCGATGGGGATGAACCAACAAGAGACCATCATTGGAATGAGTCGGACTTCGGGGGGTGGGGAGCCGTTATGTTTTGCGCTGAGCTTTAGATAGTGCTTGTTGACGAATGGAGCGCAGCATGCTGAGGCAATGACGCCGAGTGCGAGTGGAATGAACATCAACCCTGTGATACCTGCCGAATATCCCTTTCCTTGTTGGTAAACGATTGGGAACGCTACGAAAAACATGTATAATAAGCCGTACAGAACGGACATGTAAACGGAAACAAGGAAGACGATCAATTCGCCAAAGAGGAGCTGGAAAGGTCTGATGAGGAAGACACCGAGGCGTTCTCTGAAAGGTCGCATGTCGATATCTTGTTCTGTGACATGCTCCTTTTCGCCTGTGGATTCTCGGAGCTTCTTTGCGCGCCGAGCAAGAATGGTTGGGGCATACGTTTCTGGGACTGTGAAAGCCATCAAGATGTAGACGAAGGCGGCGAGAATAAGTTGGATCCAGTACAACCATCTCCATCCCAGAGCATCAGAGAGAAATCCTCCAACTAGCGGACCAATTGCGGGACCGATGAAGGGTGCTGCTGAGAAAGCTGCCATAGGAACTCCCCGTTCTTCTGTACGCCACATATCGGCGAGCGTTCCACCAACAAGCGTCATTGGCGCTGAAAAGGCTATGCCGTCAATGGCCCTACATACTAGGAGGGTCTGGATGTTTGGAGCCAAAGCGCAGGGAATGATGAATATAACCGCGACAAGTAGAGTGGATGCGTAGATGATTCGTCTGCCGAGAACTTCACTGAGGGGAGCAAAAACCATTGGACCTGGAAATTCATTAGATTTGAGTTCAATCCGATCATACAAATCCATCAGAGCTTCACATACCTATTCCAAATCCCACAACGAATATCGAAATACTAATAAGAGCCACCTCCTCGGATCGATTAAACTCCTCCGCCATACCGACAATATCTGCTGTGATAACCGAAGAGCAGAAAGCCACCACGAAACAAGTCAATGCCACAACCATGGTACAATACCATTTAAAAGCTTTTGACCAATTTTTGGGGTTTTCTGGATCGTTTGGTTTGAATGTGACGAGCTTCCAATTTGTCTTTCCGTCTGGTTCTAGGCCACCGTCAATCTCACCGGACGGTGTCTCGACTTGGTATTCCTTCAAGTTGGCACCATCGTCGAGAGTTCTATATGGGAGATTGACGTCGAGTTCCGGATCGCGTATCTCTTTATGTGAAGTATGTGTTGTTGTTTGGCAGATTCTGGACTCGTGGGTATTCGTTCGAGTTGCTGGTGTTGGGGATGCAATAGATGCATATTCCCGTGGCGGTTGAGCAGTTTCCGCCATGCTATTTGATCCTGGAGGAGTTTTTATATGATAGAGATTTAAGTGTGGAACAAAGTGAGCTAAATATGAGTACAGTACCGAAAGCGAGGGGAGAGACTAAGGTATGAGTGACAAGTGAAAGAAGGCACGGATGAAGGAAGGGGGAGACCTGTATATATACAATTTGAGAAGAATCCAATCCATGTGAAAACAAGTACTAGATTGACCCAGCCAATCTTATTAAGCAGATTACATAGACAGTATCCTACTATGTCTCTTCACAAAACCCACCAAAACTACCTGTCCATCCATACAGAAACTATTCTGAAGACTTGGCAGGGCGGTGATAATTCGGACACTTAAGCGAGCCAACGTATGGTCTCCTTTTCAACGCCATTAACGGAGCGGCGGCAAACATATACACATAAGGCTGAGGAACGGGCTCCGGTAATAAGATATAATTTTTTTATTGTGCGAATTGTGGAAATCTATGACTCAGTCAAGGAAAAAATTTGTCAAATACCGAGTTATGGCCTCGAAATCATCATAATCATACTGAGCATAGGGAAAATTTCGTGGAGAAGGTTCCACTAGGTCCATGTAGTGGAGTCCGTGTGGGATTGTAAAAATAACTATGTACTTACACCCGAGGTAAGGGTCGCTTATACAACAAAAGCATGCGATACCGGTGGATTTGGTGTTTGTATTGTGATGGTGTTGAGTGCGGAATCTTGTGGGTCCCGGATGCTGGTCCCTCGGGATTGGACACCCGGTACCGGCAAGCAGCAATGAGATTTAGGACGACATCAAAACTTTCCTCTTCGTAACAAAATTTTCTCTTGATATAATACTGAAACTATCCAGCATGTACCAAAAAGAGCCAAACTCCCCTCGAGTATCTACTAATGGGGGAAGTATGCACCATACTCGAGGACTGGCTTACCAAACAACCTCCTTATCAGATTGTGTGACGTCACTGGATATGAGACGAAGGAACAGACGTGAATAGATACGAAAGATTAGAACAGTATTCAGAGAGGTAAGGATCGTTCTCTTTCATTTTTCAAACTCGAGATTACCAGAATACCTTATCCGAGAACCCCCAAACCAGCTTCACGAATAGAGCAACAATTCTCAACCAAACTTCTCGCAAGTACCCCACTATGGCAACTACAACTGTGAACGCAACTTGCGCTTGCAAAGCCTTCACATATACAATCGAGTTCCCCAATTCGAGTCTCCCCATAAGTCGAGCTCTATGTCTATGTACAATGTGCCGGCAAGAAACTGGTTCTTGCGGTATCTCATATATCAGGTTAACCTCAGATCATGCTCTCGACCCCGCAGAGTACAACCTCACCAGTTTCACCCCAAAGCCGAGCTTTACTAGATACTTCTGTTCGACTTGCGGCTCTCACGTCTTGTTTTCATATAACGGACAAGAGGGCAATAGCTGGCATATTTCTACCGGGATATGGGACAAAACAGAAGGAATAGTAAACTGGACAGGCACCAAGTGGATTGAGGGAACATTGGATGGCGGGATATCCGTATGGCTGAAGGATATTGAAGATCAAAACGGGATGAAAAGAGCTTTGCTAAGATGTTTATTCAATGACGGGGACGAGAAGGAACTGATTCCTGAAGGTGCTCTCCAAAGACTCCCTCCACGAGAACGAACCAAAGAACAGGATGAAAAGTTACAAGCTCGATGCTACTGCGGTGGTGTGAAATTCTACATCACACGCCCAAACGATGACTCAAAGAAGGCAGAATCCCCATACCCAGATTTGATAGTACCATTTCACTCTGGCTCGAATGCAAACCCAAAGAAGGAACCGTGGTTTTTGCGCAGCAATGATACAAAATATCTCGCCGGATTATGTACTTGTACCTCTTGTCGTGAAAATTCCGGCTTCGAGATACAGCCTTGGGCGTTTGTACCAAAATGCAATATTTTCAAGGAAGATGGGACCCCTCTAGACTTCGATTTTGGAACCTTGAAGCGGTATGGCAGCTCTGAAGGAGTCATGAGGGAGTTTTGTAAGGTGTGTGGTGCCACGGTATTTTGGCATTGCGATTGGAGACCGAGTGTGATTGATGTGAGTCCTGGATTGTTGGATCCAGAGGAAGGTGCGAGGGTGGAAAGCTGGTTGGATTGGTGGACTGATCGGGTTAGCTTTTCTGAAATGGCTGTGAGTAAAAACCTTGTCAAGTCTTTGGAAGAGGGTATGAAAGGATGGAAACAGTGATACATAACTGAATTGGAGCTATTTTCTTTACAGTATTCTCTCAAGCCTGATAGTCAATTTCTAGTTGCTATTAGAACGGTGTTAATATAAGCCTTCGACATCCGTTCTTTACGGCTGCGACTGTAAACAACCGAAATACTTTGTTGACGAAAAGTGCACTGCAGAAAATGCATGAGCTTCTCTTCTATCTCTACATGAGTATCAGAAGAAAAGGCTAGCAATCGAAAAATCTCGTTGCTCTGCCAAACTAATAAGTCTGTATCCAAGTTTTGTTATATATTCAAAGTAGTCTGAGTATTATAATTATGAGCCTACGAACCTAAAGTAAGAGACGTGGTCGCAAAACCATCGACACATAAATCTGAAGGAGCTGATCGGGCATATTGAGAATGGTTTGGGATCTGATATTCAGGGAGGAGTGGATACAGTGACGCGGTCGCTATTCTGTACGCACTTCCCTAAGAATGATATTATTCTAAAAGTGTCGTATAACTAAAATAGTTCTACAAAGAGTTTAGAATAATTGTTACCGCTTACTTTTCATTAGCCTACCTAGGTCTAATAAGATAATTGTTTTAGTTGTATAAGAAGTTTTGATATAGTGAATACAAAGTAATCACTTGATACTCATATAATGACCACTTCCTTGCTTACATACTACCCACAAAAATCGGGTATTTGGCCGAAGTTCACACAATGTGTTACTCTCGACTGCAGATGTTTTTCTTGGGTTCTCGCGAAATACCCAATGACAACATCTACAGCGTACAGTAACACGTTATCACGTACGCACCTTGCGGTCAGCCACAAGAATAACCTTGGCATAACCAGCCGCTCCAGACTACGATATTCTAATCTCATACCCTTAAATACATCCAAACGCCAAAACGGAATACAATCTCCCCTTCCTGAAATCAGCAAGAAAAAACAGAAAATGTCTCTATCTCTAAAACTTAAGCCCCCACCACCATACCTCCCATCAACCACCCAAAATGGCTCAGACACCCTCCACCCCTCCTCAATCCCCCCCAATTCCGACCCAAGAGCCTTCTACCTCCAAAACCCCTCTCTCGTCCCTCCCCCTCTAATCTCTCACTCCTCTTTCATCCCAAAGCCCCTAATCACCCACTTAATGCGCAAAAAGAAGAACAGCGCATTAGCAGTGAAATTCGAGACTCACAAACGAAGAGAGAACTGGGATCGAATAACTAACATGGAGGGTGCATTCCACACCTTCCTCACGCCTGTGGTTTCTAACTGTGAGATGGTTGGGGATCATGTGTATAAGGGACGTCATGAGATTGTGCGGTTTGGAAGGAATAGTCAGGGGAGGGTGTTGGTTAGAGAGGTGGTTTTGAGTGCGGCTGTGCATATGGATTTTGAGTATACGAATGTGATGATGAGGGTTTGTAGGTTGGGGAGAGAGGAGGTGAGAGGAGTGGAGCTTGGGGATGGGTGGGGTGTTTTGGGGGTGGAGGAGAAGCAGGAGGAGGGGAGGAGGTGGGCGTATGATGAGAGGTTGAGGAGACATCTTGTTTATCATCTTGTGAAGGATAGGAGGCTGCCTGCGAGGAGGAAAGTTGAATCGATGAGAATGGATGAAACTATCTCGTTTTTGGAATACCTCATTTCCTCGGAAAAGCATGCGCCGGAGCTCATCAAGGATGTCAGAGGGAAGTTTACAGAGACATACGATCAAGTCGTTTCTCTGGAGTTGTTACTCAATACCGCCATCCAACAAGCTCTCAACGAGCTCTCGGCACTAGAAGAATTATGTGGAAGAGGATATGTATATACCTACAACCCCGCCGCAATCTTCGCCAAAGAAATTGGTGCACCCCTCTTAAACCGTCTCATGGTCCTCGCTCTCAAGACTCTCTCCGATCAAAACATCTTCACAAATCTGCGGATCTTTGCTTTTAGCGATTTCGCAGACCCGGAGATCATCCTACTCCTCAAGATGGCTCTGAGAAGGCAAACTCATGTCCGGGTTCTCAGGAAAGATGACCTTTTCAGAGGACCGGAAGGGGTGTATGAGGTTGGGAAGTTCCCCGAGGCTCGTGGAGCACGCCTGGTTATTCATAACAATAGTGATGGATTTGGACAGAATATTGAGACGGAGGGGATGTTTGAAAGTTTGGATGGGGTGGTTGGGTGTTGTGGGAGTGGTGCTGCGAGTTTGAGGAGAGATAGAGGGGATTTGTTGGATTTTGTTTTCTGAGGTGGTCTTATGAGCGCTTGGAGTGGAACGCTACAATGGTAGTTCGTCATACAGACTCAATGCAATTATATATGTAAGAGCTGCTAGCTCTCATATTGCTCCATTTTGTACATAATACTCGGCACTATCCGTGTCCCATATCCCAACCCCTTGGTAAAACGCCAACCATAGCCACCCCACCAAAACGCCAACACACTAATCCGTTCCAGCCCAAACGATCTTACAAAGCCTTAATACTTTGAAAGAAGGGATTAGCCAACAACTTCTCATTCCCCTTGACCAACTCCCTCATCAGACCGACTTTCTGCTCTTTGCTCAACTCCTTGCCCTCACACTCTTGCTTCCACTTGACAAGTACATCCTTCAACAAAGCACTGCCCTGCTCAACATCCTCCTTCTCGTACTTGACAGCCTGTCCTTCATGTTTACTAGTGAAATCTTCCAGCTCATCTGCCTTTCTCTTCGCCATGTTAACCACCTTCTCAGGAAACCTCACGAGTTCCGCGACATGGATACCGAAACTCTGATCACAAATTCCATCTTCGACTTTATACAGTAAAGTAACCTCTCGTTTCGCTTTGCCGTTATCGTCAATATGAGCTACGACGTGCAAGTTCTTTACTTGGGGGTATTGGTCTACCAATGCGGTGAGTTCGTGAAAATGAGTTGCGAACATGGATTGACAGCCAATTTCCTTGATAATATGTTCTGAGATTGCCCATGCGAGGCCGAAACCATCGTATGTGCTAGTTCCACGACCCAGCTCGTCGATGATGATAAGAGATTCCGAGGTTGCGGATTTGAGAATGTTGGCAGTTTCGAGCATTTCGGCCATGAATGTTGAGACACCTTTGAGTTGGGAGTCGCTGGCTCCGACTCGGGCGAGTATACAGTCGTAGATTGTAAGTTCGGCTTCGGAACAGGGTACAAAGCAGCCGATTTGTGCCATGAGAGCAATTACTCCTATTTGTCGGATGTAAGTGCTCTTACCTCCCATGTTCGGTCCTAGACATTGTTAGCTATTGACATCCTCGATCGATTCAATAGCACTGGGATATACCTGTAATAATCAAGAACTCAGAAGATCCTCTTTCGAGAGTAACATCATTGGTGATGAACTGGATGTCATCTTGCATTTCCATACAAGGATGTCTAGCCTCCTTCAAAATCGTGTTTCCTTTGCCTCGAGGATGAATTTTCGGCCTCACATATGATGTAGGAGCATGAACAGAGCAATGTGCAAAGCTCACAATGACATCCATGTGAGCAAGGACACCGGCCAATTGCTCAATCACCGGACAATAAGAAGCTGCGACGCCGACGACTTCGTTAACCAGGCTACTCTGAGTACGATTGTAGTTTTCCGACAACTGATCGAATTCTCTTCGGTAACTCTGAAGCTTGCTTGTCGTGAAGAATACGCCATTTTTCTGTGTTGATACTTCTGAGTATTTGCCCTTATTTCGGATGCACCCAGCTTCTGTTCTCGTTAGACGGAAGCACCAGCCGTGTGTTTTATGGTTTTCGAGGAATAGTTTCTTCTCTACTTCCTGATCAAGATCTTTTCCTACGCTTCTGTGTTCTTGATCCATGTCATGCTTCAGCCGGTCAAGCTTCTTTCGGATGGTTCGTAAGCTGTCATCAAATTCAGGTTTGATGATATATTCGTGGTTATCCATAGCAGCAAGATCCACTGTTGTCTCAACCATTTCTACCAACTTTGCGAGACTGTCCGAGTGTTCCCTGATTTTGATGGTATACGCCTCATCTAAGGGCCCTTGGTATTGCTCATCAATCACTCCCTCAAGCGTACCAATAAAACCCGGCAGTCTGATGACAACTTGATATGCTTTTACCACATCCTCCAAGTTTGCCATTTTCTTCTGAAAACGCTTGGCCAGTCGATACAAATCGGGTATCGATCGTAGATGTTCCTCCTGCATGGTTTGTCTCAACTCAGTATCCTCTACAAAAGCTTCTACCAGTTGTTGTCTCTTTTCAATTTCTTTCTTGCTCATTAAAGGCTGCTTCAACCACTGTGACATCAATCGACTACCAATAGGCGTCTTGCAGTGATTGAGAAGCCCGTAAAGCGACATAGTCTTGGCTCCATCTCGTGGCCCAGGCATGAGGTTTAGCGCTTTGAGGGCCGACGCATCTAGCTTCATGAACTGCGAAAGGTCGTGTTGATAAAGTTGGTACTGTCCGAAATTTGTGTTATCGTGCAAAACGCCCAGATATTTAATCAAAGCCGCAGCCGAACCCATTGCCAGTTTCAAATCAGTCTGAGGCAGAGTTCCCGCAGCTTTGTCGTCCTTCAAAAGTCTTGCCAAATCCTGATCAATATCCCTTATGCCAAAGTCGGTTGAAGCTCGTTCTGAGATGGCGATACCACAGGAATCTATGATCGTCTTGAGTTTGGCCAATTCCACATCTTTATCCGTCTTATCGATTTGTATCAAACATTCCTTGACACCTAATTGAATGAGAAGGGATTCAAAATTCGAGTATAGATCGTTGT
Organism: Hymenoscyphus fraxineus; assembly: GCA_900184765.1. Taxonomy (NCBI): domain Eukaryota; kingdom Fungi; phylum Ascomycota; class Leotiomycetes; order Helotiales; family Helotiaceae; genus Hymenoscyphus; species Hymenoscyphus fraxineus. Next base: position 689,868 of record LT855425.1, on the reverse strand, counting down.
CCAGGAATTCCGAAACTCCCAGTTCCCGAACGCTCGCATCCGCAAAGCAAACCCCAACATTTCTGGCTTCCGAAGCCTTCGCACTAACCTTTACGGCGAGTATAATTGGGGCGCCATCGAATTGACCTCCCAGTTCCTCTTCGATATCTTGTAAATTTCCGGGCGAAGCCTGCTTTGTAACCTTCCAGTTCATGCGTCCGCTACTCTCCCAAACCTCTATTCGTTTGCCCAGTCGAAAAAGGGCTTCTCGTAGGAAGTTTCGGAAGACTGTGATAGACATGGTAACCGATGGTAGGCCAGAGGAGTCATTTCTGCCGAGTTGTCGTAGAACGGAAGTAGTTTTGTATACCTGCTTTCAGTTAGATACGAATTGGTAAAAGTAATTTCGATACTCACGGTTTTGGCAATAAAAGATGCGTCTTCGTCATGGGCAGTATACCAATCTCCCCGGTCGAAAACTCTTATGGTATCATTGTCTTTTGAAGGTAGGGATTTGAAGAACTTGATGAATCCGCCTTCATCGTCAACCTGTAGAGTGTTAGTGTTAGGGTGGCGTTGAAGAAATCAAATCTTGGGAAGATTACCTTCAGTTCCGGTCGTGAGGACATTTTTTACAGAATATGGAATCGTGAAAAGTATTCCTACGAGGCAGGTCAATGTGTAGGACCTTCAAATGGACTCTTCTCAAAAACCACTTTAACCTCGCGCTCAGGTTCTGGCTGGGATACGCGCACGCGACGTGACGCATGGTAGTCACGTGGGTGTAAAGTCCCGGGCATCACGTCGGACCCGTCATCGGCATCGGAACCGCGAAGTGCCGATGGCCCACCATTGCATGTTGAAATCCTTCCAAAAGTTCGACGTCACGAGGTTTGGAGTTGATATTCACAAAATCTCCACAACTTTCCGACTGTCGCGCAAAATGGAGGACATCGAAGAGCGCCCATCCAAAATCCGGAAACTCAGTTCAGTTGAAGATACTACCGACCCCATATCAACTACGGAACCATCTACAGCCAATTCGCACCCACAAATAACTGCAGTCCCAGAAGAGTCATCACCCCACCAAGACGACGCATCTGAAGAGCATGAGGACGAAGCTGAACACAACGATGGATCCACCACCGTTCAAAATGGAGACCAATCACAATTATCCAAAAGCCAACGTAAGAAGATAGTCAAAAAAGAAAAATGGGAAGCCGCCAAAGAATACCGCAAAGTTAAGCGTCGAGAAAAACATAAAGAGAAGCAAGTCAAGAAGCAACAAGCAAAGGCCGAATTGAAAGCCAAAATTGAAAGTGGAGAGATTGAAGCTCCGCCACCAGCTCCGGTCCAACAGAAGGGAAACCCTATCCAACTCCCAATTACAATCATTTTGGATTGCGATTTCAATGATCTTATGACGGAGGGTGAAATCATTTCTATGGGTGCTCAGATCACAAGATGCCATTCAGATAATAGGAAGGCCTTGTTCAAATCTCATCTTGTTATTAGCTCTTTCGGTGGGGCTTTGCAGACTAGGTTTGAAACTGTGCTTGCGAATACTCATCTGAGCTGGAAGGGTGTTAGGTTCTTGGAAAAGAACTTTGTTGAAGCTGCCAGTGAATTAGATGGTGTTATGAGAGGACCTGGCGGTGGAAAACTAGCTGGAGCCCTGCTGCCAAAGGATGACGAAAACGTTGAAACAGATCTCCCCGTCAAGGCCACAGACAAAGCAGAGCAAGATCAGCCTTCAATTGTCTACTTGAGCTCAGATTCGCCTCACACCTTGGATCGCCTGTCACCAAATACTAGCTACATAATCGGTGGAATCGTGGACAAGAATCGACATAAAGGACTTTGTTACAAGAGAGCCACTGAACGGGGAATTCCAACAGCAAGGTTGCCCATTGGAGAGTTCATGACTATGCAGAGTCGGACTGTATTGACTGTCAACCATGTTGTGGAAATCATGCTAAAATGGATGGAAACTGGTGATTGGGGACAAGCTTTCTTAGCTGTCATTCCCAAGCGGAAGGAGGCTAAACTTAAGAATAAGAACGCCAAAGTGGGCGAGAAACAGGGCAAAGAAGATGGGGAGGAAAGTAAAGACAAGGGTAGCGAAGACGATGATGGATATGAGGGAAATGTGGACATGATTGAGGAAGGCGAAAATACTGGGCAGACGGCATCGAAAGATGGCAGTAATCTACCTGCCGACCCATAGTCACACATTAAAATATACATCAAATTGTCATGATCATGGAAGTTATCAACTTCAACCTAGTAGAAATCAACAAATAAGTCCCAAGAGGATTTCCTTCTAGAGACCAACATCTTGATAGCCTGGGGTTATAGTATAATGCTCTTAGTAGCCGCAGTTGTTCTCGTAGACCCAACAATCAACTGTTAAAAATGAGTAAAAGAGTAAAATTCAATAACTGTTCTAAACCAATTATATATAGGTGTTTTGGTTTTGCGAGAGCTTTTGCAAAGTACGATATTATCATCGCAGGGTAGGTATGTACAGAGTAATGACCATGTGTCATACATAATCTCGAAGGCAATATTGACAAGCATGAAACCATGACTGAGAAAGAGAGGGAGATGAGGGGCAGCGAAGCGTGTCAATATAAGTTCAAATTCTTCGACCTTGCTGTGTAGAAACCAGAAACAAACAAATTTCTAAATCTCATTGCTGTGTTCTTCGCCATGGTATCTCAAAACCCTCCTATGAAACATCCAACCAGAACGCCATATGCTAAACATTGGAAACTCATCCATGGAGCCCCGACCGCTACTCCAAAAAGAAATGATATGTACGACCAATTTCAACACATCCTGACTACTTCCCATGCATCCCATTCACGTACTCCTCAGCCTTTCTTGCCCTCTCACTCCTTGCCACCATCTCTGGCATAGTCTTCATCGTCCTCTGCAACCCCTTAATGCCCATCTCCCAACCTGCCTCCACACCTTCCTGTCTTTCCAACCGTCCAACCCCCAAAACATTACCCTCCTTCTCCTCCTTCATCCTCTCCCCAACCGCCCTCAGAGCCTCATCATCAGCCTCAGTTTCCTCCTTAAATCTCTTCTTATTCTTTTCCACCACCACACCCGGAACCTTCCTCCGCAGCGCAGCAATCTCCTCTATCAGATCCTCCTCCTGCCTCGCATTATCCTTCGCCTTCGAGAAGAGCTTATGACTAAACGGCTCATGTTCCTCAATCACGCCCGAGCTCAAAGATACATTATTCGAAAGAACCTGCTCAATAAGCGTCGGCGACGGCGGTAGACCATTAATAGTAATATTCGGCGATATGACTTGGAAGACCTGGTTGATATACTGTCCCGTCCAACATTAGCAGGCGCATTCGCAATACAATCCTATCGCGAAATGTGAGGGGCGACAAACAGCATGCACATCCTCCTCCACCCTCTTCCTCATGGCATCCTCGCCTTCGCCTTCCATGGGAGGCAAGGCCTGGTCTATCTTCTCATTTGCGCCGCGTCGGATGTTGGCTGCGAGGTATTGGAGGTCTTCTATTGATTGTAATTCGATTCTTCGCTGTAATTCTGCCATTGGTTTGCGCGGTTCTTTCGCATGCGATTAAATCGAGGTCGGTAAATGGGGTTCGGTAGGTGTATTTGTATTTTTGTGCTGTTAATTGTCGCGCTTTTTTCTGGAAGTATGCTTGTTGTCGCTGGGTTTTTGGAGCGTTGTTTACATGCTCGGAGCTTTGTCGGGCATCGGCTCCCTTATCCGGACACCTCGGCTGCCACGGCTATCGTATCCGGGCCGGGTTCCGAATGGCGGGGTAAAAGATTACCTGTCTCGCCTGTTTGGACACAGAATACATCTCCTATTCTCCTGCATAGCCAGCGTCACAGGTTTCTGATAAGTTATCTTTACCTTTAAGAGCCAGATCATACCTACTTTAAAATGTTTGTTCCATTACTTGACATTACCTAGTCTATTGTCAAAGCTCAAAAGTCAGACCTGAGATCTTACAATTCACAACTCGTGTTTTATCTGAGATGATAAACAAGAGAAACTCGCCGAAAAAAGACCCCTTTAAAGCAGATTTCCAATCTCAATAAACGTCTTCTGCTTTAATAGCACAAGCACATGTAACAAAACCGTCGTAGTACTTAATAAGACTTTGGATTTCCCGATCGACGTCGAGGATATTATTGGGAGTTTCCCACCGAGGATTGAAGTTTTAGTATATCAGTTATTAAGTCCTTTACTATAGTTGATTTGTTCTTTAATCTCCGTGAAACAACAAGATATATAAACTAAGTCCTTTCCTACTCTTACTAATCCAGCCAGGAATTCTTACACCTTCCAGACGCGAGAGTTGTGAGGATAGCGCCAAAGAGGACCCCCAAAATCCACCCAGCGCAAAAACAGAGAACACAAAATCCATTCACTTCCCATCAAATAACCTACCCTTGGCATCCCCAGTAAAAAAATAAGGGCAAAAAAATCAAAACNTTCGCTGGTGGTCACCCACCCAACTACTAATCTGCCGATCTGAGGCTTGTGTATGGCAGAGCGGACGGGATGCCCAATTCTCCTCAGTCTATGGTCGTATGTGACAGCTTGTTACATAACAGAGAATATGTACGTGGATGTCTTTGGAGAACATGGATGTTCTCTATAAATATGGGCATCGGCAAGGCGTATATTTGTTGGGTTTGAAGAGGGCGTGTAAGTTTTGCTGTTAGGGTAACTGTAGTCTCAGTGAAAGGTTTGTAAACTAATTTCCGTATCCTCTAAATAAGTGTTTTTGTCACTTGGGTTTCGGAAGAAGTCGAATGTTTGAAGTGGCACTCTCTCTTTCGGTATACAAGTCAGCAAGAGGCCTAACACGGCAATTCATGATTACTGTTGTATTAATAGCGATTAAATTACAAATCATAGAATGCTTATACTTACTACTGCTGCTGCTGCTGCTGCTACTACTGCTGGAACCCCCACACGCCCACTCATTTGAAGTCAGAGCTTAATTTTCCTGTGTACGCTCGCTACCCTTACTACCTAGACTCTCACCGCTACATCCTTACTGTCATATATGATTGGCGCTCCAGCAAATTGTTCAGGAGAGAGAGAGAGGACCAAAAATGGAGAAAATACCTCACAGTTATGCGTCTCGCTTATTTCCAGCCTACTTATAACACCTTCCTGATGAGGCTAGGGTGCACATGTTACGCTAATAACTATCTACTATCTACTTACCTGTACTTGCTCTCACTTCTACCTTCCAGGTATTCCTTAACAAGGACATTTGGCATTTTCAAATCTCCGTACACCAAAGATTTGCAAAAGAAAGTCGTGCACGTTCTTGATCCACTTGAAAGATATCCCAACCGTTCAGAAGATATTCAAGATAAGGCAGCTAGGAGGGGATAGGGGGCTACTTATAAGGAGGCACGGCAGTAAGGGGATACATAGAGCTCGCTAGAGTACAAGTATATAGGCAGCACGTGCAAAAAACGTAAGAGGTTATATAATATGGGGCGTGAGAGGGCAAACTTGTAGTCCAAAGGACTTGTAATATATATATGTGTGTGTTTAGGTGTGCGTGGCAACTTGAACTTCGGCTAGATTCAATAGACCGCCCCCATCTCTAGCTCTTGCTACTATATCAAGTGACTTTTGTGATTTTCGATTTAACCGTTATTGATCCAACTGTAAGATACCTGTTCATTACTCTGTACACACCTTAAGTCTATTCTACTAGAACCCCTGGAATAGGGAACTTGCTTGTTTTAGGTTACTTAGGCCAATAAAGATATAGAAACTTGAGTTATCCCATATCACTCGTGTAACTATTTGCTTGTGCGAGGCTTTTAGGATAATGCTGTTGTAACTCACATTTGTACGGAGTTATGACCAAGTCTCTTGCGAATGGGATACTGTACTTAGCAATAGTTGAATTACTATAAGGCTCTGCGTTTAGCTGCAATTCTATCTCCTCAAATTTGCCAATCCACAGTTGTAAGCAAACGGAAAGATGATTGACGTATCACCTTGTTCGTTCCGACATGTGAGACAGTAGCTTGTGGATACTGGAAAGATAAGGAAATCCCATACCAAAACAGCCATGAGTTATATGTTTTGAACCCCTTGCCTCATTATCAGAGGCCCTTCACAGTTACGTTGGAACATCCGTGGTAAGTAAAGCCTTGACTTGAATGTAAAGAAGTCCAATACAACAGATCTACACCTTTGGATACCAGATCCTCGTATCCGCCTAGAAAGTAGGCATCAGCAAACCGCCGTTATCCACAGGGACAAAATCCTTTACGGCAGTCACAAATGGGGGCATCTCATTTAGGCATGGTCATTCTTTTGAGAGTCGTCTGCTAAACGAGGAGGTTGAGGAGATGGAGCGATAGAGGTTTGTCAAGCCACTTCTAACGTTCAATGCGATATCTGTTAGTCTTCTCAACATAAACTTCTTCCATTTTTCTCCTCTGGCTCTAGTATATTCTTAAATGGCTCACGCCACCGAGATGCGAGCAGAGTAGCAATTGCATAAAAAAAACACGCCCAAAAGAGCCCAACTGATGTAGGCGAAGAAGAAAACCACCGCTCGATATCACGAGCATATCCACCAATATATCACCCCTTCATCATCCGTAATTACTTCTTGCCCTTCCCCTTTCCCTTTCCCCCCTTTTCCCCCTTTCCCCCCTTTCTCTTTCCATTTTTCGAGCTCTCCCCGTTCCCTTCTTGTCGATTATTGCCTGAGCCTCTTTGTGTGGGCATTCCCAGGTCTTCCTCTCCGAACTCCTTAACCAGCTCGCTCAAGATACTTTGCCTCCTCGCCTCCCACCAAGCCTTCTCTTCTTCTCGCTTCTCTTCGATGGCTGCGAGTTTCTTGTCGAGGTCCTCTCTATCCATAATATTGTAGGCGCAAGACATGATTTTATCGGCAAATTCATCAGAGGTAGTAGCCCTTGTCTACACCTCTCATTAGCTCAATTCGCGTAGCTTCAGTATTCACAGGAACCATTTGTCCAGCTTTGAATGATAGACTCTAAGGACAGAATCAAGAAAAGAGGAAGACAAACCAATTTCAAAACCTTTTTCAATTCCTCCTCACAGACTTTCTCCGCATTCGCCACCCATCTCGCCATTTCCTCGCCAATGCTTCCTTGTGCGGCCAATATCTTGCAAGCGTCATTCTGGTCCTTGATTGCCAGTGCCCTCCTAAGGGCCTCGGTTGCCCACTTGATCAACGCTGCATTGTGTATATATCGCGCTTCTTCCATCTTTGCGCCCGGGTCTAGCTGGGGGTTCGATTCGGCGAGTTCCTGGAGGTGCTTAATTTGCAATACCACGACATTATTGTAGATCTGTCGGGCGAGGGCGAGGTGTGGAGGGAACCAGGGGGCAGCAATTCGAGCTTTCGCTAGCAGCGCGTATTAGCCTCAATTCATAGGGGCTTGAATAGAGAGGATAGGAGTAGATCGTCATATCCGACCTGGAATGATGAAAATCGAACGACGCAAATCGGCGGAATAAACATGTCTTGACTTACCTTCTTTTCTCTTCTTCCAGAGATCGGAGACCGTGACCGTGAACATAAACAACCAGAGACAGAACCAAGGCGAGAAAGGATGCTCAAAGGCGATCCAGAAGTATGCCATGAATGCTTTGAGAGAGTTATCCATTGCGCGAAATTCTGTGGTGGTGTTTATGGTGGTGTGGTTAGGCTGAAGAGGTAGCAGGTGAAGTCAATTGGGATAAAATATATCGCTGGTGGTGGTCGGCGTTACGGGCTCGCTTAATTATCAGACAATGGTTGTGATTGTTTACAATTAGTGAATGAGCAAATCTTCTGATGTTTCGTAGATTATATTATTTGAATGAACCCAAATAATACGAAACACATACTAGTACACACGAGATAGAATTATTAATTTCTACTTTCCAGATATGATTATTTCGCGTAAGCTTAGAGAAGAAGCCTAATTATTTCAAAAGAGTTACATAACTTATTCACAAAACTGTTAATTACTCAAAGAACACTGGTGTGATTATAAAGTTCAAGTGAGTAACTACAGTCATGAATGCTAGTTTGTCATGATGCAACCTTCATTCATTCTGGTAAAGCAAATATCCTAGTAGCTACTAATCACGTGCTAACAAGAGTTCCAATTGTTCTAAAAGTATTATAGCAATTATTATAATCAAGGGTCTTTCAGATAAAGAAAGTTATGATGCCTAGTATTTTATGATCCAATCCTCCATTCATTTATTTGCTTTAGTAAATCAAGTCTCTTCCTACGTATTTTATGTATATGTACTGTAGAAACAAATCATAAAGTACAGTACCTATCTACCAATTTGCAATACCTTCTATTCATCGTTCAAATATCTCTCTTTCTTTTTGTTCCCCTTCATACAATAGTACCAGGAGGCCTTTTTCCTATCGCTATAATTGTATTAGAATACAGTCTACCAGAAATAAAATCAAGCGATTGCCAAAGGGGAGCAGTCTGAAACATTACAATTGAAATTTAACTTGAAAGACTTCAATTCCATAACTGTACTCTGCTACAATGTATTTTCTACCTGGATGAAGTATATGGTGACTAGAATCACCATGCACCGCCAGTGGCTGCTGCAGAACCATTATCATCACCCCAGACCCTAGGGGCAGGGGAATTACCATCACTGGCTCGTCTCTTCTGTGCCTTCTCAGCGTTCTTTCCAACTCTCATACCATGACGAGTTTTATTTTCCGAACAAACCAATCCTCCTTCATGCAAGTGGTATCTGCATTTGCTCTTTTTATCAATGTATCGAGGGTCCTGGGGATCTTCGCGAGCGATGCGAGTAAAGTCGTCGTGGAAATCAAGGATGGTTTCTTGAAATTCACGGAGCGCCTCAATGGGCCAGCTTGCTTCATATCCTGCGAGTTTGGCTTTGGGGCAGTAGACGAATTTCATGGCAAGCAGACAGTATTCCCGCAATTTGCAACCGTGTGGAGTCTTCGTGTAGACGGATTTAGCGAATTCGACGGATGGCAACTCCTTGCATCTTTGGTGACGTCTAGTGAAATGAGGAGTTAGCCTTGTTTTCTGTGAGTTGGACTGAACAATCTGGGAGAGCTGTTGGAAGCGAAAAGATAAAGAGAGGATGATATCCTAGTATCATTCACGAAAAGCGACGCAAATAAGGGGTGTTCTCACTCAATAAGTCGGTCCATGATTCGGTCGCACACATTTGGAACAAGATAGCGATCGGCAAGAACGTATAGCTCAACAGGATCATAAGCCATTGCGGACTCTGCACCAAGACTCTTGATGTTTCCGTGGTAGACGACCATGTCAATCAATTTCTGCGTAGAAAGCAGTTAGGACCAACAGTACTCAAAGGGGTAGCAAAGGGGTATGGGACTTACATCAAAAGCATCAGCATTGACGTCCTCTAGGATCGAAACGCCTTCATCAGCCTCCTTGAATTCGCCCTCAAAGGTTCGCTTGAAGTGCGGGATCCGTTCGCAGAGCGGCTTCTTGTGGATTCTAAAGAGCTTCTTCTCAGGGCCAACATAAATATCAACCATCTCCGTACCCAATTTGCTATTCACGGTCAGCACTTCAGAGTTACGTCTAATACAGAAGGAAGTCTTACTCCATGTATGACTCGCCAGCAGCAGGCGCAGTGGTAGCTGCAGATACCTCGATGTCCCATTTCACGGCCACTTTGGGGATTTTCTCCGCATGACTGCCATTCTGTACTCGGCCAGGCCTAAAAGCCAAGCCACCGCGTCTACCTCCGCGTGAAGGTCCTTGTCCGCCAGATAATGGTACGCCAAAAGAGGTGTAGTGAGACATTGTAATTTGACGTGTAAAGACTTTGAGGGGCGGTTGTGGTGTTCTGGAAAGAAGATCAAGAGGCCTTGTCGCTTCTTAGGTTGAAGAGCTTTTCGCCTGGCAATTTATCAGCCTGCCCTCCCTTGCACAAATTCCACTAGCGCCAACAACAATCACATGTGTTGTAGCTTGATGATTCGACAAGATTCGATCTTCACCCCAGTAAACGCCTAGGGTACTCGGCCTTGCTGGGGGCGAGGAGGCGCTAAGTCACGTAGTCGTCAAGAGTTACCCTGCTACTACCATACCACTGTTAAGCAGCGAGTGAAGTTTGACAACAAGAAGACAATCCTGAAGATTTGGTGAATAGGGTTGTCTCGTTCCTGCTCTCGAACCCAGCGTACTGTATTCCACCTTGAAACCTAGGTTACAGCAACCTGTGATAAATGATCTTTTGGAATGTTCTAGGAGAGGGAGGCTTTCGCTCTATACAACATTTGAAGTGACATATTTATCCCGACTCCAGATTCTCACCATGCCTTTCTCTACATGATAGAGCCACAGGTCAACTCAAAAACTATCTGTAAAGTTCAAAGTGGATTTGTACATTAGAGCTTGGTATTACAGCTCACCAAACAAAATGAACTTCCAGTAGACAAAAAAAAGAGACAGAGAATCTTATTGGTAAGCTCGATACTAAATAATCAGATCATTCAAGCATTCTAGGACAATTACTGTAAATTGTAATTAACCGAGGGATTTCGGTTAAAGCTCGATTGGTTTTGTTAGACGAGGGACCCATTTCCCCAAACAACAAATTATTTTACTTTCTCACCAGCGTGTTGGAAACTTATTCGGATACTTAGTTAGACTTATGTAGTAATCAAGTAGAGTAGTTTGAGGAGAATCAGAAGGCAAATAAGTTATTCAAAGTGGGAGATTTAATTATTTAATTACTATCTGAGTAGTACTACAAACAATCTCCACTTAGACACACTCTTCTTCCAAAGCCTCCATAATAGTAAAGTATCAAAGCTAGTACAGACCTGGGCGTCGATGCGATATATATCGGATTATCGCGATATTTATCGCGATATAATATCGATATTTATTTTCACGATGTCGATATCGATCGGATTAGATTCGACGATATCGATAATTATCGATATTTTAGGGTAGTTTTTAGGGTGTTTTTAGGGGCCTTTTAAGGAGCAAAATATAATATATAAATAAGAAAAGTACTTATTTCTACTAGGTTATATAACTAAAACATAACTTTCTTTAATAATAACCTTTAAACTATAACTTATATAGTTTAAATAAGTTGTATTTCTAAGTATAATAATCTTATACTACTACCTTAAATATAAGTTAAAATTAGAACCTTTTATAATAGTATTATTAGTAGGTCTAAGTTCGTACTAAGGTCTTTCTATTAGTCCAGGGCCGGATTTATAGATTTTCTACGTCACGTAGCTAATAATCGATATTATATCGAATATCGGGTTCTTAGCGATATCGTATCGTCTAAATATTTCCGATACGATATACATCGAGTACCCCCCCGATACGGCATCGATATATCGATGCCCAGGTCTGAGCTACTATAACTATAAACAGATACCAACGGATTACAGATAAGCTTCTACCATCAAATCAAAAAAGCTATCCGACTCACAAAGAAACTCGGCTAAATCTAGGCCCCTTAACCGCCTAATCAGAGTGTCGCCAGGGGCTAGGGCTGACTTGTTTTAAACTAATTAAATAGTAATTAGTTAATTAAGTACTTGGCTAGTTGGAGTAGGCAATTTTCACCACTTGAGCTATGTAGAGTAGGTACAACTTCTCTACTCAACTACTCGAATCTAGTACGCTGTTTAATCTACGGAGGTACCGGTAACGGAAAAAATCTCTCCAGCCCTCCACTCATCTATCGCAATATACAATTCCCATATCCTCTCCAACTCGCTTAGCGTACCTCCCGCCCACAGCCTGTTAACCACAAAAGGGGGAAATAAGAATCCGTTTCTAATAGGATTACCTATTCAAAACCATTCGTCCATCCACTCAATCCATCTCAAAGAAAATGAATCGAATCGAAATCCTTAGACAATTAACACTGTCATAATACGATATGATTCGAGTACTCTGAGCTAACAGGGGTGGATGGTACACCTTACCTCAACATGTCTCTGAGAATATCGTATAATCTTACATCATTCATTAACTAGCACCTGCACATACCCCTTGTTGGAAGAAGTATTTATACACGAACCAGTTCTTGGTGTTGGTCCAACACACATTCATGTAGGCATAAATATCGGTTTTTACTACAAATCAAGTCACTTGCACAAGGGTAAAAAAATATACGAACAAGAGACTCGCTTAGAATCTTTCTTTCTTTTCTACAAACCCCGAGTCTGTTCATACATGTGCCATGACAGCCTTCGGCTCGTCCTGACCTAACATCATCATTTCCAACAACCTATGGAGTAACCTTGCTCATGCTAACTAATCGCTTCACACCAACCTAGAATAATTCATTAGCAAGGTATAACCACACTCGATTAAGTGTGACTTACCATCCAGTTTCCGCACTCTTCGGTCTTCTCACGCTGAATGTCTACTTGGATCTTTGATGCAACATCATAATTTTTGGAAAGAAGGGCTTCAGAAAGTTCATTCAATCTCTCAATGGTATCTGGTTTCACCAATTCCTCGTTGTTCAGGTGATCAAATAGAATATTGAGTCGCTTTTGGGTATCCTTAACCTGTGCGGAAAATGATGGCGGTGCTTTGGAAGCAACTCGCTGCATGTCGTTACTGAAAATCTCTACCAAGCGTTGAGCTGTGGCAGGAATGTGAGACCGGTCACCAGCTGGGTGCTTTGCCTTGGCTGGAGCAGCTGCTGGAGCTGGAGATGCTCTTGGAGGTCCTGTGGGTGGTCTGGATCCCTGAGGAGGTCCCTGAGGAGGGCCTTGTGGTGGTGGTCCCTGCGGTGGTCCTTGAGATTGAGGTGGACCTTGTCCTGGGAAAGATTGTGGGGGTGGCTGGCTCTGGTATGGAGATTGCGATGGAGCATATTGGCCAGGAGCGTTTGCTTGTGGCGCATAAGGGTTCGCAGATGGCGGGGGTCTACTACCCGCTTGGGGAGGAGGTGCCATGTGGGATTGTGGGGGTGGTGGTTGTGAATATTGTTGTTGTGCGGGCGATGGTGCATATCTGCTTGGCGGAGGTGCCGCAACTGGAGGCTGATTATATGGCGATGGTCCTCGAGGTATGGTTGGGGGAGGAGCACCGTGATACTGCTGTTGAGGTGGTTGACTTCCTTGTGATGGGGCGTACAGGTTTGCCGCAGAGGATGGTCTGGATGGAGGACCCTGCAATGATTGAGGAGGACCAGCCATTGGTGGCGAGGTCATACGAGCAGGTCCTTTGGGTGGTGGGGGTGGAGTAGCAGTTGTTCGCGAAGAGAATGGTGGCGGAGGCATAGCAGTATTTTGCTGTTGTGGAGCAAATGGTGAGTTCATAGCAGGAACAGGAGTGCTCCTCTTGGCTGGTGTTGGTTTAGATACCATTGGGGTGTCGTTCCAGTTGACCCACTCCTTTGCTTTTGGTGGTGGTGGTGCTGTAGATGATGGTGTAGTATTTCTTGGTGGAGCACCAAACGAATTGGGTGGAGGGGCTCCGTAACCTTGACCATACGCCGGTGCACTGTATCCGGCTTGTGACTGTGGTTGCTGATAACCTACTTGAGGAGTGTATGCATTTGTGGGTGGAGCATAGGGGTTTTGAGCAGGAGCCACTGGATTTGGTGGTGCGTATGCGTTCCCTGGGCGAGGTGGCGCCGGGGCAGATGAATTGACGATGTTTGGCTGGTAACCAGGTTGGGCACGAGCTGGAGTTCTCGTGGCAGTTGGTAGTTCTTGACGAGCTGGTTTAGCCACGCTCTTCCTCGAAGCAAGCTTCACACGGTTTCGGGCCACCTCAGCGGCAGGATACTTGGTCGGCAAAAGATCCAGATATCTTTCTGCAATCGACAAATGACCATGAGCAGCGACTATGTCAGCATACTCGGTATATTTATCATACAATGGGGCAAGCTTCCAACCCGAAGTCAATCCTTGCTCGCTGTCTTGGAACTTGGTAACATCTCGGAAAACGGTAACCTTCTCGATGAAGTTTTGAAGGGAACGCGCATGCACCGAGAAACTCGAATCGCCCGTGAGTTCCTTGATACCGGTCTTCTCTTCCTCCTGCAACTCAGTGATCCAGATATTGATCACCTTCTCGAGTTTGGAACCAACAAGGTAACAGAAGGAAGCGTCTTTGGAAGAACCACTCTCAATGATTCGGTCACCAAGAGCCTCGCAAAGATCAGGAAACTCTTCAGGAGTTGCATAGGTGCAAAGGGCAGCCATCGACTCCTTCCAGTTGGAGAGATCTGCATTATAAACGACATCCCAGAGGTTCTTGCCAATTACCGAAGAAAGGAGGCGAAGGTAATTTGGCCCATCAGTCTTACGAGCTAGATAGGCAGATTGTGCCTTTTCAAGGAGTTCCTTGCCGCCACAATTTGCAATGATCAAAGCATCGGCAATACGATCCTCTTTGATACAAATTGTCATGGCCTTTTCAAATTGACCAAGCATAATAGCCTTGGTTATTTGCTTCTCCGAGGCGCTATCAGTGTCGGCGTATAGATGGAATGGGTTGTCTGTTTTTGCACCCTTGGTAGCAGCTAGGTTGGACAAGAAGTCCTCGCCCTCGCCCTCGCCGCCATCGGCAAAAAAGCCAGACAAACGACTGCCTTTGCGGCCATTGGCCTCATCGCTAGGCTCCTCAGTCTTCTCAGACTCTTCATCTTTGACCTCGCCGTTGGCGGCCTCCTCTGTGAATCCAAGATATTCCGTTACCTTTTTTCGAGGATTCTCAGCCACCAATGTCTCGATAACTTTCCAGTCTGCTTTTTCTTCCTCTGACTTTGCTTGCTCAATGTGAGATTCACAAATACTGCTAATATTGCCAGCAAGGAGGGCCTTTTCGAAGGCTTCTGTGGCCAAGCCGACATCCGAATCAATTGAGAAATTGGAAATCTGAATCTTGGAAGATCGTGGCTTGCCTGAAGCGTCTGAGGGTAGACTGAAGCTCAAAATCTTGCCGCCGAACCCAAAAGAGGCACCTACTGGTCGTTCGAGCCATTTTGGTGCTTTGTGCAACGAAAATGAAGCTCCTTGCGGTTGCGTTTGTGCCTTGGTGAAGAAATCCTCTCCATCAACGGGCCCTTGTACTGGGGTTTGCGTAGCTGCGGGGTTTGTGTTTTGCAATGTCTGAATAGCAATCTTACCGTCAAAAGAGGCTGTAGCAGATAAAGCAGGATTGTGGGGATTGAATCTAGTCTGGAAAGTCCAGTTGGTGACTTCTGGAAATTCTCCAAAACGCTCTCCAGTCTGAGGGTTCCATATAATAGTCTTGTTGTCTTTTCCACAAGATAACAAAAGATCACTGTCCTGTTGACACCACGAGAGTGAAAGGATACCTTGGTCGTGCCCTTGGAGTGTACGTTCTGGGGCGTTTGAATTTCGGAGATCCCATAGCAATATTACTGGACTCGAATCGTCTGGGGTTGCCGTGAGGAGCTTAGTAGCATTATTTGGATCCCAGGCGATTGCTCCAACAGCCTTTCTGTTGTTGTTCAAAGTGAGTGATGCCTTCTTCGTCTTCAAGTCCCAGACCGTGACAAAACCACCACTTCCTCCAGTCGCAAGAATATGCGGAACCTTTCTATTCCATGCTACGCACTCGAGATCATCTGAACGTGCCGCAGCTGTGCCGAGTCTGAATGGATTCGCGATATCGTTTACGTCATAAACAAACAACTCTCCCTTTGCGCCAGCCGTCGCAAGAACCTGTGGCTTTAGAGGATTGAATTGAAGAGACTTGATTGCGCCAGTGTGCTTCGATGTTCGTGACATGAAGGCATCTTCGGCCCCCTTCAAAAGCTTCTCCGCATCCCACAAGTCCAAGGATCCATTCTCGAGAGCTCCAGCAATTATTCCTCTTGGATGTTCGGCGCTCGCGGGTGCCCATGCAATATCGTGGAATCTGAAAGCGGTGTTTAGTTAGGGAGTGTTCTGCTTTTGGGGCAATCCGAGGGTAGCTACCTTGAATCTGTGCTGATGCTGGCAACCGGCTGAAGCTCAACACCCTGCTCCAGATTATCCAGGCTCAAATCCCAAAGCTCCAATTTCGTCTCATCAGAGAAGTCAGCGTCTACTGCTCCAGCTCGTGTGCCAGTCACGACCAAGGGCACTTCAGCTCCTGGTGACCACGCAAAAGCCGCAGTTCGTGGGATTTCCCTAAGGCGGACCATCTTGAAGAGTCTAAGCACTTAGGACTGGAGCTTTCCAATGGCGCTTTCCGGAATTATTTTCGTAATTGTACACCAGCAATGAAAAAGAGGAAAACAATCGCGCTGCAAGAGTCGTAATTTAAAAAGGAGAGTGCGTCGACAGTGTCGTTGAAAAGTGGTCAGATTGAATGTGTACCAACCTATCTCAAGTTCCTTTGGACACATTTCCTGGAGTAGCTCTCAAGCCACGTGACTGGGTCTTGGACCTCGACCAATGAGTAACACCCATTGACTTTCTGAATCCTACAAGATAGGTAGTTTGCTCGAGTACACGAGTAATAAACATGGAAACAAGAATAATGTCTTGCGAATAATAAGTCTTTCCATCAGAATGAACAAAAAGGCTAATCAATTTTGGAATAGAAAAAGAACAGAAGAAGCCTGCCCGTCCTTGTGGTATTTAAGTTGCAGCATCTCCATTTGATTATGTGGACGAAACCGAAAAGACAGACCAAATGCACCTCTACAATCTACAAACAAGAGGGTTTTACATTTAGTGTTAGAAAGAAGGGTTGAGGACTTTTGACTGTCTATGAATTCCGGGCTCGGAGTTCTCCTATAACTCTCGGCTAGCTCTCCCCTGGTGTTCGTACATGCCTCCCAAGCTATTCCCTGGATCAAATATAATTCCTCCCTCTTCTCAACGTCGAGACCTTCAATATCCATCCTACCATCATTTCAAATAAACACCATTTCCAAAATCCGACCGAGATCCTCTCCAAAACCCGCATACCTATCCCCATCCATCAACCACAGACCTACGCTACCTAGCTAGTCCCATCCTCGTCCCACCAACTAATGCAAAGCCGCTGCAGTCGCACCCAATACTGCACCACCATATGCATACACTGCGAACCTCCCATCCTCACAGGGGTTTTTGGTGGCTGGGCTGATCCTGTAGATGAGAACCACGAATTCCGTTTCCTAATTTTCGCCACTTGGGTTTTTGTCTTTTTGCTTTCCCTTTGTATCCTCTGGTGACGCTAGTTTTTTGGTTATCGCAGCCTGATAGCTCGAGCTTCTATTTCGGATGGGATCCCCACTTGATGTTTCATGTGGGGGCGGGGTGGATTCTTAACTGGAAACCTCCACGAACTTGAAAGCTGCGCCTTTCGAACCTAACTCCCTAGGTACATGAAGAACATTGACCATAAATGCTATCTTGGAGTTTGAAGATACTTTGAGGGTTAACTCACTTGAACACTATTCTTATTTATAAGTTTAATCAGCATGTTTTGTTGTACTTGGCACTTTTTGACCCCGCTACAGTACGAACCGAGTTTCGGGTGATGATGGTGTCAAAATGACAGTTGAGCGCTGCGTAACCGCTCCCTTTTTGGCCAGGCAGCCACCATGATTTAGCTGAAAATGTCTACAAGTACTGTAGAACCTTTCCTGGAACCGGGGTAACAATCGGATGTCCCCCAATTTAGCGTCCGTTTTTTACCAGCCAAATTTCACGATTCTGCCTAGCTGTCACATCAGGTCTCGCACAAGGCATAAAAATAAAAGAGGGGATGACTTGAATTCCTATATAGGTTCCCGATCGAAATATGATGAAAACCTCAAACCGACACATTGCTGTGATTCCATGAATACCAATCTTGCTGACTCGCAGTGACCCGATAAAGTAAACACACAGAGACAAAAGACGCCGAACCACAAGCTCTAGAAGCTGACCCTATATCAAATGCCGAACTCCACCAAATCCAAACCTTGGTGCCCATAAGTTGCTCGTAAAGTGAAATCCCTTCCACAAGCCAAATCCTGCACATATCTGTACTCCCTCATTCAAAACCATCAAGTCCATATGTTCAAATCCTAGCGCCAAAGATGTGCAATTCCAGTACTCCTAGTCGTAGAGCTCATGGATACCCCTCGCCGATAAGCTTCGGATTTATTGTGGGAACATCTTCTTGATCTCCTCGTCGCTGAGAGTGATTTCGTGGACTGGATCACGCTTTCGTTCGAGTGACTCGAAGTCACATTCCACGTAGGAAGGGAGGAAGATTTCTAGTTTGTAGAGTTAGTTTGTCCGTAGCGACTGCACAATTGTGAGAAGCTAAAGCGTACCTGGATTCCAATCAAATCCTTGTGAGGATCGGACGCAAGTGATCTACAGTCAACAAGTTAGTGCACTTGAATTTTGGTGATAATGCCAAATCGTATATTCCAAGACTTACAAGGCGTGGCACACCATCTGGGTCACCAACATTGATAACCGTGTGTTCTTGCTTGGAGAGCGATGAGCCTATATGTTTGTTAGCTCTCTTGACCCTGCCAACTCGTTGTGTTGCTGCCTCGAGAGATTGAACAAACTGCTACTACCCCAAGCAGCTCCACCAAGTGTGCTACTACCCGGACCAGATGAGTAATGGGGCAAGAACTTACTCAACAAACTAGGTCTTCGATAATGACTATATCTTGTGCTCGAAGAAGCAGAGGTAGGAGAGGAGGCATTCGTTCGTTGGGAGTTTGATTGTGGTGTTTGTGGAGAGCTTGAGTAGGACGAGACGGAGCCAGCCTTGCTGCTCTCACCGTAGGCGGCAGTTCTGCTTGGAATGGCGATGGATGAAGACATGGCGAAAATGGTATACAGGAGACAGAAGTGTAAGCGTAGCAAAAGCAAGAAGGCGAGGAGAATTTTCGCCGGTAAAAAGAAAGTGTGGGAAGTGATTGTCGACTTGGTTGTTATGTTGAGGTGTTGAAGATGGATGAGTTGAGATACGATGAACGAACGGCCTGAGTCAAGCTCCGGGGAGCGGAGCCAAAGGATCCACCGGCCTGCCGATGCCGATGATGGAGTTCTGCCAAGATATGCACTGATGCCTCATTATGATGCCTCAGAGTTGAGGCTTCAAGGCGACCCTCTGAGCTTCGTAAGTGAGAGCTTGCCTGGCCTGCTGTTCAACACGCGCCATCACTGAGACCCTTCCCTTCCAGCAGCTTCGACTCTATCCACAACAACACCACCAAGAACGGCGCTTCATCAATTCCCAATCCCATAACCACCACAGTCCGAGTCGCACATAATTCACGATGGGGGAAGTACTGGCTGAGAACCCTGCGAACCAGGTCTTGCCGCACCGAAAGCAAATGCCATCCTCAATACCAAATATCGATTCGCTGGAAGGTCTGGGAACAGATGGATCTGACGAGTATTCCACATTAAAAAAGCTGCAGAGACATTTAGAGTGAGTTGGAACTGGCTTGACCTGCGAACTCAAACTAATACAGTGTAGATACATCCAGCTACAAGAGGAATACATCAAGGATGAGCAACGGTTCGAGAAGCTGATATCCATCTAACATTCCGGCAGATACTAATTATTCTTAGGAGTTTGAAAAGAGAGCTGGTCAGAGCACAGGAAGAGATCAAGCGCATTCAGAGTGTGCCATTGGTAATTGGCCAATTTATGGAGGCTATCGATCAGAAGTGAGACGACAAACAAAGCCCTTGAGCATCCTGAATCAACACTAACAATCCCCTAGCACCGGCATTGTACAATCATCAACAGGATCTAATTATGTCGTCCGAATACTTTCTACCCTCGATCGCGAGCTTCTTAAGCCATCGTCATCTGTTGCCCTCCACCGTCACTCCAACTCCCTTGTTGATATCCTCCCTCCAGAAGCCGATTCCTCCATCGCCATGTTGGGCGCAGATGAGAAGCCAGATGTCACATATGCCGATGTTGGTGGTTTGGATATGCAAAAGCAGGAGATTAGAGAAGCTGTTGAATTGCCCTTGACACATTTCGACCTTTACAAACAAATCGGTATCGATCCACCACGAGGTGTTCTCCTATACGGTCCTCCCGGAACAGGAAAGACCATGTTGGTAAAGGCAGTCGCAAACTCTACCACCGCAAGTTTCATCCGTGTTGTTGGATCCGAATTCGTGCAAAAGTACTTGGGAGAAGGTCCTCGTATGGTACGTGATGTTTTCAGAATGGCCAGAGAGAACTCGCCGTCTATCATCTTCATCGATGAAATTGATGCTATTGCGACCAAACGATTCGACGCCCAAACTGGTGCAGACAGAGAAGTTCAACGTATTCTTTTGGAACTTCTCAATCAAATGGATGGATTCGACCAAACCTCCAATGTCAAGGTGATCATGGCCACCAACAGAGCCGATACTCTTGATCCTGCTCTTCTCCGACCTGGTCGTCTCGACAGAAAGATCGAATTTCCTAACCTCCGAGATCGAAGAGAGAGACGTTTGATTTTCACCACTATTGCCTCGAAAATGTCCTTGTCACCAGAGGTTGACCTTGACAGTTTGATTGTCCGAAATGATCCTCTAAGTGGTGCCATTATTGCGGCAATTATGCAGGAAGCTGGATTGAGAGCGGTCAGAAAGAACAGATATAACATTATTCAATCAGATCTCGAGGATGCATACTCCAGCCAGGTGAAGGGTACACAAGAGGTAAGAGTTTTTCTTCAAAATACTAAATTCTTAAAACTATTTTCTAACACATTTCTCAGGCAAACAAATTCGATTTCTACAAGTAGAGTACGTTTGATGCTGGTGCGGGAATTGGAACAGGAGTTACCAAACACAGAAGTCTTTTAACGGGCAAGACGACCTTGTATTTGGAGCTCTTGCAAATGGAATGGAATGGAATTGGCAAAAGAAAAGAGGTAATATTAGGGAATGGCTATGCCCTACCTCTTTTTGTCATTGGAGGTGGTGAGAATAAGCGAGATGCCGAACCATGTACAACAAAAGAAATAGAGACACAAAATATTTGTGACTACAGTTCTTCTAGTAGCATCCCCTAATACCTCGGTCTTTCTTTTGTGTTCCCGGTGATCCTGTGCGGTGTAGTGATCATGAAACTTTCTATGTCGGAATCTGGGGTTTTATTTGAGACCAGTTATTTGTAAAATGTGAACAAGCTTAGATTATTATGGTAAGTAGGTGATTGTATATAGGATGTATCTACCTATGTACCTGTTCAATGTAGGTAATAGTAACGATACTATAATCCTTTATAGATCTATAATCTAGGATAAATTAAGTTAATAAGTAATATATCCCTGTAAAACTTAGAACGGACTTACTTATTTAAGAAGAGATAAGAGAGTAAGGAAGTAGGAAACGGGGAAGGGTATATATATTAATAGTATATTATATATAGCCTCTCTAGTAGTCTTAAGCTAGTAAGGCGTAGATCGAGCTAGCTATTCTTTCTAAGTAACCTCCTCTTTAACATTTCTAAATTCTAAACAACGTTCGGTAACTGGAATTCCATTCGGTTCCAGAGCCCTCCTCTAGAAGGAATCTATTTTAGAGGCATACATTCCATAGAATTTATAGAATTTCTATATGGAATTTGTTATATAACACGTATAATATATAGTAGTCCGGCAGGCCAATAGGAAGTTTCCATTTGGTTACAATAGTACCTATATATATAGGTAGTAGAGAGAAAGTACCTCGGAGTACAAATAATATATATAGGTATAGGTACCTACCTAGGTAAAGTGCCCTAGGTATAGTACGTAAAGTACTATATCCTCCTACCTAGATATAGTATTCACCTAAATATATATAAATATTTACTATAAGTAGAATTCTATAGATTCTATAGAATTTCTAGAGCCTACTAATAAAAGGAATCTTTCTATTTTATATAAGCTCTAAAAGGATTCTAGATAGAATAGAATAGAATATTTCTATAGAGTACAGTTCTATATACCGAACGTTGATTCTAAATTATTAAATACTTAAGATAAAAGTTGGAATACTATAACCTATAACCTATAGCCCCCTTCTACCCTCTACTAGGTTTTGTTTTTTATTAGAGTAGGAGAATAGAATAGAGTAGAGTAGAGTAAGAGGTTTTATATTACCCTATATATAGAACAAAAAATAAAATAAACATATATTACCGATACTAACTATACCCTTATCCCATCCCATCCCATCCCATCCCCTTCCATCCCATCCTACCTATCCTATACTATATTACTTCTAATCCCTACCTACCTACCTATTCCTTAAAATTTAAACTTAGGTACGAGATTCCACATACATACATACATACCTAGTATCCAAATAGCCTTCCCTACAGGCCTACCTAAGTACTTAAATCCAAGATTTCCATCCACCATCTTATACTATCCCTACCTCCCCACCAAAAACAAAAACAAAAACAAAAACAAACCAAAAAAAAGAAAAGAAAAGAAAATCCACACCCTTCTAACCCGTTTCCCTACACCTACCTACCCACCC
This sequence comes from Hymenoscyphus fraxineus, assembly GCA_900184765.1. Lineage (NCBI taxonomy): Eukaryota > Fungi > Ascomycota > Leotiomycetes > Helotiales > Helotiaceae > Hymenoscyphus > Hymenoscyphus fraxineus. The sequence goes on along the minus strand of LT855425.1, from coordinate 667,396 downwards.
ACCCCTAAACCCCCAAAATTACAAACCCCCTCAGTTCAATTTAAGAGGGGAGACAAGCCCCGACATGAAGGAAGTCGTGAGACCCAGCTAGCTAGCTATGTAAATGCACTATAGCTAAGTATAGCCAAAGTATAGGTACAAAAAAACAAACAAGTATCAACTCAATTAGTAAGTCCAGTAAAGAGAAGAACAAGAAGATTTTATTCGTAGGAACAGGTTTCTGGTATTGTTACTACTGTAAACAAGTTTACTAACAAACACCCAATCCCATTCGAAACATTCAGTTTCTTCGTTTTCGATTTCGATTTCGATTTCCTCTCCTCCTTTCTTGGTATCGTATCAGCTCCAGCTTCGTCATTTCATCGCCATCTCCATCTCCTACTCATCCCATTCCATCCTGTTCATTTCTTGCCGATCGGGGTATACACAAACAAACAAGCAAGCAGAAACAAAAGCCACTCCTTATCACCAACTCATCCCTCAAGCCTTGAGGGCAAAAGTCGAATCACAACCCAAATCCATCGCAATCATCAACTCAAGCCTTGAGGGCAAAAGTCCTGAATCACAACCCAAACCCATCGCAATCATCAACTCAACCCTCAAGGGCCAAAGTGAAGAATCACAACCCAAATCCATCCGCAAACCAATCCATCTCCATCCCCTCCTAACCCAAGCTATCCCCAAATCTCCACCCAAACAAACGACTCAAAGCCCAAAGCTCCCCACCTGAAAGCCTAAAAGCCTCGAGCCCCCAACCCTGACCACCAAGCCAGAAAGAAAAGTGTGAAAAAAAAAAGAAATACACAAAGTGCACTGCTAGTCCCAGACTAATATCAGGAACCCCTATCAATCAAACGACCATACATACAAAGAATTGTTTTTCCCTAGGTACTCTGTCGAGAAAACCGAAAAGAAAGAACGTAGTAAAACCCTAAAAGGCTTTATATCCTCCTATTGCAAAGCTTGCAAACGTATGCCCAAGTGAGATGCTATCCACGTGGTTGCCTCTTGGAGGCTCCTGATGTGTAAACAGAAAAGGGAGAAAAGGGGGTGGTAAACAAGAAAAGGAAAACAATCAAAAACGCCACCCAAACCTGCCTACAATGCCAAAGAGAAACTCCAAAGAAAAAGAAACAAGCAGGTTCTGTCACCGTATCGAGTCCCGATGACACGTGAGAAAAAGGCCTCAGCAAAGAAGAAGCACGAAACCGCTAAAAACGCTATCATCAAAACTCCAGGCCTCCCAAATATCAAGGAGACAAAAAGGACTTTTCCCATCCGTTTTCGCAAAAGAGTTCCTACACACCTTCCATCCCGCAACTTCGTGGTACCGTGAAACCATTCAAGTACTGAGAACCCGTGCGAGGAAGGATCAAGGAGGACCTGAATAACGCCGGTTGCTATGATCGTAGTGTACAATTTCACACCACCACTCATGTGAAAACTGTATGTCGTACAAGAAAAGAGAAAACCGAAAAACTCCTGCTGTCCACCCATCCGATCGAAAACTATACTCTGACAGAGAAGAAGAAACCCCTTGAAGCTCAATTTGTGAAACAAGATCCAGATCGATGTCGTGAATTAGATCCAGAGCCCCTCACATCAAGCCAATATTGAAGTATCAGATCCGGACTTCGTTAAATCCAGCTCCTAAGATAAGAAAGTGTATTTTAAACACCCAGAAGGACAGACATCTCTGCCAATAGTCGAACAAAACGAGCATGCAACTCGATGAAAAAATCTGGGAGTCCAACGATTTCTGCAAGTCCACGAGATCGGAGGCTCATACCCGAAAAGCGGCCATCTCCGCCTCGGTTGCGACCTTGCAAGAAGGAACTCGTTGATGTAGTATTGCTCGATGGGTTAGGTCCTAGACGAGGGGAGGTCATCTCCGATCGCTCAAGTTCAGCTTCGGCGAGGCCCTGAATCCAGGAAGCAAGCTCGCGAAACGCAACGGTGAGTAACGGGAATGTCTGCATCGCACGCTGCTGACGATGGGTAGACAGTGCCATGAGCGCGTAAATGCGTCGGCGGCCACGAGCGTTGGGGTCAGGAATACGAAAGAGAAAGGCTGTCGTGTAACCAGCAAGTGGGTCACCAAAGAAGATGGGACCACCGGAAGAAGTGCTGCTGCCTGAAGATGAGATGGCAGAAAATGGGGAATTCATAAGTGGTGAGGTGGGAGATGAACTTGGGAATTGGCTGGATGGTGGTAGAGTCTCACAAGAGAGAGTTCGAAGACATGATTGACGGATAATTGAAAACGAGGTGGAAGAAAGAGGTTCGTGGGACGAGGTATAATCAACGTGATGGTCATGCGTTGTCGAGGCGGAGCTAAAAGAGGAATCGCTTGACGAGGTAGTGACGCGATTTAAGGAGTAGGTTCGCTTAGCAGGCTTGGATGTGATGGCACTCTCGGAACCAGAAGACGCAGAGGAAGCGGACTTGGGTGGCGATGGTTCTTCCATTGGTGCAATGACTCTCTCGTAGGGCTTCCGAGTTCGTAGAATGGGACCATTGGACTCAACTTTGCTATAGGGAATGGGATCGTCCTTCGTCTTCTTGGGTAGAGTCAGGGCACAATTATCACATGGGATAGCGCGCTTCTTGTCGTTCTCGTCGTAGGTCTTACGAAAGCTTGAGTCGGGTCTATGCAAGCCTCCGCCGTGTCCGCCTTGTAATGCAAGCACTCGCGGGCTTTCTGGAGGTGTCTCTATTGCAGGTGCGGGAGTCGAGGGTTGTGAATTGGCATTTGGAATACCACCAGCCTCCAATCCACTTGGTTTCTTTGAAGGCATCGACTCTGTTCCACCGGCACTCACTGCTCCTGGAAGGCCATCGGCAGGATTGAGAGAGCGCGCACTGGTACTTGGTCTGCGAGAGCCGCCATAGGATTCGTTCTCTTGATAGCAGGAAGTGCAGCCAACTGGGAAGGCCTCAGTGACAAGAATAGCCGTGGGACCATGGGTATCGCAATAATGCGCGAGGCATAACTAGAGGCAAATCAGTCAATTGTATTTTCGAGTGGCAAAGTATTGGCAGGTTCGCATTGGAGCTTGTGTTTGTGTTTGTGCTGGTGGTGCAATGAGGCAAACACCAGTGCCGTGGATTGCGGGGCAATGGATAAAAAAAGGAGGGGATTTTTTAGGGTGCGAGTAGGTAACTAAAAGACCTCTAAAGCTTAAGCAAAAGTATAGATCGGACACTTACAATGGAAGACATGATGGATTTGCCAACAATTCGTCTCCAGACCTGTAGATGGGACCCAATTTGGTGGTTCAGTGGCCGTGGTGAGAGGATGAGGTGTCTGCACAATGCAGATGGGGATGGTGGGGGAGTATGGCAACTCTGAGGGGAGAAGTGGTGATGTGTGAATGTAACCACCAAAGTACAGTTTACTTGGGGTGGGGTGGTCGGTGGGGGTGTCGCGGGACCACTCTCTCAGAGAGTCGTGAATGCGCGTCAATGGATCCCAAATTATGGGGTAATGTTGTGTCGCCGATCTGAGAATTAAATTAAGAGAAGAGTGAAGAGAAGAGAAGAGTGGATTGATCGCGAGAAATATATGGTACAGTAAGGTAAAGGCGGGTGTGTATGGTGGTCGGGGTGGTGGTGGTGGTGGTGGTGGTAGGTAGGTACCTATGGGTACTTGTGAAAGCTGGTGCTGGTTCTGGGTCGGCGTCTTAGCTTTCTTTAGGGTCCAGATGCTTGAAGCTCCGACGAGCTAGGCTGAGGCTAGGATGAGGCTAGGGTGGAAGAGCAGACTAAGAACAGACTAGCGCGATACTAGCGCCAAGCTAGGGGCAAATGGGGGCCACCTCGGCACTCTGGCACTCTTAGCGTCTTCTAGCAAACTTCCTGCTTAGGCTGCGGTGGACCACCTCCAGCGGCTGCATCCACTCCCAACGCCTTGAACGGGCCAAATGCCACGCTGTTGGAAAGATTGGCGAAAAACGTTGTCTCAGACTCTCAGTGCTGAACAATGAGGTAAGAGCAACTTGGCAACGTCACCACCTCTGCCTATGGACAGATATATGGATTTTGTATGAATATGTGAGTGCGTGTGAGTGCGAGTGTGGGTGTGAGTATGGGTGTGGTATGACTGTGGATATGACTGTGACTCTTTGTTGGACGGTGGGTGTCTGATGTAAAGATGACAGAAGTCGCTTTGAATATATGGTCAGAGGATGAGCAAGAGGACAGCAGGACGACAGCATGAGAAAGAGCAGAGAAAGGGCAGAGAAAGAGCAGCTGAAGACTACAGAGGCAACAGCAATAGAACCACAATGGCAGCACAGACATGCAAGGGAGACAGCGGTAGTTATATCGTCCGGAGGTATGGAAATAAGCAACACTCAGCTCAGATACAGGATGGGCGGATGAATAGATGGATGATGGGCGACACTCGATGGCTTATGACGAAAGGCAGGACAACACCAACACCTTCACACCGCTCCAGCGATCAAGTCCAGGTATCAAGGTATCGAGGTATCAAGGTATCACCGACAGCACAAATACCTGACTTCCGTGTGGCTGCCACGCTCTGCCGTACGAATGGAATGGGAATGGGAACCGCTAGAATCAAAGTCCCCAGGATCACTTATCAGCCTGCAGTAAGCCTGCAGTAAGCAATCGGGTCCCAGCCATAGGGGACTGGGCCACTTCCCCCGGAACAGGGAAGACCAACGGACAGTCAGCACTCTATTGAGCCACCCCGCCCACTGCCGTGCCCAAAGAGGAAGATGGGTAGAAAGAAGCAAGCAATCCTCCGCCGCTTCTCTGCATTTCTCTGCATTTCCCTATCTGCGTTTGAGACCCCATTTACCTTCAATAAGAACTCACCGACGACGATCATAATGGGGAGCTGGAGCCTGGTCCAGCAATTCGGAGCTACCCGGAAATGGGAAACTTCTCGTGCTTCGAAAAAGGGGGGGTCCCTGCCGATCATCCAGTAGCGAGAACGATTTGCCGGGCGCACTTGGCCTTGGTCTTGATCTCGTATGAATTCATAGAAATCTATATTTATACAGTAGTCAGTACTTTCCACAACCATTTTTAGGCACGTATGACCTTTATATACTGTAGATCCACCTCCCACAGCTCACCCATTCAATGCCATAGCCATAGCTCCAAGAACCAACCCCAACAACCCCCATCTCCCAAACCCCATCCCGGCAAATCCCATCCCTCACACCATCGCAAATTAAAAAAAGAGTTCTCTAACATCGGCGATAAGAAGGAAATAAACTTCCCATCTTTAATTACAGGAACTTACTGTACATATACCCCCGAGACCATACCCTACCCTACCCTACCCCCGGGAAACCCAACGAGCCCAACGACATCATGATCTCCGTCTTTCTCGCAACCTTTGCTCTTATCTAACCCTCATTTTAATTTGCATTTCGTGCCTGAGATTACTTCTATAGAAAGGAAACCGATCAGCTAGAGATTCTAAAACTGGAAAAAGTAAAGAAAAGGAAAGGCGTGGAGGAACGGTCTTGCCTTGGGCATGGATGGATGGATGGATGGATGGATCCTAGAATAGATACTATACCCGTACGGTGGAATATCGTATTGCTTATCGCTGTGCAGAATGGTGCATATTTCATCCTGCACTATACGGTGGTAGGTACTAGGTAGGTAGGTATGCTACTCTGTATGGATATCCTTGTTGCTACCTACCTTAAAGGCCTAGGGGGGGGTTTTTACACCGTTCTACGACCGTTCCTGACTCGTTATAAATATATAGGTATTAAATTCTCGTAATAGTATCAGAATGATTTAGTCTCCCTTCCTAAATTATAATCGTTATATAGTGTAACTATTCTAGAAGGATTAAGATTTTTTAAATACTTATAGTAGGTAATAATTATATATTTTTAAATTATTATATATTAGAAGCGTTTAGTTTATTATAATTATTCTAGGAGCGTCGTACAACCGTTCCGCAAGCGTTCTACGAGCGTTCTACGAGCGTTACGCGAGCGTTACGAGTTCAAATCGTTACGAGTTCAAATCGTTACGAGTTCAAATCGTTACGAGGGCACTGGTGCCAAGCCAAGACCTTGGGATAGCCTCATCCATATGTCCCCGGAACCCGACTGCTATCACACAACCACGTACGCAACCATGCTTCAAGGCGGCCGTGTACGCACGCCCGTGAATTTTGCCCGAATCGAACGATTTTACAACTTATAATTTAATAGCGTTGAGGTTCGTAGAGTAGGAGCGGTACCGAGTACTTTTTACCGTCCGTGCGCGGGCCGCTCCGAGGCAGGTTCCCTACTAATACTTCTAT
>LT855425.1:595730-660192 GCA_900184765.1 Hymenoscyphus fraxineus | reverse complement strand
TTCTGTAGGGGGGGGTTGGAGGAGTGAGAAGGAGGGGGGTGGAAGAGGGGAGGGAGGGAATGTTAGAGTCGATATTTAGCTACATAGTTATAGGTAGCGAAGAACAAGAAACAATAATATCTGACTATAGTATCCGTACACAAGTATTCCTAGTAATAACTTCAACGTCAATCTACAACATCTAGTTCTATAAGGTATACGAGTAACGAGTAACGAGTACGAGACAAGTACCTACTATCCAAGTACTCACTCGTACCTTATAAATCACGAAGGTAGGTAGGTAGGTATTAGAGTTTACTCTCCCCCTCGTTACTTCGTAAAGGTAGGTACTAAAGTAAGTAAGATTACACGTTATACTTTATACTTTATAGGGAAGGCGGGGTAGTATAGTATAAATTCTATTTCTACTATAGGTAATGAAATCTTATATAATCGAGTTTATTTTATTAATCTAACAAGTCAGGTAGGTACTTATAGAGAAAATATATGAATTAGAATGATAATTATAATATGATTATACTAAGTGTACTATAAACTACTTATTCTTATTATAAACAGTAGAAGTAGGGGGCCTAGGTTCCGTATACCTACTAATAGAACTTTATTTACTTCGTAATTAGCTAGAATACGCTTTCCTATATTATAGCCTAGACTAATATCCCATAAATTACACACTTTCCACAAATAACATTTCATTCCAGAAAATACATCTTACTACCAACCTACCAACCAACCCATACATCCACAAAACAACCTCTCGTAAAAACGTACCTCTCGTAACAAAGACTCTATCCCCCATTCCAGATCCCTCATAAACGCTAATCACAAATCCGCTTCCCTAGATCGGCACTAACCGAAAACCGATTGGAAGTCTATTAGTACCAGATCGTAGGTAATAATTAAATAACGTTTTTTCCCCTCTATTTTGCTTACTTCCGGATTTTGTTTGGATTCCGATGAGTGTGAGAGTATGGGGTCTTAAGATCACCTATTGCCATTTCTTACCTCTTTTCACTCTAGTACTTGAGAGGTTGTAACCAAACTAATCTGCTCGAAACACTTCAACACAAATCAACACAAATCAACACAAATCATCACGAATAAACCAACCAACAAACCAACAAACCAACCAACAAACCAACAAACCAAAAATGAAATCCACCCTCCTCCTCACCACCACCTCCATCTTCCTCTCCCTATCCCTCGTCAACGCCAGCGGTAGCGTCAGCACCAACCACAAAGCTAATAAAATCTACATCCCACCCACCAAGCGTCAAGAAGAACAACCCCTCGTCTGCCAGGATGAAGGAACCTGTAACGAGGGCCATCTCGGTCGAAATGTCTGTGTTGGGGGGAGGAAGTATGTTATTGGGGCGTGGCCTTGTTGTGGGGAGAGGGATGTTTTTGTTGATGAGAAGGTATGTGATTTTCTTGAAAAGAATGGAGGGGGAGGTATTGTGGGGAGGGGATGGGATGGGATGGGGGAGAGAGTGCTAATTGTGTGTTTTTAGGGATGTTGTGAGAGTGCTGGTAGGGGAGGTAGGGGGAATAGGGGGACTTAGGTGGATGGAGGATGAGTTTAGGTACCGGTTTTGGGGGGTTGGGGGAGTGGGAGGGATAGGGGAAAGGGATGGGTATATTGAAGGGGTGGTGGAATAGAGAGACGGATATGTTGGGAGTGAGGAGTGTTTATAGTAATGACTTGGTTTTGGGGATGCTGCTATGCGTTAAGATGGGGGGTAATATATTTGAATGGGTTAATGGATACAGGGACGATGATCATGGTATATAGTGGTTTGAATCCGTTGGAATCTTCTTTCTATCTACAAATTTCTGTGGCGGAGGATGGAAATAAATGGTACTGTACTGTATATATATCCCGATATCGATAAAAGTAAATTTTACCTTTACACAAGTCCTTCAAGTGGCGGACGAGCTGAATAGAGTAGCGATTCTAACTTCTTAAGTTAAGTAGAGTAGGTGCCTCTTCGGGGACGGAAAAAACGTCGGAATTTCGTCTGCTAAAAAGGACCTTTCTTTGGGTCATCACGTAGTGCTATATCACTATATAATAGCGAGGCAAGAAAAACGTTTAGGAACCAGTGAAATTATAGTCCAAGTTAGCTGGCGCTTTTGATATTTTAAAGGTAGTGTTTATAATCTGTTTTTAAGTAAAGGGTATAGAAGGTATAACTTCCGCCTTTTGTTATATCCCCGAAGAGGTACCTACTTAACTTACCTACTTGAATTTGGTATACTGTTTTTGACTATAAGAGGGCTTAATTTAAAGTGAGATGATTGTTGTAATAGAGGATTGGTTAGTCCCGAAGTTATTTACTATTAGGGTGATTTAGCAACCACTTTTTAGTAGCGATTAGTAACTATTATAGGAGTAGGTTCGTACTAAATAGTTATTGAGAACTATCCTGGAGGTGCCTAAATTATCGCCACTAACAAAAGTCAAATAAGGCCTTAAGTTTTATTAGCACTAAAAAAAGTTAATCTATAAGTTATCCCACTTTTTAGTCCCGAATCGAGGTTGGTGTAAGCAATATAAGCGTCTTTATTCTGTCGAGACTCCCGTGAATTATCTTGGAATTGAGGCTATTCCCACTATATCTCTAGTATTATAGGTAGGTAGGTAACAATGCCCTAGCTGAAAGTTGTTAAATCTATCCATTTTTATCCTTCTTTAAACATAGCCCTTTCCATCAGAAATCTCACTATTACTACCGCTATAATTATAGTACTTATAGACAAGGAGGAATAAAGCTATTCCATAAGTACGTCAATTAATACATTCGGCTCTACCGAAGTAGAAGATATTATATAAACCATATACTCTATTCGCTACTAAATCATCACTAATATCGGGTTGCTAAACCTTTCCTATAACCATAAAACTTATTATTTATACCCTAAAAAACTTTCCTACTAACATCAAAAAACGGCTGCTAAATCACTCTATTTACTAAAAGAAAACTAAGAACTTTCCCGAGCTTCCTATTAGTTGGCGGTCCAAAACAAGCATATAGCCCATACATAGACCCCATTCTAGAATTGCAAGTTCTACATTACAATCAAGGAATATTCCGGAATTCCTTCAAATGGAATGGAATATGCCATAGATGTGGTCTGACAGGAAAGGAATTCTATTATACGACTTTAACAGCCTTTGGCCCTATAAACTCACTTCTACACCCTGTTTTGTCCCTGCCCGTGGGCAAAGTCCCGAAAAGATATTTTCATAGGCCTGTACTTTGATACTGCTTTATCTAAGAACCTCCTACCAGCTTTTAACTTGAAGCTATTTAGAAGTTTAGAAGTACTTGTATATACTCCGTCTCTAAGCAAAGAATCTTAACGTTACTATAACTAGCGACCTTCTATATTCCTAGGGACAAGGGGGTATATTAGCCTGCTATAGAACACAATTAATATAGTGGCCTTAATTCAGGCGACTTTCTAGCTTAATTGTAATATAGTATATAAGGTGTCTATTAAATACCTAGCCTCTCTAATCTATAATTCGTAAGCAGATTTACGGTTTACGCGTGTTATATCCACTCTGTTCTAAAAAAGCGGCGGTTTAGCTAAGAGGCCATTGAAGTCGCGGGGTGATCGACAGGAGGCCATTGAAGTTGCGGGGTGATCGACAGGCCGGAGGCCATTAAAGTCGCTTAATCGCCATAGATGTGGTCTGACAGGAAAGGAATTCCAGATACCGAACGTTGTTTCTAGTCGGCCCTACTCTAAGACATACTCCAAACCTTTTTTCACTTTCACTTTCTTGAATCTGCTTATCTAGGTCCGAGACACTAATTTGTAGTCCGATATTCCTATACTATAACAATCAAATAACATTTCCTCTACCCATCTTACCTTTCCGATTTTTCTATTTAAACCCGACTACCCTCACTCTACACCCTCCTCATCAGCACTCCTCTCTACAAGCCAACAACCAAAATCTTCTCATACTACTTCTCCAAGCACAAAGCATTTCACACACAAACACCAAAAATGAAACCCACCATCCTCCTCACTGTTCTCGTATCCGTGGCGACCGCGGTCCACATCCCGCTGTTCCAGCGTCAGGGTCAACCGTTGTTATGTCAGGACGGCGGGTGTGACGAGAGCCATGCAGGTCTTAACTGGCCGTGTTGTGGGAGTAGTAATGTTGTTGATGAGAATGTATGTATTGTATTTCTTTGGGATGTTACAAAGGGGATGGGATGGAAGGCGAGAAGTAGAGGGACGTTTGTGGTGCTGACTTTGTTATTAGGGATGCTGTTAATTTCCTCACTGTAGGAAACGATGGAGTGGAAGATTGGATGTATGTGGATGGACATGGTTGAGCTTGAATCGTTGGGGTTTCTGCTTATTGACGGGAGTTTCTGAGAATGTGTATACGCAGTTCAGTCTAGCATCGTCAGTGGATTGAAAAGAATGGTATCTAGACCAAAATAAAAGTATTCCAAGCTTCGACTACAAACGTAGATTATTGTAAAACTCCCATGCTTACGTAGGTGATCTTGAATCCCACACAGGAACCACCATACTACACATAGTTCAGTAATAGACCATTCAGTTCCGAGAGGGAGGGATATAATGACAAGGGGATACAGCTCTACAGCGAAGGATAAAAAGGGATGGTATACCGACCACGACAGAACTATATAAGTCCTAACTCTCGGTTACATCTAAGCTTACGTACACCAGCGTATAAACACTCCACAAGTATTTGCACCACGCCTACTCTCCAGACTACCAGATCGTTCAATTACTTGATTACCACATGTAATTCCACAAAGTCACTCTTCTTACATCCCTTATATCCCAAAGATGCAAGAGAATCCCAGCTTCCAACTTCCCTCGCCTTCCCATAACAAACATACAGAACCCCTCGACCAGGAAGTAAGAATGCCCTAATATGTAATACACACAATCCCAAAAAGGAACCCCAACAGAAAAATGAAGAGACTCAATTCCCAAACATACCTACCCCATTTCCTTTACCCTCTCCCCATCCACTCTAAAAACTTCTCAAGTTCTCAAAAAAAGGGAAAGACACCTGTTCCTCCAAACCCCCAATCTGGGATCCGAGGAACGAGGAATAAATCCATATCGCGACTCTAGGATTTTTAACTAGATTGCCAAACCCCCAAGAAAGTAAAGAATCCCCTAAAAAGTAAAGTCCTAAAAGAACCCACGAACAAACACCCCCCTTACTATCCCCAAAAATCTACCTATGTATTACAAACACACCCATCGTATAGAGGCATAGTACCACACACCCACAACCACCTATAACCACCCCATACTCCCATACTCCCATACTCCCATAAGACCAAGAAAATAAACCAACCCAACTACTCTACCCAGACATCACCCAAAAGTCACCTCAAAGCACAAACCCCAGACATTCCAATCAACCCCACGTACCCAAGCCCCCTTCAGCTACCACAGAAACTCCCCCGGAAAAGCCGTATCAAGGACGTACAAAGAACACCATCACATGGACGAATCTCACTCACCTCTCCCGTCCCTCACCATCTGACCCCAGAATTTCGTAATAGAAAATAAAAGATCAGCATACACGTCCATCGACCCTTCGTCATCTCAGCAGCCAACTCACCAGATCGACGGAAAGAACCTGGTTATCTACGGAGGCCAAGGTCATCACAGATGAGAAGAGAAAACGGGGTTGAGTGTAACTTGTCATATTCAGCTAGTCAAGAAAACGAAAACACAACCATCGAACCCGTAGTCCGACGACGAGCCATGCCTCCTCCAAACCAACTACACCCAAAATAAAAAAAAGGTGTTTTTTTCTCTCATTTTTTTTCTTTGCCATATCTTTTTCTGGCCGTTTCATCCCCATTCAACATCCACCAAGTACCAGGCTCTTTCGTGTCCAGAGTACGAAAAGAGGGACCATAATTGCCAAATCTTGGGTATCCAGTCGCATACATATCGCTCCACCACACCAACTGTCATTGCGGATTCACCAACACCATCCCCCAGCAAGTACCATCGAATAAAGTAATAACCCCTCGTCTAACAACATCTCGCCAAAGACCAAGAGTAAATACCAAGTCAACTCTTCTTTATAAGACCCATCATCTTTCCATCCATCCTATCCACTTCTCGCCAGCCCTAGCCCCAGCCCCAGAAAAGGGGAAAAAAGCTAATCATGAGCCATCAGAGAAAGAGCAAGTTTCACAAAGAATATGAGTTTTCTGCCGACGCCGTCCAGTTCATGCCCTTTCTTGCAAGTCCGGACTCCAGGTATCGTCCAAAACGATACCGTACCGAGAAAAAAAAAAAAACTAAAAAACTCCACATTACGCCGGTTCCAACCAGTCATGATGTCAGGTTTCAAAGCCGCTGAACTTTTGCTGTCCCGCTGCTCCTCGTCCGACCAGAGAGGCATTCAATAGGAAAAAAGAAAAAAGAAGTAGAAAGAAAGAAAATCGTATGTTACAAACGCGAAGCTGAACTCCTAGCAAGAGATCATCATAAACCAAACGCGATACCAGGCAAACAAGTGAGAGACCCCCATTTGCTGGCAAACTGCGAAAAGAGCGAATCCTCAGGGGAGTGTCGCTTGGCGTCTATCATAAAGTTAGAATGTGAAAAAAAATATGTACAAAATCTTGACAGGGGACCGAGGCATTCGAAGCAGATAAGAAGACAATTACTGAGTCGAAACGTGTTGACCACGCCCACCTCGCTGCCCTTCAAATCCGTTCTGTCGACCTTGGCCACCGCCCTGTGCTCCGCCTCGACGGCCGTTGGAGTTTGGCTCAAATCTGCCATTTCCACGGGAGAAGTTTTGTCCTTGACGTTGGCCTTGTGGTTGTCTTTGGCCTTGGGTCTGATTAGAATTGTTTTGGCGCCCATTGCCGTAGCCGGCCTGGTTGCTTGTTCGCTGATTGCCAGATTGTTCTCGTGGTTGTTGAGTTTGTGAGGATTGTTCCCGTCCAGAAGGTTGTCGGTTGGTTTGGAAGTTTGAGATTGGACGTGGAATGTTCTCGGGGGTATCATAGACGTAGAGATTCTTATCAATGGTTGCTGGTATGGCTTGAATCTCAGTACCGAGGTCTCGCTCAATATTGTAAAGATTGAAACGATCATCCCAGTTGATAAGGTTAATTGCCAGACCCAAGTGACCAAAACGTCCCGATCGACCAATACGATGGAGATATGTTTCCGCATTCTTGGGAAAGTCAAAGTTGATGACCACATTGACGGCCTGGATGTCAATTCCACGGGTCAAAAGATCGGAGCAGACAAGGTTTCGGCAGACGCCATTGCGAAAATCATGGAAAACACGGTTACGATTTGCTTGAATCATACGAGCGTGACTGTAGAAACAGGAGTAGCCTAATTCAGTGATCTTCTTGGCAAGCAATTCAACTCTGTTTGTGGAATTACAGAAGATGATAGACTGGTTGATTTGCAATTTTGAGAATAGGGTGTTGAGACAGTGAACCTTTTGCTTTTCCTCGACGAATGCATAGTATTGAGTGATACCGCGGAGCGTGAGTTCGTCCATGAGGTTGATTTCATATGGACTTGTTAGATTCTTTTCCGAGAAGGTTTTGACGGTGATTGGGAAGGTTGCGCTGAAGAGCATAACTTGTCGGTCATTTGGGTGGAACTGGAGAAGTTGTTCGATTACGGGGGTAAATTCGGGCGAGAGTAGTTTATCAGCTTCATCCATAATGAACATCGGACATTCGCTGAGGTCGGCAACATTCTTTCCTGCCAAATCGAGAATTCGACCTGGGGTGCCAACAATAATATGGACTGGATCCGCGAGACGCACGATATCATCGCGCAGGGTGGTACCACCTGTGGTAACCATAACGTTGATACCCAAATGCTTGCCCAGAGTCTTGCACACTTGGGAGGTTTGTAAGGCAAGTTCTCGGGTTGGAACAAGGATTAAACATTGCACCTTGGAGCTCTTAGGGTTGATGCGCTCGAGAGCAGGGATAACGAAAGCCGCGGTCTTGCCAGTGCCGTTCTTTGCTCGAGCAAGTATATCTCGCCCAGTGAGGGCCACAGGGATTGCCTCTTCTTGAATGGGTGATGGCTTTTCGAATCCGGCCTCAAAGATGCCCATCAACAGGTCTCGCTTCAGGCTGAACTCCTCGAACTCCAAGCCTTTTGTAGCGGTCACATCCTATGCAAACTATTAGTAGACTGGCAGCACGTCTCGAGAAGTTAGTCGTACCTCGGTTTGATGTCTTGTGTCTTTTGCAGGAACCTTAAGAGCCTTCTTCCAGTCGTCAGGCCCGGCCCCGTCACTACATACCAATGAGATGAGCTGAGGTTACAGACAGTCGGTGGCAGGCATTGATACGTACGTGAGCTTTGTGCTTTCTAGCTGGCTTGCTAGTGAATCGGCCATTATTGTGTGGATTGTGGATTTGTGCGGATAGGTAGCTGAAAATGGATGCCGCAGCCGCAAGAGGTCGAGTGCGGGAAAGGAAAGGGCCGGATTGATTTGTGGAGTACCGGGCGCCGTGGAGGATCTAGAGTTGCATCAATCTGTTCGCGGCGGGCGTCCTCGAATACTGAGTATGGTACAGTCGTATGGGATTTGGAGGAGGAGGCCGGCGATCCGGATGAGGGGGTTGCAGGTTGAGGTTGAGGTTGAGGTAGGAGGTTGAGGAGAGGGGCAATTCAGCGGTCGGGTGGTGTCGTCAAGTTCTGGTGTGGCAGCTTGGCTTTGAAGGGAGAGCTTTGTGGCGTGGGACGTGGTGTTTCACTGCAGGCTTGTACTTATGCGCAGACGTTGAATTGATGAATTGCTGGTAGGATTTCAAAGACCAGATGTTTGGTATTGGACGTGGATCAGATATCTGGCGAAGGTTTGTGTGGGGGAGAAAGTTTTTAGGTTACTGAGCTGTGAGGTTATCACCTTGGAAAGCAGTGGCAGTTTTGCGAATCTGCCAAGCCAAACCCGCATAATGCAATCACCTGACCAGGAGAAAGGGCGATGGAATGGTGGGATAAAGCAGCAATGAAAGTGAATAGAACTATTTACAGGGCGTAGCCCTCTATGAGGTGGGTGGGGTGAAGTGTTTGCTGTATTGGTCTGAAGGATGCTTGGAACTCATGTGTGGGGATTCACATCGTTTGAGCCGATTTGGAATAGGGGCATCTCGCCTGGCTAATCATTTTGATTAGCTGTCTCCTTTACAAAGTCATTTCTAGGTATATCTACAAATTATTATTGTTAGACAAGGTTAAATATTAGAATAATCTCATTTGACTAACTACTTCTTTGTACTGTTTCATCTTAGTTCTATCATTTGAACACAAACAAAAAGAATAAGAGACCACGCGGTAGTAGTAGCGCTATTATGTAATTGGAATTCAATTGGAGAAAATGCTAGATCAGAAATGATGATAATATTATTTCTAGAAATTTCTGTCCTAAAAAGGTACAGTACAATGGGTGGCAGTTTAGTTATTTACCGCAAACTCAGATCTGAACACTTTGCTGAAAACCATAATTCTGGCTTTATGTACGTTACACCTGCTACTCATTGCTCTCATTACATCGTATCATTACACAGACCAGACGCCCCAGCGCATCACCCCAGAAGACAGTCTACTTCCTGGCCCTAAAACTGCATAGCATCTGAATCATCTCGCTCCCTCTTTACCTTCACACCCGCCTCATCCCTCATCAGAACCGCCACGAAAGATCTAAAGTGCTCCATATATGGCTTCAATCGTGTCTTCTCCCAATCCTGCACAGCTTTCCCACCATCGTCTCCCTCAGGGGCAGTCCATTCATTGATTTCGTCCAAGAGCTCCGTAACTGTTGGAACATCCAATGGATCAAAATCCCCAAGCCTCTTTGGATTGATCGGAACACAGACTCGACCCGTTCCTGGATGCACAACAAATGGACTTTTCAGTAAATGGTTGAGGTGCTTGCTTACTTCAATATCCAGTCGGGGGTAGGTGTACTCCAAGAGTATATCTTGCTTGGCTTCCAGCAGGGCTTTTGAATCCAGGTTTTTGCTTGCTCCGGACTTGGCTAGGGCATCAATATCAGCCCACTTGGCAGACGAAGCTCGTCCAGGGGCCGAGCTCCATTTCTTTCTCAGAGCTTCATTCAAGCTTCTATCTGGTAGTAACTCAAGGAGTCGAGCAAACTTCACATCTGTCTCCCAGGGATCCTGATCTTCAAGGATATCGGATTGAAAGTGTGATTTTAAAATATCAAGACTCCGTCTAAGAAAAATTAGTTGTGCGTAAAGCAGAGGAAGTGGCGCAAACTCACGCTACATGTGGGTGTAGTGGTCTCTTGACATCTACTCTCTTGCCCCCTTGCGCCCCTCCTTTTATGACTTCGAGGTATCCTGCGACGGCTCTCCTCTTCTGATCATTCATCTGACGAGCTTTCTTGTCACAGACCCAAGCGTGGGCACCTCTACGACCAGAATAAACCCACAGAATATGTTTGAATCCAAAATCGTCCCGCAATGCAATATCAATCACCTTGATGGCCATTGTGATGAATTGCCAACACTTGATGCAGATGTTGGCCTTGTCGCAGCATGTTCGAATATCATCATAATCTGTCAAATCGATATCGAAGCACAATTCTTTTGCTAGAGGTTTGAAGGAGGAAGCTTTTCGCAATGTTTTTCGGTCCCTAGGGTTTGTGTTGTAAACGGGACCAATTTCAAATCGAGATGGCATGAGTCGGAGAACATCTTTTCGTAAACTTTCTTCGTTAGC
This sequence comes from Hymenoscyphus fraxineus, assembly GCA_900184765.1. NCBI lineage: Eukaryota > Fungi > Ascomycota > Leotiomycetes > Helotiales > Helotiaceae > Hymenoscyphus > Hymenoscyphus fraxineus. The sequence continues at coordinate 649,422 of LT855425.1, read as the reverse complement.
TTATTGCATCATAAAACGTCATTGAACTTACAGATCTGCAGTAGGAAATGCCTGGTAACGTAAATAGGCGTCGTTCTGCAGCGTGAAAGCGAACTCCCGGTGACCAAAATCCGTCGAAGGGGTGGGCGAGTGGTTCAACCACTGAAAAAGAGATCGCCAGGGAAATAAGCGCTGGTAGAAGGCTCGCATTACATCTGTGTCGGTGGCTCGAGATAGAGTTCCTATATTTCTACGGAAGATTAGTATATGTCTATTGACCAAGTAGTTCCATCTACACTAACACTGGCGACGAGGGTGCCTCTGGTGGTGAACTTGACACTTTTGTCTCTTTGATATTGGAACTCGCAAACTCGTCATCTGAATCGTCATCTGCGAAGAGATCCTCCAATTTGACCTCTGGTTTCGCTTCTGCGACTTTGGTGTCCTTTAACTGCTCTGAAATCGCATCTTCCGCTGTCGTTTCTTCTGCAGGGGTAATATTTGAATCGTTGGGTTTGTTGACCTCCACATCTGTTTGCATTTCGTCGGTTTCCATTGCCTCTGCAACAATAGGTACCTCGTCGTTTTCTGCTGAATTTGCTTCAGGAATTGAATGGGGCATCTTTAGGTGCAGTTGTATAGTGCTGTTCTGGTGAAGAATTGCTATCATCAATTCAGATGCTATCGGATGCTGCAGCTGTCAGATGCGTAACTGCAGAAACGCAACGCGGTCGGTCGCGTCCAAGAAATCTCGCGTAGAGTACTTTATGTCGGCAATATGCCGGCTGCACTCCGATAAGGGGTTGCGCAAGCGATAAGCCCCGCGCCCCCAAATAAACAATCGGCCTCAGCCTTACTGACAGCCCTACTCTTCTTGCATCATCAACCCAATTGCGCATCGCACCACATTCCCATCGATCTACCACCAGCGATCTTTGGGCGGAAATCCATCATCATGGCCTTCCCCATCGCCAAACTCTCATTTGCGAGGTAAGATCGGACCCTCCTATACATTCCCCTCCAGCTTCTACTAGATCGGTGACCTGGGTCAGTAGCCTGGGTCAATGGCCTGGATCAATGGCCTGGATCAATGAGCATGGTCAAATTTCGTGCTATTTACGGTACCATAAATATACAATCAATAGATTGACTAACACAACTTTGGTATCACAGAGACCTGGGTACCGAGGTGGTCACTGTCTTTGCAGGTAAAGAAAAGCAGCCATTTGTCGTCCACAAGGCACTCCTCACCTCTGCTTGCGAGTACTTTGAGAAGGCTTTAAATGGCAAATTCAAAGAGGCAGAAGAGAAAAAGATTCATTTTGATGAAGAGGATCCTGCAACAATTGAGCTTCTAATTGCGTTCCTCTACTTGGGGGTATTACCAGGAGTTCCGCAACCCTCCAACATTCCTCCGGGACTTTTTCCTACCCCAGGAACTGCAACCGCCCTTTCAATTCAAGCGCCTCCTAAATCCGATGGAACCTCTGTCCCCTTCAGACCAATTGATGTCATCGGTATGTGGAATTGTACTTGCGACCGTTGGACGAACCCTAACAGCTTGTCATTTTTTCACTTCCAAAGCTTCGTTGAACCTCATCACATCATTATATTAGTATCATGCTTGAATTCTTTGAGATTGCCTCGCTGACCTTTGGATTTCGATCTTAGAACCCAATACTCTCACACAGCAACTTTTGAATCGCTTTCTACACATTTGCTTCGACCGAACCTATGATACCTACTCCCCTGACGAGCTTCGCTTAGCAGACTATGAGCGCCACAGAAAGTATGGATCAGCCGCTGAGCTAACTCAACAATATCTACCCCCATTACCACCAATTAGTATGGCGGCTGCGATGTCCAGACGAGCGGCAAGTCATCCTCCCACCATCCAAGGTATGCAGTTCGGTCACCCTGCTTCGCATATGCCCGCTGGCAGTCAAGCAACCTCATCTTCTGCAACTCCTGATAGAAACGACGATGACCATCCATTTGCAAGCTTGTTTACGAATCGGCCCACGGTCACGTTTGGTACTGCCACGCCACTTCCACGGAATGGTCCAGCTGCATCCTGGTTTGGCACCCATTCGTGGGGCAATCCTTCGACACCACCCTCTCAAACACCCAACAACACGCCAGTTCAATCTCCGTCCGCGTCGGCTGCAGTGGAGAATGCTCAAGGTTCTACAAGCGCTGCTGGTAGCTCTACATCTGGTGAAGTAAGTGGTTTTGCCAAGTACGCAAGTGATCAGTCTGGTCTTGTACAGTCTTCGTTGCAGAGCACAGGATCGGTGTTTAGTCATCAAACATCTATCGAAGAGCTTCGAAAGGCCAAGGAAAGAGAACTTCGTGAGGCTACTTTTCGACTTCACTCCATGGTCAAGCCAAGTATGTCGCCAAAATCTTCAAGAAACTCGGATCTCCGCCCAGGCGACTTTGGTTATAATCTGTACATCAAATACCCTGAACCTGGAGGAAACTTCCTTAAAGGTATCCCTCGCTCTGAGAACATTGCACCCGTTGGAGCAGAGGTACTTGAATCGAACCAAGATGCCTTTCTTCACCTTTGTATCCTCGCAGAAACTATTTGCTGGCCTAAGTTGTTCAATGCTGCAATTGATGCCTATACTCAAGGTAAGCTACTCATCATCACTTTCGTCTGAGAAAACCAGAAGAGGGGTGCCAACCTTCCTTCCTCTCTTCCAAGTTTGGACTGAACACAAGCTAACCCCGCAACCTCTGACAGGAGAGCGCAACCTCCGACGCAACATCCCAGTTGAGCACGTCGACACCATCTACGAACGCACCCACGCCAACTCTTCCCTCCGCAACTACGTCCTAGACTGCATGCGAGGACTCCCCAAGGGCGCAAACAAGGAATACGCAGCTCTGGTCTACGCTCACGAGGACTTTCTGGAGGGCATCATGTCGAAGTTGAGCACCGACGATTCCGACGACGAAGCATCCCGCGACCGTCGTCGTCCCGCTCAGAAGAACTACCACATGACCATCGACGAGGACCCTTTCGTATCAACCCACCGCGCGTAATCTTCACGACGAAGGGGGGATGAAATGAAATGAAACAAACAAATTGCTACCACCACATATCATACTTGGCGATTCTTTGGATTTGTTTCCATAATCCTTGGGTACCGTACGGAAATTGGAATGAATGATGATAATGATACGATGACGAATTTCACGGACGGACGGACGAAACAAAAATGTTTGTATGTACAATATCGACTGTCCCACAGCTGCAGAGGATCTTGATACTTGGAGTTTTTTTCTTTTCGGGGAGTTTGTAAAATGAGATACCCGGGTTTTTATGTAAGATAGGTAGTTCACACGGAGATTATCACAAAAGGTGATTAATTGAGTAATAAAAAGGATTCTTTGATGATGTTATGGTTTGGTCTTTTGTGATTTTCTTGGGATGATGGGAGGTGGTGAGTTTAGTACTTTGAATCTTTGGTGGTGGGAGGATATGAATATCTCATCTTGATGGAATGAATCACTGATACCAAAGAGAACTAAAGCTTTCACATCCAGAAGACAGTATTAGAGTTGCAAGTAAGCAAAGCAAGAAGAGCCCTTTATTTTGACCGCCGGCCATGTCTCCAGTCGCACAAGTACAGATTGGAAATCACCCTTCATCTCCCCACGGAGAGACAAAACCAACTTTTCATATTCTCCTACCACCCAACTAAAACGCCACTTGCTATCATCAGAAAAAAAGAAAAGAAAGGGACTTGGGTATATTCCATTTTCTCCACTCCAAATTACACCACACCTTATCAATTCTTAAAAGTATGACTCTTCCCCGCCCTCTCCGTCTGCGCCCTCCGCATCCCCTTAGCTGCATCCGCACTCTTGGCATAAGGATCAAAAGGCGCGTTTTTCTGTTTCTTCCCCTTCTTGGGACCCGTATACTCCTCCGGCTTACGCTTAGCATGCAGCACCGATTCCGCTTTACTATAATCAAATGGTTCTTCCTCGTCATCATCGTCCTCGTCCTCGTTTGCTTCGGCCGCGGCTGCGAGGGCCTTTGCTGCAGCTTTGGCTTCTTTCTTGGCTTTCTTCTCGGCTCTGCGTTGCGCTTTTCGTTTGCGTTTTTCTGATGAAGAATCTTCTGCTGGGTCTGAAATGTCGTTTAACGAGATGTCGTATTCACCCTCCGCCTCGTTTTCGTCAAGATCTTCGATTTCCTCGCTTTTGCGTTTGGATCCTCGTTTGAGCACGAAGGCTTCATCCTTCTTGGATGGTGTGCTTGCCGGCTGTGTGACTGATGGAGCGGATCTGAAAGCTGGTACAGATGTTCCAAAACTATTCGATTTGGCAAAAACCTCGGAAGACAGCTGTGGTAAAGGTACTGCAAGTCTCAGGTCTTGAGTTTTATCAAGCAGAGATGAATCATCCCATATACTGCTTCCAAATGCATTGCCCCAGAAAGTCGAGTTTTCGATCCGTAGGTCTCCTTCATCAACGACGGCAACCATCATCTCTGAGGCTGGCTTTGCCTTAGCAGCCAGAGAAGGAATATTGGCTTTCGCCGTAGCACCGAGCGTGTCCGGTCGAAGAACATCCATCATGCTGGCTCCTGTTTTGCCGCGTGCTTTGGCAAGCTTGACAGTTTCTAGCAATTGGCCAGTACGAGACTTCACACTATGTGATACAGGATGACAGAGGGCAAGAAGAGCAACCATATCCATAGGCATTGACTTGGCGATGCTGAATATCACTTGATTCGGCATTACAAAGTTCGTGCTATCATCATCGGTTCGGGCAACTTGATCTCGCCATCCATGTACAGCCTTGAAAACTGAAAACTGCTCATTATTGAACAAAGCGGGTGTTTTAATCAGCAGAGAGTACCATCCTCCAGGACCTCTACCACTCTCGGCATTGTAAACTTGTCGGTCGTAACGCAGCAGAGAAACTTCTTTGGATTTTTGCAGAACTTGCTCTAGTCGATGTTCCTCTGGATTGCCTGGTTTTGTCCGATCAATAAGCTCATTTCGCATATTATCGAATATGTAAAGTAGGAAATGTGTATCTGATCTAGCATAGTAGAACATCTCATCGGGTATAGGTCTACAAGAACTGTTAGCATGTCTTTGACTTCGAGATCAAAATGTGTTCTTGCCGTATTCTCCAATCAGCCATTTGGTACTTTTTATCAGCATCAAAATCAATGAATTTCTTGAGCAAGAATGCCAGACTGCCACCTGCATATCCCAATGTCCGACTAGCCCAGTGCGTGTCGAAGAGACCAACTACATAAAGACCTAGATCACGTTGAAGCCACACGATATCCATGAATGCGCCATGAAAAACCTAGAAAGTTAGAATAAAATTAAAGTAAAGCAGGTAAGTGAATACCTTGATGATTTTAGGATCCGCAAACACTTCATTCAGCACTTGTAGCTTGTGTCTCCATGGTTTGAGAGTATCAACTATCCAGTCCTTCTCACGAGTGCTGATTTGCATAAGTGAAACAAGTCCAACAAATGTACGGACATCATGATGCTCTAAATCAATAGCAATTTCTGTGGCATTTCTGAGCTCGCTAAGCATCTCCAACACGCCTTCTTCGGTATCAACGAATGTTGCGGACGTTGTTTCAACTGGCTTGTACATTATTGGATCTGCCTTCACACGAATAGCCTCCGGGTACTGGAGATCCAGTATTTCTTTTTCATATGGATGTTTATATCTGATTGAATTGTTAGCTTTGCTTTGGATGAAACACTTGCTCCAGTCTATCTTTGATTTGGTCCATTCTCGATTTTCAAATCCAATGGGTTGTGGGGTGATGGGCTAGGTGTAAATCTGGAGTAAAAAATGTATTTCATCATACGCTAATTGCCCAAAATCATTCGTAAATGTGGACAAGCTATCCTCCAATGAAATTGTGGCATGTGGTTTCGAAGAAAGAAGCGGTTTCCAGGGTGATGTATCATGGTTGTTTGGTTTGATATCGAACGCAAGCTGGGGTTTAACGAGGTTCTGGGTTCGGAAAGCATTCCCTAATGGTTGCTTTCGTTGTCTTGATGGCGTCTAGACGAAGGTCAATTTCCGGGTTCAAGATTATATGGGGTAGTTTTACCTGATCCAGGATCGGTTGATCTTTGCGCTTGATCATGCCAGTATACTCATCCAAGCAAGTATCCGCTTTCTCCAACAAGGAATCGATTACATCCACCACACTTCTCCAATTGTTCTCAACATCGTCTACGTCTTCAAGAACTGGCGCGCGCAGCTCCGAGATAGACGCAGCAGACTTGAGCAAGCTGGTCGATAGAGCAAGTAGGCGGTTGCTTTGTTCGTCTAGGGCGGTTCCTACTTCTGGGTTCAACGAGCGTTGGAAGCTAAGATCTTCGGAGGAAATTTGACCGGCGCTTCGAGTAGTTGCAATTAGTGCGGCTTGTACCTGCTCCTGCAAAGACTTGAAGTCTTGCGATTGATCCATGGCGTTGATTTGCGCAACCGCATTCGAAGTTGTTTTTTGGTGGAGGGGAGGGATGATTGGAGTCGCAAAGGCACAAAATATTCCTTACGCCCCTGTAAAATGTCGGCGAAAAGAACTCCGATACGGCTTAGTCACGGTATGCCAAGGCTGAGGCTGGTGATGGCCGGAGCCTGGCAGGCCTGGGCAAAAGCCGTCATTGCTTCTGACAGCTCCTGGGGTGGAAGACTAAACACCTCATCAACCTCTCAGAAACCGGCAAAATGTCAGCTTCTTTAGCGCCAGAGTGCAATGAAGTCAAGGAGTGAGTAGGAATAGCTTTGGTCACATAAGAGTGAGATGAGGCTGATGATTTATGACAGACGTTATGATTCCTGCTTTCTGAAGTGGTACAGCGATCGTGGGTAATCGCCTCCCTGCATATGCTCAGGACTGACTTGGACAGAATATCTGAGAGGCAAAGCCACAACCGATCCATGTGCAGATCTTTTTAAAGACTACAAAAAATGCTTGACCGTTAGTTGAGCCTTGAAGCCTGTTTATACTTGGCATGATCTAATGTGTATCATATTAGGGCGCTTTAAAAGAGAGAGGCATTGACAAAATGCTCGAGGAAGCTCGGGAAGACCATAAAGAGAGCGACGCTGTCAATATGAGAAGAAAATGTAAGGGCGGTATTTATACATCAAGTTGAGGCGAGACTAACCAATCTAGAATACGAAAGAAAAAAACAAGGAACAAGCTATGAAGATGCTACTATAAGCTACAGCATGATTATGGCGTTTGGTTTGGAGCATCTCGGCTTTTGGGGATCATCTCTTAAACTCTTACAGTTTCTGTATACTATGTATTTGTCATGTACTAGACCCTTTCTACCTCCAACTTTCTCAATGAACATTAAGCGAGCTAGCTGTCTAGTTTATTTCGCTTTGATAAGTTGCTCAAGCTACGCACCTGATGACTCTGAGATAGTTCTTTGAATTATAATAGAAAGTTGGAATGATCTATTTCACTTATCTGCGAATGTCAAAAAAATCATGAGTTGTTGTTTTTATAAGGTTAGGGTGCTATGGGTGTTCATTACTTACTGGACTTCTCCACGCCAAGGACTTTGTTGACCCTGCAAGTGGCAGTCCACAGATATATTACACCCCAGTTTAGTGAAAACTCCAAATTGATAAATTGGAAATTGGAAAGAATTGCTTCATAAATTGAAAAAAAGAAAGGTTACTTGCAGGGGGGAACAATAGGTAGTGTAATATATTGATGTCTTAAAACTGATTCGTTGCCGCTTTCTTCACTATCGGCAGAAAGCTTAATTTCCCCATCCCTGACACAACGAACTGTTTTCCATCATAAGTTGCCAACACCACCTGCACCTCCACCATCACCACCACCACTACTCGGATCAGCTATCAATCACTCTCGCTCTGCCCGGTTATGCCTGCGCCTGCGCCCATATAAATCTCTTCATCCCCGTGGGTCACTCCAATTGCTACATTGATGATGTGGGAAATTCGGATCTAAAGATACCTTCAAAACTACTGCGGGCCTACTGCAACTCTCCCTCCTTGCACAATTCAACCGCTGCCGTACGGACTCCTCCCTGCGACCAGAAGCTCCAGCAAAATCAAACCACCATTGGAATAGGGATGCGCCAGCGAAAGAAGGACTTTAATGCACCCATTCTCTGTCCTCACATTTGCGATCTTCGTAGCCGGTTACATCACAGCCCGGTGGGATCTGGTCACTCGACTTTATGAGCTTGCAGTCTTTGCCTGGGACCACGGAGTCGTCGTATGTTGGCATCTCCCCTTCCCCATGAACTGCACCGAGACAAGTTTTACTAACATCAAACTAGGCGCGCACGGCAAAGGGCTTTGCGATCCTCTCGATATTCTTCTTCCTATTCATAATCCCGGTGGAGAGACTGGCTTCTAGGGAAGCAGATTTGGTAGGGCAACCCAACCTCTCCCGGGCGCATCTCATCCAACTAATAGCACAATAGCACCCACGGTCTGCGAGTGCTGGTATATCTGCGCGGGAACAACTTCGACGTCGAGGCTCTTTTTAGAGCAACAAACGGGGAGAGACTGTCATGCCCGATCATGATGGGCTCATGAGAATTTTTTGGCCCTTGGATTTATCTAGAAACGATTCGCCGGGAATAATTGTCGGATGGAGAAACTCGGGGCTTGATATATTTGTTGTAGCGATCTTGGAGGTTTCCGATGTGGGTTGATAGCTTGTTCTTGTAGAACTTGCTAACCAGTGATCAGGCACGCAATGTGGAAAATGCCCTCAAGGTTGGGACATTATTTCGAAATTCCCCTCATCCAATAACAAGGATATACGAGTTATGTGGACAATCATCAATGCACGTTTTGGGTTTGGCCAATTCCCCACAGGAGGAGGTTGAATTGCTCCAAATCCATGCAACTACTAGACCATATCTAAGGATGCCCCAAATATCTTGCGAAAGAGCTTCGACGATACAGATTATCATGTACGAGCGTCCGATGCCAACAAGGATGCAATACATATCTTTGAACCCCATTTCTCTGGCACTTGAGGATAAAGCGGAGATTGCGGTACACGCACCAGAGAGCATTGATGCAGAAGAGGAGAAAGAGGAAATGAAGAATCGGGCCCAGACGAAGCATCTCGTGGAGAAATTGAAGCTTCATACCGTTGCCAAACATCCCCCTTCACAGAAAGAATTGGCGTTGCCAAGAATCGTGAGCCAGGTCAACTGCTCTTGGGAATTGCACGAAATTCTCCACAAGAACGCATCGTTGGTGGGAAATCGTTTACGTCGAAGTCTGAGTGTGTCGGAAAGAGTAGTCGAATCTGCAACCAGCATGAGAGATTTCGTGATTGTCACCATCTGGCAAATCATCACATTGTATCTCTACCCGATAGTTCGTCGTGGATTTGTAATTGGTCTCCTGTGTCACAGAGTTGCTGCTGAGGCACTTCTGATTGTTCTAGAATGGCGCGCAAAACCCCAATATGCCGCTTTGAAGGATATATCCGCTACAGCTCAACAGGTGGAAATACGACTTCAGCAGTTTTGCTACTGGCCGATGCAATACATAACACTAAGAAAACGAAAAGATGACTGGGAAAGTGTGACAACAAGTCACCCAGATTATATCAGATTTTACAATAGTCTTTGGTTGGTTGCGAATGATGTCATCATTGGCATTGCCTTGGGGTCATATATAATCGATAATTCGGTTTGGGTTGCCGAGTTTATTGGTGAGATTCTTGACCTTTACTCGGTTGCTGCACTGCGAAGGACTATTACTTGGCTGATGGATTGGCCGGCTGGTTTGAAGCTCAACAACGAACTGGCTGCTTTCCTGGGCGATTTGTTCTTGTGGGTCATAGATCATTGGTCGAGTACGTATACCTCAAGTCCCTCTACTCATACAATGTATTAATCTTAATAGGTCTTGTGACCGCTCTTCAGCCTTTTCTACCACACCTCATCTGGTTTATTGGATTCTCCAGCTTTGCAGGTGCCAGCATGCCAATCGCGGTATTCTCAGACCTGCTTTCAATCCTTACACTCCACATATACTCCTTTTATGTGGCTTCGGCTCGCATCTTCAACTGGCAATACACCATACTTCTCTCACTATTTCAGCTTTTCCGTGGGAAGAAACATAATGTCTTACGGAAGAGAATTGACTCTTGCGACTATGATCTGGACCAACTTCTACTGGGCACTATATTGTTCACATTGCTTTTCTTCTTGTTACCAACTGTGGTAGTATTTTACCTTACTTTTGCGTGCTCGCGTATGGCCATAATATCCCTCAAGGCCGTATTGGATACCTTGCTTGCATGCCTGAACCATTTTCCGCTTTTTGCACTCATGTTACGAATTAAAGACTCGCGACGATTACCAGGTATGTCTATTTGTCTGTTCCATTTGAATTGTATACTGATATATATAGGCGGCATTCGTTTTGAATTGAAAGATACCCAACACCTTACCTCCTCCACGCCATCTGACTCACCCGCTCCTCCCCCCACTTCACACATATATCTCAAGGTACGCCATACTCCTCATCCTTGCTTTTGAGGCTGTCTAACATTGATACATAGTCTGTCCCACTTACCTTCCGCGCAATGTTCCATCAATATTTCCAACTAGGACAACGAATTCGCAAACATTATCTCTCACCCCGTGTTCTCCTCTGTCTGGCGACAGGCAAATTCGTTCCTCCAATCCATCGCAAAAACCTCTACAGCCTCCAGTACAGCATGCTTCCTGCTCGTCGAGCAGGAGTTGTGGATATGTGGAATGCTCTCACGGCTAGCGCGCCGACCAAAGAGAAAAAAGCTGGATTTGAGACTCGGCATCATAATGGGCGAAGATTTAATGGGTTGAATGGGAGGAAACATTGATTCTTGAAAGATTTGTTTCCCTTGTTTTTTTTTTTGTGTTGAAGAGATTCTTGTATATATTGCGAAGGAAATCTTCGCGGAGTGTAATAATGGAGAGGGGCGGTGACTTGATTGATGGAGGGGTCTTTGGGTCGGTCAGCCTGTCTAGATACTTTAATTGATGGAAAAAAACTCATGTCTGAAAGCTTCTGTTCGTTGAGGGATGTATACTTGTTACTGTTACTATCGGTGGGTTGTGTTATAAAGCAAGCAGCTTCTTGTTGTTGTAAGTTGGGTTAAGCGATGTATGCTTTCTAATTACTTCTGGTAACTTAATTACTTAACCAGAATTCCGAGGATATACCAGAGTAATTATCCCTATCAATTTAAGATTAATCGCGTAACAATTCATTCTTTCTTTCTTTTGCATAGAGTATTTATTGTATTCTTAACGAACGGTGTACTTGTACAGTACGGAGTACCTGGTAGGTATTTTTTGATGTTCCAACACGAGTCATGCGTCGTCCCTTTTGGGAGCTTTTGTTGCATGTCGCGAAAACCTCGCTATAAGGATATTGTCTGTGCGGTATCCTTATAGCGAGGTTTTTGGGATCGTTCAATCGTTGAGGTTTCTTGGTGAGTGAGAGGACGGGGGAGGGGGAGAAAAGACGCTGGTTTGAGGTACAGGCTCCAGGCTATCCCACCTAGCACCTCGACCCAAAACCCATTCAAAATGTATATAAACCTACCCAAATGGATTTCAAGAGTGCAGAGACCGGGTTGGACAAATGATGGGTGGCCTGGGACTTGTGGGTTGGTGGGGTGTTATTGGGGGGTTTGGACTCTTGGAGAGGGATTTGGGGGATTTGGATTTGGATTTGAAAGGTTTTGTACTCAAGTATTGTGCTTGAGATGGAGGTTGTGAGAGGTTGGGAAATGGAGTGCTGGGGAGTAGATGGAGGTGGTTTGATTTATTCTTTTTCCAAGGCTGTTAAGGTGTTTTCCATTTGTTTGGAAGTAAATGGAGTGGTCAGATTAAGTGTGTTGTTCAGGCGGTTTTGGTGTTCTTCTTTTATTAGGGAGCTCCAAGCTAGGGGAGTTTTAGTGAAGTAGGGATAAGGAGTTAATCACTGAGTAACCGATATCTTGAGGTTTAACAGGTGTTGTTATTCAATTGTTTTTAATTCACTTACATATTGCTAGTCAATCACCCTCACAGTCACATCCTTAGGCATTAGCTGACTCATTACTCTCAATTATTCATGCTACTAGGAGAACACGTTCTATAAAAGAACGACACAGTCTCTCTGTCTTGCACTTTTTCTTGATCTATCACCAACCATCTACACAAACGAAAACTATCCTTGATCCTAACACGAAATTCTTCGCAACAACCAAACTCCAACCTACCTTCTGACAAGATGTCTGACAACTCAAGCAAACCCAACGAACTGGCTGATAAAAAAATGTATCACTTAGCCAATTCTTCAGGCTCGCAAAAGATAGATACACTAAAGAGAATTATCCACGCTCAACACAGCATTCATCACGCACAAAAGCGACAAAGCAACAAACTCGAATCCAGACTGAGAACTCTACAACGTTCAGGGGGCATGAAAGAGGACGAAGTCGATCAAATCCTACGAAACCTTCACGATTTGCTAGATACGAATTCAGCAAACACCGAAGAACTCGAAACTGCGCTCGCTCAAGCAACCGAGAAGAGCGAAGACGAGATGGAACTTCTTGAGCACGGAATCATAAAGCTACAGAAGGCACAAATAGCGCAGCTTGGTAGGATCGAGAAAATAGTCCGCCAAGTTTCACTACCGGAAGCGGAAGAAGTGATGATAGCCCAACGTGAAAAGCACGATAGAGAAATGCAGATTTTGGAATCAGAGCAACAATATCTACTCATTGAGTGCCAGAGGGCACATGCTCAAATTGTCAAGGATTTACAAAGGGTCGCTGCTCGGATCGCGGAGCTTGGAGAACAGGCAAATGGTGGTGGGGAGATGCTTGCGGAGCTGTATCTAGAGCATGAACGGCTATCGATGAACCTAGAACAACTTCAGAATCAAGTTCAGACTCAAGCCGCTCTGTACGAAAGTGCCCCAGCTGGAAATGACAAAGATTTCCGGGATATCGCTACTCGGAAAATGGAGCTTGAAGAGAAAGGAAGAGAAACGAGAGAGCGGGTTGGTGAACCGTCTCGAGAGCAAGGTCAAATATTGTACAAATAACGACTCCTTAGGCGAGAACTCCAAGATCCTTCCTGCGGCACCTTGTATGGGAATTGTGGCTACATCGGAAAGGCGCTTTGACTTGGGGGTCTGATGGCTTTTTGGTGGTGAGGGGATACAATATTGCTTCTTAATGTATCTTCTTGCGTTTGGAACATGGGGTATATTGGGTGGACTTTCTGGAAAGTCTAATTGTTTAGGATAGAAGTAGTCATTTATGTACAGTAGAACAATCGACATTACATTATCATACTTGAAGCAAAGTCTAAGAATCGATCCCGGGGGTTTTGTGGCTTGAGAGGTGTACTAATTAAGCATGGTTCGGAAAATACTCTTTTTTAGGGGGCCGGAGATGTTGTCATGAAGTAAAATTTAGTACAGTAATAGACCTGTGATTACTTAGGACTTAAGAGGTATGTTTTAAGATAGGTCGGAAGTATTCTTTTGTTAGGGGGCCGAAGATGTTGTAGTGAAGCAAAATTTAGTAATAGACCTGTGATTGTTTAGGACTTGGGAAGTATAATTATTCAAGATGGCTCGGAAATATTCTTTTTTAGGAAGTTGGGGATCTTAGAATAAAGCAAAACTTGAGAATTGATGCGTGATTGTATTGGCTTGGAATCTGTGTTTGTTCACCTGTTTCTGAATCACCTACATATTACTGCGCATTCAGCCCAATAGTATCGGATTACTATTACTCAACTTCCTCCCTATTATTCACAATATCATAGAGGCATAGTCTATTTAAAGAGGTCACCGGCCTTCTCTTTCGTCCTCTGCTTTCATCCATCACAATCCATCTACAGACACAAGGACTATCTCAAGTTATCAACACTGAAAATCGACCTACAACCTCGAAATCATGTCATCCAACTTCTTTGAACCATACGACGTGGAAGCTGAAGATGCCCGTAAGGATCTCAAATTACGTCTCAAATTACGTCTCAAATATTTCAAGCAAAGTCTTCAGTCTCAAGAACTGAGGTATGAAAGCACCAAGCAACAAATATGTGCAGTTGAGCAAGAACTCAAAGCTCTAAAACACCCACGACGAACCGGAGAAGCAGAAGGAGTCGATACAGGACCGCACAATGCTCTCAGTCAGGCCACACCCTCTACTCCAGTGAAGGTTGACTTACCATCCATTCCCAACAACCAAGACACACCGGAAGATTTCAAGCATCATACCAAATTGCGAGATGAAGAAATAGCTAATTACATACGATTTCTGCGCAAAATTGGGCTGCAACCTGAGCAACTTGAGCTCGCTTATGCGACTCCCTCCCACTCGCGGAATTCCAAGCCACTGAGTGCTAATGAGCAGTGGAGAATGATGGAGTTCTTCCTTCATAAACATAGCGAACACCAAATTCATTTTCGCAGGCTTGGGAATAGAATCAAATTCTTGAGAAATTCAGGGCGGGCCGAAGAAGCGAGCGTAGCTGAGGAAAAACTGGAGCATGAGCACGTTTCCGCAGCTCAGACTCTGGCGGAAATCATGGACCTTACAGGAATAGAGTTCCGAAGAATTTACAAGGGGCTTCTTCAGTGCCAGTATGCTCAAGATGAAAATCAAGAGAAGTTGGATGAATGCGCTCGTCAGAGATCTCAGATGCAAAATCTTTTCGTTCCGCTTGAAGAAGAAAAAGAATCGAAGGCGAGAGACCTGGCTAAAGAGCTAGAGAATGAGAAGAAGCGGCTAGTTAAAGAACTGCACGACCTCTGTGTTCGCTTGCGGTTTTGGATATAACCAAATACTATGCTGCTTCAACAGAGTCCAAATAATTCTGTCTTATTTGGCATTTAATGGGATGGGATTTTGGGCATATGGGATGGAATTTCTTGGAACATTGATAGGCTTAGGATACACTTGGATAGAACAATCCATATTACATTACCATATCTTGAATTGTCTTGAACTTGTTTGGTTTACTAACATCGGAGTTTGGTTTCGTAATTTATAATACTTTTTATTTATTAATCATGGTTTTATTGACTTGCTAGATAATTTATTAAGCTATATTAGGTAATGCTCTTTAATATCTTCTACCTATATAGACCTTAAGCTTCCGGTTTTAATAAAGATTTCGTACTAGAACCTTTTAAGTAAACTAGTAAGTAAATGTTACTTGGATCTATAAATTCAGAGTCTCTAGGCTCGGTGCTCAACTACTCCCTCCCTTCCGATCTCATCATTTCCTCCTTGTAACACCACCATCGCCATGGAAGAAGCAGCAGCAATCGCCTGGCGTATGGAAAACCACGATAAGGCTTACACGCTCTTCCTAGCCCTTATCCTCAAGGAGAAAATTACCTTGTTAACTAGAGAGGAAGTAAGTTGAAGTTCTTATCTTTGCCATCTACCTATCATCTAACACAAGCAGGTTGCTACTGCAGAAGCTGCTTAAGCAGATGCCTTCAGATTACTAACAGCTGATTCCGAATCACCATTGGTACCATTGGTCACGGCTCGCGACGTCTACAAGAGGTCAATCGAGCCCGCCGGGATGCTTGCTCCTCTCGCCCACGGTAACAAGGTCGATTTTGCCTTGAATCGTTTCTTGACGGTGCGACGTTATCAAATGACTTCAGGGATGGTAAGAATCTTGGTGTTACCTGAGCATTACCGAAGGGAAATGGGCGGATCGGGCACGGAATTACTAAACTTCTAATTATAAACTTTTAACTATAGAGAAGTCCCTTATAAGTATTCGGATTTTCATATTAGAGAAGCTGTAGTAACTACTAACTATTAATTATAAGAGACGTAGGTAGTTATTACTTTCTCTATACCTCTCTTTTAGAATAAAATTATTCTAAAAGTATTATATAACTAAAATAGTTTAATAAAACTATATAAAGAGTTTAAATTAATTATTACTACCTACTTTTCTTACTCTAGGTATAGTGATATTATTATTTCATTTCTACTAAAAGATTAGTATAATTGGTTTTTATAGAGGATCTTTAGATGAAAAAACATATATTTGATTTCGTGCCCGATCCGCCCATGTTCGTTCCGTAGAGCATGCCGCTGACACGGATTTTTACTGTAGGGAACTAGTCAAAATGCACAAAGCCGCCGCTCGCTCCCACCAGAAGAAGTCCTTGGACTTCTTATCCGCTTTCGTGGACAGATTCAAGGTATTCTGTGATGAGAACGGAGGCCCTGGATTCTTGGATGCATGCTCCAATGATCAACGACGACAGCTCTTGGCTGACATCTATGATAGGGCACCGATCTGGACGCTGGTATAGCTTCATCCTCGGGAGTCCCGATTTGTGGACTTCGGCGCACTGTAAGTGTCTAATTCCTCTTGTACGAATTGGGTCACTAATATTGTATGTTGAGGTTCGTCTCCGATTCCCCAGATCGGTTAAAATGGAGGAGATTCTTTCGATGAAATGGGTCGAGATGGCGGAATGTGCATTTCTTTTCAGCAATTTTCGCCTGATTCTAAGAACCCTATAGCGGGCCTGGCCCACCTCCCAAGCGGTTCGTGAGCTCAATCCAGGTGATCACTACAGTCTACCATCCAGACGTGCCGCACACAGGGAACTCCGCCAGGAATTCCATGGGTTTCAGAAGGGGAAGGCTTGTAGTGCCTCGCCGCTGGTGAGATGCTATTGCCGAAGGTTGTGAATAGGTGATGAGGTCCTCTGAAGCACCAGAGTTCCTGGCCATCTTGATCGTTGGGTTTAGCAACTGCCTAACGGCAGCATTAGACTGCGAACATAGAAAAGCATTCTGTCCAGCCAAAAGGCAGGTAAGTATTATAGATGCCAATACGAAACTCTTTCTTGTCCCACCAGGACCAATAATAAGGGTAAGATACCTAGTCTTTACTCTGTATACACTATATAAAAGGTTATTATACCAAACGCCTAGCACAAGGAAAACAATTGTTTTAGGATACTTGGGCTAATACAAAGTAAGATTTAACAGTTATTCCAAGCTCTTCATATAAATATTTTACTTATGTGAGGTCTTTGGGATAATATTATTATATAAGAGGTATACAGAGTAATGATCACGTTTCTTACTTACTCGGTTCATAGCAGAGTAGAACGCAAGCCGTTGCTCAGCGTTCATAGAAAACGCGATTCGACAAAGTATGGTGTTGGGTAGGCCAATAGGAACGAGTGGCCATCTGCCGTGCATGTTCCACCCCATAAACAATTGGCGGGCCCAGTTGTTTACTGGGATGCCTAACCACGGATCACCGAATAAAACGCGATTCACTAGTTGGAAAGTGCGTTTGAGGCTCGTTTCAATGGACAGAATTGTGAAGAGGGGTTGTCTCATTCTGAGAGCGAAGTAGGTGGGAGGGATGGAACCCTCAGGAATCTTCACCATAATCGCTAGGTTGTAATTCGATGACAAGGATGGATCTCCTATCACGACACCCCGCCAAACTTCCTGTTGGATATCATCACCATCTGGGTCGTCAGAGTAGCCTCATCAGACTTTTCTAATTTGGTAAAGATAACGTTAGCGAGGTCGCCCTCGCTAGGCATCTCGATAATTAATTCTCTCGTCTTCGTCCCACCTGTAGACGATTAGTCATTATGCCAGAAAATGAGAAAGTGTAACTTACAAGATATCCAGAACAAAGATCCAGTGTCCCTCAGGAGCACCGATAAGAACAGTAGATGCGTCGTATGCATCCCAGCGCCAATGATCATTGAAGGCAGTGGTTCTCTCATCCTCCACCACCGCCATCCCAGTGGGAGCACGGTCTATACGGCATGGACCCTCAAAGTCTATAATGTCGAAAGTCTATGATGTCGAACTATTTTTATTATTTTCTCTATGTTAAATTAATAAAATCTACCTAAAAAAAAAGTGTCCTTACTAATAAAAAAAAAGTAAAAAAAATTTTAAAAATATTATATTAACTAGCTACTACTCTACTAATAAACTATATAGGCTAGAAAAGTATAAAATAAACTACTAAACTACTAAATAACGTATCTAACAACCTAAAACTTATAATATTAAAATCAAGTATAATATATCCCTGCCCCTTAACCTACAAAAACAATCCGACAATAAATTCCGAGTATTCGCGGTATGCTCCTTCCTACAAATATAGCTATTCTAGATAGGAAACAATCCTTAGCCTTATATATATTATTTAATAAATATATATACTAAAAACCTATTAACTTTATATATCCTTAAATAAATATACTAATAAAGAACTACTTCTACTTCTAGACGCTGACTTAAAGACTCCGTTGTTCGTATTACTCTAAGGAGTAAAAGAATAAGAAGTATAAGAAGTATAAGAACAAGGAGCGGCTCTGTTCTTTATATAAATTAGCTAAAGACTTCTAGGACAAGGAGTTTAATATAACTATAAAGACAAGGAGTACTTACGGAGGAGCACTTCTATAGGTATAGTAAAAAGGCCTTTGGATACCTATATATAAGAGCCCGAAGACAAGCACGATATTATCAGTAAAAGGTTCGAAGGTGTACCTCTTATAGGCTAATTCTAGCAAAATCTGAATTAATAAAATTCAGTGTTATTGTCACTGTCCAACTATTATTGTCACTGTCGAACTCTTGTGTACTGTTAGGACTGTTACCTACTATCGAACTTTTATTTATTGTTTGTATTATTAATCAGTTGTCCGTACTATTGATAAGCACTTTGTACCATTGCTTACTATCGAACTGTTATCTATTGTCCGTACTATTAATCAGGTTAGTCTCTTATCATAACTGATTAAATAGCTCGTTGTTAACCGTTGGTCGCATATCTTCATTGCTTTTAATTTTTGGCTCTTACAGTTCAACTTATTGTCACAGGTAGTTATAGAGCGTCAACCGCTGGTCGCATATCTTCATTGCTTTTAATTTTGGCTTGTCGTCAACCGTTAGTCGTATATCTTCATTGCTTTCAATTTTGGCTCGTCGTCAACCGTTGGTGGCATATCTTCATTACTTTTAATTTTAGCTCGTCGTCAACCGTTGGTCGTATATCTTCATTGCTTTCAATTTTGACTCGTCGTTAACTGTTGATCGTATATCTTTATTACTTTTAATTTAGCTCGTCGTCAACCGTTGGTCCCATATCTTCATTGCTTTTAATTTTTGGCTCTTGAATTAGATTGGATGGCTCGTCGTCAACCGTTGGTCCTATATCTTTATTGTCTTCAATTTTGGCTCGTCGTCAACCGTTGGTCCCATATCTTTATTGCTTTTAATTTTTAGCTGGTCAACCGTTAGCCGTATATCTCCATTGTTTTTAATTTTTGTCTCTTATAGTTTAACTTGTTGTCCTTCGTGGGAGACTTGCGTAGGGTAATTGTAAAGTGTTAACCGTTAGTTGTATATCTTTATTATTATCTATTTTTGGCCCTTATAGTTTAAATTGTTATCTTTTGTAGGTAATATAAATCTTAGTAAGTAGACTAGTAGAACTAATTAAACTAGCTACGTTCTTGAATCTTAACTACCTCTCGGACG
Source organism: Hymenoscyphus fraxineus (assembly GCA_900184765.1). Taxonomy (NCBI): domain Eukaryota; kingdom Fungi; phylum Ascomycota; class Leotiomycetes; order Helotiales; family Helotiaceae; genus Hymenoscyphus; species Hymenoscyphus fraxineus. The sequence goes on along the minus strand of LT855425.1, from coordinate 629,852 downwards.
GACTTTCTATTGACGACGATCTTAACTTCTAGGACAAGCTAGTCAAGCTAGTTAAGCCAGTTAAGCTAGTTAAGCTAGTCAAGCTAGTCAAGCTAGTTAAGCCAGTTAAAGTTGTTAATACAAATAGTAACTTCATAGGTAAAGAGGCAAAGTTATTAATACAAATAGTAACTTTATAGGTAAGGAGGCGTTGAAGGCAAAGTTACTTAGGAAGTGGCTAGAATAACAAAGGAAAATATCTAGAGCTATTAATAGATAAGTAACTTGCCCTAGTTAGGGCTTTAGTATAATACTTTCTATATATATAATTCTTATAAATGTTAGCCTTGGTTTCGATAATAAGAGGAAAATCGATAATAAGAGGAAAATCGATAATAAATAAAGTATAGGAATCTAAGGATTTAGAATTTTCCTATATCTTATTAACTAAACGCTTATAGCTATTTTGTTTAAGCTACTATATATTAGACTTATTAGTAGGATCTGTAGTATTATAGGAGATACTACGGTCCTCTCTTATATCTATTTTCTTTAAGCTACTATATATTAGACTTATTAGTAGGATCCGTAGTATTATAGGAGATACTACAGTCCTCTCTTATATCTATTTTCTTTAAGCCGCCATATATTAGACTAGTTAGTAAGATTTATTATATTCCGGGAAATACTATAATAAAGTCTTTTAAAGTTATAGATAAACAAGCTTACGAGTTTAAGCGACTATATATATTTACACTCTACTACGTGTATAAGAATACTATAGATAAGTCCTTTCTCTATCACTTTCTTATAACCCTTTAGTTACACCGCTATAGCGGTTTTAAATAAAAAGTTTAAATATAAGGACTTCAGTACTAAATATTATATTATTAACAAGAAGATAATATTCGATAGTAATAGTATATATTCTTAGTTTTTAATTAGCCGAACATGTTTATTAATATTCCGGACGATAGTCTTTTAGGGCTAGAATTTTATAAAAGATAAAACCTAGGACTACGGCGTGTCTAGGCTAAAGGAGCAATAAGGTGTTAATTAGTAATAATCCCCTATATTCGATATACTAGTTAAAGGAGTAATAAGGTGTTAAGATAAAAGAATACTTTCTTATAACTAAATTAAATATACTCTATAAGTAAGATCTTAAGTAAGGTAGAGGGGTTACCTCTTTACTATATAATTAAGTATACTCTATAATTAGGGTATAAGGTAGGAAATTCTATACCGAATATAGTTTATGTTTTAGTTTAGTACTAGGTATAGCTTAGGTTAAATAATAATAAAGCTTTATAAAACCCTTTTTCTAAGACTATAAGGACTATAAGAAGACTTATTATTAATATTAGTTCGGGAGCTCGTATTAGCGCAAAGAACAGACTCGAGTTATACGTATACTCCCTCTAATTTAAGGTTAACAAGAAGCTTAATACTACTAACAAAGAGAAGTTTAAGGCTAAAATAATAAGACTATTACTTAATTAAATAAATCTTAATAAGGTACTAATAGGCTAGGAGAAATATAAGGAGTACTAAAAGAAACTTAAAGCTATAGTAAACCTAATTATAATAAAGTTCTATAGTACTAAAGGTAGTACTATAGGAGGTATACTAGGTAGAGTAGAGCTACCCCTATCTTCTCTCCTATCTTCTCTCTTAGAACTAGTTTTAGAATCGCTAGAATTACTCGATTTACTTTTAGAATTATTTTCTTTTACGCCGCGGTCTATACTATCTATACCCTCGATAGTAAGAGTAAACTCTTTTTAAATAAGAATACCTTACTTTTTATATAAGTACTTTCTAAAAACCCTTAATAGTAAGAGTAAACTCTTTTTAAACGAGAATAACTCGCTTTTTATATAAGTGCTTTCTAAAAACCCTTAATAGTAAGAGTGAACTCTTTTTAAAAGAGAATAACTCGCTTTTTATATAAGTGCTTTCTAAAAACATTTCGCGTAGCTTTTATTAAACACTTAATTAACAAACAGCTAATATACTATGTTACTACGTAATAATATAGTCTTGGACTAATTTACTAGGTAGAGTAGAGCTACAAAGAATATCGAATTAGTTACTAAGTAACTAGAGATTACTAAAAGGGTAGAGATTAATAAGCTCTAGTTAAATTAGTATACTTCTACGTTTATATTTAAGCAATTTAGATACAGCTTAAAAGAATCTTAAGTCTTTAATAGCTCTTAGAAGAATCTTAAGTATACTATAAGGTAACTATTATAGATACTAAAAAGTATAAGGTAGCTCTTATAGGTACTAAAAAGGGTGTTTTTAATAGCTTGGAATTTCGAGCCTGTCGTAAGTTATAAGGTCCTTTTAATTTTAAATCTAGTCTAAGGCCTATTAAATATAACTTAGAAGAATTTCGAGTCTGCTATAATATAACTCTTATAGGCACTGAAAAGGGTGTTTTTAAAGGGCCATTTCAAGTCTGCCGTAAGGTAGCCCTTGTGGGCACTGAAAAGGGTTTGCCGTAAGGTAGCCCTTATGGGCACTAAAAAGGGTTTGCCGTAAGGTAGCTCTTGTAGGTACTGAAAAGGGTGTTTTTAAAGGGCTATTTTAAGTCTGCCGTAAGGTAGCCCTTGTAGGTACTAAAAAGGGTTTGCCGTGAGGTAGCCCTTGTAGGCACTAAAAAGGGTTTGTTGTAAGGTAGCTCTTGTGGGTACTGAAAAGGGTGTTTTTGAAGGGTCGTTTCAAGTTTGCTGTAAGGTAGCTCTTATGGTAGCTCTTATAGTTACTAAAAAGGGTCTGCCGTGAGGTAGCCCTTGTAGGCACTAAAAAGGGTTTGCCGTAAGGTAGCTCTTGTGAGCACTGAAAAGGGTTTGCCGTGAGGTAGCTCCTGTGGTTACTAAAAAGGGTGTTTTTGAAGGGCCTGTGGTCACTGAAAAGGGTGTTTTTGAAGGGTCGTTTCAAGTTTGCCGTAAGGTAGCTCTTGTGGTAGCTCTTGTGGTCACTGAAAAGGGTCTGCCGTGAGGTAGCTCTTGTAGTAGCTCTTGTAGTCACTGAAAAGGGTTTGCCGTGAGGTAGCCCTTGTAGGCACTGAAAAGGGAGTTTTAGAAGGGCTATTAAACGTAGCTTAGGTTGAATTTTAAGACGTTATAGAAGGTACGAAAGAAAATAAGGCAGTTACTATTAAGGTAGTTACTATCGAGGTAGTTGCCGAGGAAGCACTTTCCGAGGAAGCACTTTAAGATAACGGGGTTATAAAGAAGTAAAGCGTGGTTATAAAAAGTATATCGGGATACTAAAGTTATAGAGGTCGAGGAGAATACTCTTAAAGTATTCGAAGATACTAAAATAATAGGGCGGATATATAGAAGGAGACTAATAACATTCGCGAATAGACTATTTAACGCGAAGTAGAAGTTTAAGCAGAAGGTAAGAGTAAATCTATATAGTAATAGTTAATGAATATATTAATATAATTTTATATAAATTATATATATTATTTATTATCGATTACCCTTTTATTATTAAATTTAAACTAATATTCGTTAGAAAAATTAATTATAAGTTATTTAAGGGTAGGAAAGATAGGAAGGCTAAAGTTTCTACTTAAGGTCTGAAAGTTTAGTTTAAATTTAGATTAAACTTACTTACTTAGGTGTTAGTAGAGCTCCTAGAGCTTACTAGACTCGTGAGAGTACTATTCCTAGCTAGACCAGGAAATTAAAAGGCCGTTACTATTATATAGACGAGATTAGCTAGTTAAAAGTTAGTAAGGATTTAACTAGTATTTTTAATATAATCGATTCGCTCTTTAGTATTTATAACAAGTTTTAATATAATTGATTCGGATTCGCTATTTAGTATCTATAACTAGAGATAAAAAACCCTTGTCCTTAGGTAAAATCTCTAGCTTAGACGATAACTATACGTAGATAGAGGTTAGTATAGCCCTAAAAAGAAGCACGGCGACCTAATCTAATATATTACTTATAGCCTAGCTACTAAACTTAACGATTACTATAAGAGTTATAAGGTAGAGAAGCGTATTCTTACTATAAAGTTCGAATATACTCCTAAGGTTCTTATAATATAGTTTAATCTTTAAGATTACCTTAGTCGAAAACTTAAGTCTAATGTTAATATCTTAACTACTATCGACCTTACTACCTTTAAGGTACTAGAGAGTACGAACCCTCGACGCTTTACTTACGATATTATATTAGGTCTAATATAACGGCTCTGCTAATACGATCCTAATAAATCCTAATAAAGCGGATATAACTATATCTAAAAGCCTTATATAATAATGAAAATAAACGNGACTTATATAATAAAGAATATTACTTATAAAGAAATAGTTATAATAGGCCCGCTATAGTATAATCTTATAACTCTAATTACTTCTATATTATATATATATATATAACGTAACCTTATAACTATAGTAAGTAAATAAACAAGCTCTTAAACCTTAACCCCTTATAATTATTCTTTAATAAGTAATAAATATAAATTTAGACACTTCTATTATATATTTATAACTATAGCGTCTCCTATATATATAATTTAGGCTAACCGAGGAGCTACGGCTCCTTCTTTCGGGAGCTATCTTAGAACTTCTAGTAGTAGGGGTAATAATCTATATAAACGCTATAGATTTAATATACTAAATAGTTATTAGATAGAAGGTTATACTTNTATTAATTATACTAAGTTATATAGATTTTAATATAATAACTTAAGGTATTATATAATTAGCTAATATAATCTATTAAAAACTATAATAATAATAACTTCTAAATCTTAAATGCTCGGAAAACCCCTTTGGTCGAGTATCTTAGTACCTATTAAATATCTCCCGAGGTAGAAATTATTATAGTTAGGGCTATACCTATATATAATCGAATTATAAGAAATAGNTATAAATACTTAGTTTAATAATCTTAAATTCTAGTTAAATAGTTAGTAAATAATAATTCTTAACTTAATAAATATAATTACTAATTCTAACTATTATTTAAATACTTAGTAGTTTATTAAGTTATACTAAATATATTAAACTATAGAGGTAGGAGAATTCTAAGCTAGAATAAGGATTAGTTAAATAACGCTACTAATAGTTTAAGTAATAGGATTTATTGTAATATATTATATAGATTTCTCCTCTAGGCTCTTAGAACTAAGAATCGAGAAACCTTATATAACTATTACCGCGTACTAGGTCTAGTATAAAAGCCCTTTTTATTATATCTAGTTTTTACTAGAAATTACAAAGCTAATAGAAATTATAAAGCTAAATTATCTTATATAAACTATTAAGTCCTTAGAAAGTAAGATTATAATACAGTAGCTATTTTTAATACCTATCGCCTTATAGCCTAACTCGAATAGGAAAGGTAGGTTTAGTATTAAGGAAGAGTTGTTTTAGGATTTTAGGTACTAACCTATAGGTTCGGCGTTAGAAATAGATTATTTTAGGAATTTATATTAATATTTATATTAGATTAATTTTATAAAGTAAGTATAATATAACTTCCTTATATAATATAAGATCTCCTTACGGTTTTTAAGTTATAAGCTCGCTTATCTTACTTAGGAATTATAATATATTCTAATAGAATAAGTATTTTTCGAAATAGTAAACTAAACAAATATACTCGAGACTATAGTAGTATATATAGAATTCTATTTAAGTACCCTTTATTAACTCTACCTAATTCCTTCCCTCGATATGTTATAAAACTATACTTTTTATATAATATAGCTATTCTTTAGTTATCTAACTTTAACCACGAATATTATCTTCCTTCCTAGAACTTTAAGCTATATCTACTTTATACGCTTCTAAGCCTAGCTTACTTTAAATACCACGTATTTCTTAAGCTCTAAGCTATATCGACTTTACTAGCTTCTAGGCCTAGCCTATTTAAACTCTAGGTCCTCCTAGAACTTCTAGCTTAAAAAGTACTTAACTAGGAAACTACTTCCTACTCCTACTAAATACCGCTAGATTTAGTTCTTACTACCCCGGCGTACTTGTATTCCTATAATTAGAATTAATCCTATAACTAAGTCCTACGTACTAAGCCTCGCGTATTCGTAAGCGAATCCTTCGATAGTTATACCCTCCCCCCTTATAATCGCCTATTATATTAGTTATACTAAGATTTGTATATAAATAACATTTTTAATAATCTAGTCTAGGAATTCTATAATAGTAGCGTCGCTAGCCTAGCGACGCTAATAATATAACCTATAATATAGTATTTAAGGAGATTCCTTAACTACCCTCTCCTCCTTCTCTTCTTTCTATTAATAACTCCTTTAAGAACTCCTTCGATAACTCTACTACCTTATTACCTCTAACTAAAACGATCTTTTATATAGTTTATAATATCCTCTATTAGGTTATTTACTAATTATCTCTTCTATAACTAGTCTAGATCGAACGTTGCCTAGTACCCTCGAATATAACTATAGTAAATCGTTACTAGATAATATCTAGCTAAATACTAGATTAAAGAATATAATATATTTATAAGTAATCCTATTCCTCGAAAATACTTTATAATAATCGCTAATATCTCTACTATAGTTGTTATTCCTAGTACTACGCGTTTATAACTATCCTAATACCTCGAATATACCTTATATTACCCTGTATAGCCGACTATTACTAAATAAACGTATAAATATAAGTAAATAATTCTATTAATATATACTTTAATTTACTATTCTACTAAAGGTAAGTTCTTTCCTCTAACCCTAAACTTCTCTTATATCTAATAAGAACTTTAGCTAACTATTCTTAAGGTTCGATCTAGTGTTTTCTATTCGGTATTTTTGTTCGATCTAGTATCTTTAATCTTATACCTATCTTTTCTTTTTACTCTAGAAATCCCTTATATTCTATAAGAACTTTAGCTAATTGTATCTAGGGTTTAATCTAACGTTATACTTCTATTTAGGCTAAGTTATTCTAGCATTTAACCCTAATACTCCTTTATTAAGTTTAAGTTTATATAATAGCCTTTACTAATAGCTTTATTCTATTAAATCTTCCTTTATAAATAATTTAATTTATAATATATTTAATAGAGCTAAGTTTTTACTTTCTACTTTATTATCCGGTCTTTACTAACTACGTTATTAATAGGATTTACTTATTACTATTACTATATATATAATATATAGTAGCGGTTCTCTTTAATCTAGTATTATAAGATATACCTCTATTATTTCTCCGCCGCCTATACTCTAGTATAGGCGTGAGTAGAGATTTGTTATCTATATTAACTTTATTATTAGCGCCTACTATTAACCTTCTAAGACTTATTAAGGATATAGATCTATATTATACTATAGTAGTCTATAGGTCTATACCTCTATAACCTCTAGAAAACTAGTTAGGTAGTTTGTTAGTTAATAAATAAAGGTAAGTAACCTATTAATCTAACCTATAGTTTTTATTATAACTAATAATTGTCTAGATCGAGTTCCTATAGTTACTAAATACCTACTTACGTAAGTTATAGTTTAGAGTATTCTAAGTCTTCCTTTTATTTACTTTCTAAATCTCTAATCTATTATTTAATATAGTATCTAGCTTTAAAATCTATCTTAATTATAAAAATTAGTTAGAAGTAGTTATCTAGGGTTTTAGTCTTTAATCTTCTCCCTTTTAAAGTAGATAACCTCTCTATTTTACTAAAGTAGATTAGAGAAAGATTATTATTATATTAATATTACTATTTTTCCTTTATTATTTCTTAATATTTTTTAACGTTTTTCCTTAGTAATTATCTACTAATTATAATAGAATAATTATAATCTCTTTAATCTAATACCTCCTACGAATCTCTTTAATCTAATACTATTACGGAACATGCTAGGCTAAACACCTTGGTTTAGTTAACGTTCCTTTATATACTATATCACATACTATTTGTACGTGCTTTGCCTAAGCGAGGTTTTATGATTAGTTAAAGGAGCCTTCTAGAACCTTCTAACTAATCAGGATATAGTATATATTAGTTAGCTTACTACTACTCTTTTAAATAGTATCTTACTTTATATTCTAAATATTATACCTAACTTTGTCCCTAATATTTAGTAGTAATGCTTAGGACCTAAGTTTGTCTTTAATTCGTTCTTAAATCTAGTATTTACTAGCTCTAGAATAAGGTATTAGAGAACCTCCTTTCTTATAATATCCTATTCGTGGTATTATAATTACATTATATAGCTAGGCCGCGAATATAATCACCTCCTATAGATATCGATACCGCTCTTAACCTATTATATCTTGGAACTAAGTATAAGGCTACTGTTAGCTAAGTTACGAGATTAAAAGACTTCCTTAATTCCTAGAGTCCCTACCCTCTATTTATAAAACTCTATATTTAGTATATAAACTAGAAAACTAATATTTAAGAGTATAGAGCTCGACTAAGAAGTTTCCTTAAGAAGACAAGTAAAATAGCTAGTAGAAATAGATAATCTTTAGGCGGAACTAGGAATACTAGATAGGCATCCTCTAGTAGTAGACAATCTACTAGTAGAACAGGAAATCTAAGTAGTTAACTAAGTAGAAATAATATAAGTAACCCTTAGGGAATAGGAATAAATAATAATAATAATCTAGGTAGTAGACAAAATCTCCCCCCTACTCCTTAACTAGTACTCCTATAGGCTATATTAAATGCTTAAGGATAAGTTAATCTAAACACAGCTTTTGTATAGTTTTACTAGTAAAACTAGAACCTAGCTTAACAGTTTGTCTAGCTTACTTAATAAATAATAGGTGTTATATAGAATAATTAAGGATAAGCTATAGGAAATCTAGGATAATAAGGACAAGGTTAAGGACCTAGCTAACCTCTAGTTTAAGTAGTAATAGTTTATAAGATTTGATCTAAGGATATTAGTTACTTTGATCCTAAGGATAACGGAGGGACTATTAGGAGTAATAGTAAATTCATAGTATACGCTAATATTTTTGTATTTTATAACAAGCTTCGGCGTCTTGTCTAAGATTACACCCTACTAGAAGTTATAGTATTATTACCTTCTATTTTATATAGGGATACTATAACTTAGTAGAACAACGAAATTAACGAGTAGGACTAAGACTCCTTACTTATAAATCTTAATAACTTAGTTGAACGCTTAAAAGATCGATTCCGTATAGATCTATCAAGAGCTAATATAGTACTTAATAAGGTTTAGTTATTAAAGTTAAAAGAAACTCTTACTTAATTTATAATAAGAGTTCGAAGAGCTTACAAGTGTTTAAGCTTTCCTAACGAATATAGTTAAATAATTCAGATTTATAATTATATATCTCCTAATATATATTAGAAGATTAAGAGGCCTACTAGTAGGACCTATATAGACAAATAGCTGTATAAGCTCTATTAAACTAAGCTTTTATTAGAATAGTCGGAAGTAGAACAAAAACGCGAAAGGGAAGAAAAGTAGCGAGATTGTATAGTAGAGTCCTTTCTTAATTTAAAACGTTCTAAGGATTACCTATGCGGCTCCCGCGACGATCGTCGACCTAATAGAGATAATTGATAGCGAGACCTATGTCGCGGACAAGACAAATCTACTAAAAAGGACCCTTCGAAACCTAACGACAAGAAGTCCGAACAACTATAAGATAAGAATAAACAGGGTAAATCTAGCTCTAGTAAAGGATCAAGGTTTTACTCTTAACTAGATCGGAATAATCGTCGAGATAGTAGAGATAATCGTCGATAGGAGGATCGTTATAATAGTTGTAATAATAGGAGACAAGGAGGTAGATACTTTATAAGGACCTGTAAAGGACGAAAGGTATTTGTTATTAAAGAATACTCTTTAGATACTAGTTCTAAGGATAGTTATTATAGGGTATATTTGTTAGACGAAGAAGATAATCGTAATAACTTTAATAGTTGTATTTTAGTAGATATAGACTTATAAAATATAGAACCTTCTAAACAAGTTCTTACTATAGCGGTTAACCTTAAACCTAAACTAATTAAAGCCTAGTTAGCCTGTCTAACTATATTAGATATAGTTAACTACCGTTATTATAGACTTACTTTCTTTTTAAATAATAAGCTCTATAGTTATCTTATATAAGATTAATATTATAGCTTACAGGCTAGTACTATATAGGCGGAAGACCAAAAACCTAATGAAAACCTGTCTGTGGAAGAAATCCTAGTAATTACTTCGAAGGTTCCTTTGGATGTTACTATAAGCGGTTTTGTATATAAGAAGTACTATATTATAGTAGTATCTATTTAATTTAAGAAGAACGGAGACCGGCACGAAGTTTATATAGATTCTAGTATAAACATAAGTCTTATCGATAGGGAATTCCTTAAGAAGATTCGTCTATAGGCTAAGCTTAAAGTATATACTAAACTAATTAACTTAAGAGGAATTAGTAATACTCTAGTAATTTTATTAGAATACCTCCTTTTAGATATATTTTTTAAAGGAATTAATAGTTCTATAGTATTAGGACAGGAAGGGTCTAAGAAACCGGTAATTATACACTTTAAGCGTAAGGTTTATATTATTAATAAATTAGTACCTAAGATACTAATTAGTACTAATATCATAGTACCTAAGAATATCTCTCTTAAGCTTAGTAAATACTATACTTCTATTGGTAGTTACGGAGTTAATATCAAGCTCTTCTTATAACTAAGATAAAACTTTCTAATAATACTAATTTATACTAAAAAGGGTATAGATATACCCCCGAAAAGCAAGGTTCTTATACCTATTAATAGGAGTATTCCCCTACTAAAAGTAGAACAAAGTTAGTTATTAGAACTAGAGGACTATAATATTAGAATTTATACTATACTCTTAGATAAGTCAACTACTAGTATTATAGTATAAAACAATAGTAATTCCGCTATTTGTATTTTATATAATCAGCGAATAGGTTACGCCTCTATTATTAATTCGGAGTAGTGCTTTTAGGTTCGTAACAAAGACTCTAATAATACTAAAAGTTAAATCGAGTAATTAGCTTTATGTTCTCCCTCTTATATAACTCGAATAGAACTTGTTTAACCTATTCGAAACCCTAATATAGAAACCTAGTATTCCTCTAGAAGTATAATTTACAGTATACTAGATAAAGCTATAAAGATCTTTACTATCCTAGATAATATACTAGAAACACTATTTAAGAACTAGANTCTAGAGGATCTTTAGATAAGGATTTAATTAAAGGATAGATAGTAGGATAAAGTAACTAGCTATACTAAAGTTTACCCTTTAAGTAACTATAATAAAAAGGTAGTTAAGGAGACTATATTAGACCCGCTCTTAGCTTAACAGAGAATCGAGCGTACTCGTAGAGCAACTCCCTTCTTATAGCCGATCTTTATAGCTAAAAGAGTAATACTAGACAGGATAGTTAAGTTTCGAGCTGTTATTAATATTCGAGGTCTTAATTCGATCGTTTTGCCTAACACTTATCCTATACTAGTAATAGACGATATTATTAACGACCTCTATAGTATAACTCGAATCTCGATAATTAACGTAACGTCGTTCTTTTAGTAATAGCGTATCTATCCTAAAAGTCGATAGATTATAACTTTTGTTACGTATAAAGGCTAGTTCTAATCTAACTATATAATTATAGGATATAGGAACACTTTAGCATATACTTAACAGCAAATGGACGCTATGTTCGTAGATCTACCGTCTATTAAAATCTATATAGATAATAGTATTTATACTAGTAGTACCTTTAAGGAGTACTTAGTTAATTTATAAGCTATGTTAGACTATTTTATTAAATATAACATCGCTGTTAAAGGATTAAAGTGTTTCTTTAGTTTTCTATTCGCAACGGTACTTAGATATTATATTAATACCTTTAGATACTTAAATATAGACGAGCGTATTATAGTAATTAAGAACCTCGAGTTTCTACGAACCCTTAAGGATTTAGAGACCTATATTAGTATAACTAGTTAACTATATTATTTTATAAAGGATTATACTACTAAAATTAAGCCCCTTTAGGCTAGGAAGACTTTCCTTTTATAAGGAGCCCTATATAGTAGACTACGCCGTAAATAATTTACAAAGTCTACTATATTTATTTAACTAACCGTAAAAGAGTTAAATTCTTTTAAAGAGGTATAATAAGCCCTCTATTAAAAGATAGTATTAGTTTATGTTTTACTAGACCGAAGGTTATATATAGATATCGACACCTCTAGTAAGAAAATTAGTACTATAGTTTACTACTCTTCCGTGGAATTAGAATTATAGGATATACTAGTTAATACTTAAATCTAACTAATCATGTTTCTTTCTTATAAGTTAAACACCGCGGAACGTAATTATTAGCCCACGGAACTTAAAACAGCTAGTTTAGTATAGGTTTTACGAAAGACTTATATTTATATCGAATCTACTAGGAAGAAGCTAGTAGTTATGTTTACAGACTATATTACTATAGTAAAGATAGCTCAAAAGTCGGACCTTACTACTATAATTTCTATAGAAAAGACTAATACTTAAATTATCTATACTTCTAAATTTATCTCTTATTTTAACCTAGATATTTAATATAGGCTAGGACTATATTATGTTATACTAGACGCTCTATTATATTTAGAGGCTAAGGATTTATACGAGCTCTCTAAGGAAGGACTAGGAGAATTAGACACTCTAGCTATTATAATAGTAGGAGTTTTTACTATAACTTTAGTCGAAATATCTCCTGAATTCTAGACTTAACTACTAAAAGGTTATAAGAACACTATTTAGAAGGATATTAAGCGTAATATCCTCCTAAACAATTCTCTTAGTATAAATAAAGCTATAGTCGCCTTTAACGTTTAGGATAGTTTAATATATAAACTACTACCTATTAGTATTAACGGACTCCTATTACAACTTTGCCTTCTTAAGAAGTTAGTCTCCTAGGTACTCGACCTAATCTATAATAATAATTACCCCGGATTTTAAAAGATGTTTAATATTTGTTTAAATACTTTCTTTATACCTAGATTATTTTTAATTATTCGATCTTACTTTTAATATTATCCTTAATACTAGGTTTATTAACTAAAGTGTTATATACTATATAGATTACTTTAACCTTTGCTAATACTACTAGTTATATTCTATACTTTAATAATAGATTTTATCCTTGCCTTACCTATTACTTCTAATAGTTATAACTCTATACTATCCGTTATATATAAGAGGTCTAAGAAAGTAGCTCTTATTACTAGAAAGTCTACTTAGATAGCTAAGGAATAGGGACGAGCCTTTATTCTCTAGCTTTTATATATAGACTAGGGAATTCCTAAGGTTATTATATCTAATCGAGACCCTAAGTTTTTATCCGAGTTTTAGAAGGGGATATTTAAGAAGCTCTAGACAAAGTTACTTTTTAGTACTATATATTACCCTTAAACTAATAGATAAAGTAAACGTACTAATTAAACAGTTAAGATCGCTATACGCTTTTATATTAACTAGCTATATAATACAGCTAAATAGAATAAATACCTTCCTTTGCTTTAATTTAAGCTTAATAATACGCTATTATCTCTTAATAGCAGGACTCCGAATAAGAACGCGTTTAGGTTTAAACTAAACGATACTATTAATCTTTTAGGTAACGATCTACCTATATAACTATAATCCGCCTAGGAGTTAACTAAATCCCTCGAACTTACTTAAATATATATAAAGGTTTACTTTAATAAGAAACATAAACCTTTATTCTTTTAACTAGGAGACAAGGTATTTCTTAAACTCTATAAGGGATATTACTTACTATTAACTAAGATCCTTAGACGAAAGTTATCTTATTAACGAATTAGTCTACTTAAGGTTCTTAAGCGAATTAGACGACTAGTATATCGACTTAAGTTACCTACTAAATAGCGTATTTATAATATTATTTCTATTACTTAACTTAAGCTAGTACCTCGGGATACAGATCTATTTAATCGTTAACAACCTCTACCTAAACCTATTATTATTAAAGGAGATATTTAATATAAGATCGAGAAGATTATATATAAAGAGATTACCAAGACTAGACATATACGGTATCTTGTTTAATAGAAAGGATATAGACCTAAGGAAGATTAATAGATTAATCTTAATAGATTAGATAATACTTTAGAGTTAGTAGCTAACTTTAAGGCGTAAGCGGCCCTGGAACGTACTACTACAAGGACTTCCTATTATAGAAAGTAGTATTATTATTAGATTATTATTTATAGACATAGACTTAGTACGATTAGTACTTATTAAGAGTCTACTCGTTATAATACTAAGGGTAGCGTCTTTTGTTTTTTAGGCGGTAATTATTACGGAATATACTAGGCTAAACACCTTAGTTTAGTTAACGTTCCTTTATATACTATATTATATACTATTTGTACGTGCTTTGCCTAAGCGAGGTTTTATAATTAGTCAAAGGAGCCTTCTAGAACCTTCTAACTAATTAGGATACGGTATATATTAGTTAGCTTACTACTACTCTTTTAAATAGCATCTTACTTTATATTCTAAACATTACACCTAACTTTATCCCTAACAAATACCTTCTACTTACGGTTAATAGGTAAGAGAGGTATATTATCTAATTAATTAACTTATCTTCTTTTTAAAAAACATTTAAAAATTACTAATCTACTTTTTAGTATAGATTCTAAAGACCTATAGATAACTAAATAAACTAATAATTACTAAAGGATCCTCTACTAGATATAAGGACCTATAGGCTACTAAGGATTACCTAAGGATTATAAACACTTATATAATTAACTACTAATCTTACTAATATTCTACGTAAGCTTTTAGTATAAATTTTAAAATAAATAGTTAAGGTAAGAGCCGGGAGGAATTTAAGGGGTCTATATCTTAACGACCTAGTAAAAGGTTAGATAGGAGGCGGCTCTAATCTAGCTAATTCTATAGATCTACTCTTTGTAGAGGAAATCTAATCGTATTACCTAAGGATAGTAACCGTATAATACCTATTATTAAGATTCGTAAACTTATAATAATAAGTTTAGGGTTATATCTCTACTAATACTTCGCTAATTAAATATTATCCGAGTATATAATTTCTAGATAACTACTATCTATTAAGGGAGTTACTCTCTCTTAGTAAAGTATTTAAAATTAGTCCTTAACTGTTACTTTATTAATTAAGTAATAACAGAGTTTATAATCTTTTAAATAGTTACTTTATTAATTAGGTAACCGCTAACTTGTTAATTAGTTAGCCGCTAACTCGTTAATTAGTTAGTAAAATAAATAATAAGTATATAACCTATAAAGAATAGTATATAGTACCCTCTTACGTTTATTATACGTTCGTTTATATTATGTAAAGATAGGAGGGGTTTCCTTAAGATCTATACTCCTAAAAGTACGCGTTAATATTAACGAAAAAAGTAGCCTAAGGGATTCTATTCTTATGGTTATAAGTACTTTAACTAGGTTATAGTTTATAAATCCGGTAGAACCTCTAAGTCTAGCGTATATTATCTATATTTAATCTGGCTTACAGCTATACACTAACGTGAATATACCTTGTTTAGACAGCCTGCCCCCCTAAAGCTTTAACCGGCGGCGGGGGAGCGTAAGTACTACTAAAAAAAAAAGTTACGTAACCTAGGGTAGACTAATAAAAGGGTAGGATTTACTTATAGGAGCGTTCTTAGGTAGATTAGACTAGTATCTTACAAGAGTCTAGTCCTATCTACTAAAAGCTTAGTATATAAACTCGATTATCTTAGTAGATAGGAGAATAGATTTAAATTACCCTAGTTTTTATATATAGTTTTCTATAATATTTTTTTATTTATAATATAAACAAAAATATTATTATTCTAGATATATTATCCTACTTATTTAACTAACTATAATACTTCGTAGACCTCTATATAATTACTAACTACTCCCTATTATCTTAACTAAAAAAAGTATCCTAAGATTGTTAAATACCTTTATATATATAAAAAACACGTTATCTTCTAATCTAAAGGTTTTTATCTAACTATTATAATTACTATACTATAGAAAAGGAATAGACGTATACGATTTCTTTAATTATATCTTTATATTTATAAAATATAAGCTATTACCTTCGGTCTAATTCTACCTAATACTCTAGTAATCTTTTTAAAGTATTTTAACTTAAATCTATTTCGATTATATTAAATACTATTTATATATAGGTACTTCGCTAGAAGTTATTACTATTAGGTATATCTTCCTTGCTCGAATCTTATATAGTTTTTATAAAAGAGGTTAGAGGTTTAGTTAGAGGTTCGGTTACCTCTGGAGGTTCGGTTACCTCTAGAGGTTCGGTTACCTTAGTAGATAAGGTTAAAGGCTTTATTACCTTAGTCGGTAAGGGTTGAGCCCTATAATTTATTAGAACACTTAATTATAGGGAATAAATATATAACTATTATTTACTATAAAGTTCTAGAAGATTTGATTTTTTAAGAGACCCGGCTCTAAGTATTATAAGTTATTTTTATACCCTTACTTAGAACGTAGAATATATAGGTAGTATATATAACAAAGATATTATTAAGTTGTCGGGTTAATAAAGAAGAGGTTTTTGAATGTAGTAATGTTATACGTCGAAGTAATAAGGTTATTATAATTAAAGATTAAGAAATAAAGAATTAAGTATAATAAGTAGGCCTAAACAATTTAACCCTTAGTAGCTCCCCGAGTACGAGAACGTGTTTCTCTTAAGTAAGGAGAATTATAAACTCGAACCTCCTTACCTTTACCTTTGCCTTTATATACTAGAACCTAAACCTCTAGCTAAACCTCCTTACCTTTACCTTTATTTATATGTCTACCTTAACTCTTTCCCTTATCCTAGCCTTTACTCGATTAGGATTTATCCTAGCTACCTAAAGCTATATCTCTAAGCCCGTTTAAGAATTATTTATATTTACTAAGTATATTCTAAAATTTAGCTACCTTAGTACTATTATTATCCTTATATCGCCGTTTTATAAGACATAACGCTTCCTTTTCTTAACTCTTAAAAGCGACTTAAGAGTTTTTAATAATCTTAGCTATAGGTTTCGATATTCTAAGTACAGATACTTATATATCTATACTAGATTTATACTCTATATTAGATTCGTCTAATTTGTCCCCTCGCCTTAAATAATTTGATTCCTTAGTAGAAGGCTTTCTTACTCTTATTACTAGTAGTTATATATCTACGTTAGATTAGTCCTCTACGTCCGATTAGTTCTTAGTACTAGGAATAGTTATAGAGCTCTATAGCCTCTTCCTTTTTTTATTACTAACTTTTTTTCCTAGTATTTAATTAGCTTTAAATCTTTATAGAATTCGGGATTTATACTAGGATTTTTAGGATTTTAAGGTCTAACTAGGGCAGATCTTGTCTTAGGGCCTAAGTTAGGTATAGACTATAGGTCTAATAAATTACGCTCGACTAAATCTTCTATATATCGTTATAACTTTTACTACTATTTTAATAAGTTATTATACGTGATTTTATTAGTATTAAGTTAGACTTACGCTTTTCTTTTCTCCTTATCCCTTTTCTTTTTTAATTTATCCGCCTCCTTCTTATTATTAATATTAAAATTAATATAGTATACTACTATCTTATCTATAAGCTACGCGTTCTTAAAGTAAGCGATTCTAAGAAATATCTATTTTACTTAATAATATACTTATTATTTATAGGTAAGATAGATCTTATCCTACTGATTTTTAGGATCGCTAAGTTCAAATTTCTACTAGGGATTATACTTATTCTTCCAATTATATTAGACCTAAATAGAAGTATATACCGTATATACTTATTCTTTAACTACTAATATAAAGTCTTACTAGCAGACTTATTTAGTATTAGTAGTACTATAGTAAAACTACTTAGTATATTTATTATTAAGCTAATATAGGTCGTATAAGGCGCGAACCGCCGAACTAATAATAAGGTTTGATTTTAGAGGTTTCTTAGGGGCGTATCTTACTAAGTATTAGATCCTTTTTTTCTTGAATTTTTTAATAAGCTTATTAAAATCGTTTATTTATAAGATTATAGTCTATTATTAGAACAATTATTAAGATATTCTTAGAGAAGGATAAAATAATATTAATAATAAGTAAGGAGGGGGTAAATAGTAGTTAAATATATTTAAAGAAAGAGGATTATATAACTTATAATATTTAAGAGATTCGAAGATTTCGATATTATATATAGATATTATACCTACGGAATTTAAATAGCTTTAACTAAATAATTATTATATATATTATTTTAATTATCGTATTATAAAACCGCCTTAAATAAAGTAAATATTTTAAAGTTAAAGCTCTTAAGTAAATGTTTTATAGTTAAAGCTTTTATAGTAATAAACTCTTAATATACTTTAAAGGTTAATCCTAACTTAACTACTTATTATTTCCCTACTAAAATAATAGTTACCTACTAATAGTTACCTACTATTAGTAGGTAACCTACGTTAAACGCCTATAAAGTCTATACTATATAGATATAAATATTATATATTACTTTTTAAATATTTAATATAATATAAATTATTCTATACTTCTTATTTTAATTTAATTTACTTTATTCTATTACTAGGCTTTAGATATGTTATCTTTATCTATTATATCTTCGTTCGCTAGTAATAGATCGCTGCCTTTATCTATTATATCTTTATTTACTAAATTAATAGCGAATCCTATTAATTTAACTATACCTAGTTTACCTAGGTTAACTTCCCTCCTAGATAATAGTAAGGTTAAAAATAGTAAGTTATTAAGATAAGGCTTATATTATTTAGAAAGGCTATACTAATAAATTATTACTAGATATAGTAAACAAGTTCTTTTCGCTCCCTTATACCCTTAACTAACGGCGGCGTATATATAAGCGTATACTTTAAGATTATAAAGATATTAAAAGGATATATTTATTAGGAGTACAGGAGGAGTTTCATTTTATATATAGCTAGTACTATAATATAATAAAGGCGTAAAGGAAGGTAATAAGGAAATATAAATTCTACAAGTCGGAATACCCGACTATTTAAGGGTATATAGTTTACTCTTTAATTAGAGAAACCTATAAAGATATTATAAAGGAGAGGCGTATAGTTAAGTAAATAGTAGTTAAGAGGATAAGGAGGTAGAAAGCTATTAAACAGAGGTTTCTAAGGGAGAGAGAATGTAATTCTAGGAAGTATTACTTTAAGAGAAAGTTAATTAACTTACTAGAAATATACTAGGGGAAGGTTACTAAGATATTAAGGGGTTACTAACTAACGCTTTCTTAGCTTATAAGGTATATAAGCCCTTATAAGTCTGAAATAACTATTTATTTAGTTTTAAGAGAGGTAGGCTTTAGATAAGTAGGTAGCTATTAGGTATAGAGTTATATAAAGTAAATACTAGGTTCTTTTTTTATTAAACTACTATTTTTAGCTTTTTTTATTAAGCTACTATCTTTAGTTATTATATTATTTTCTCGAATTATAAAAAATCTTAATATTTACTAAGCTAGTCTTAAGTTCTATTTATAATATTAATATAGTTCGAGGTATATATAGGATCTTATACTATTTTATACTATAATTATAACATTTTTATTATAGGACTAAGATATAATTAATATATAATTTATAATTATTCTAGGTGTTAGAGGTTAAGTATAAAATAATATTAGATAGTCAATATATATATTATAAAATATAGGATTTTTTAAGAGGCTACTATTCGAAATCTAGATTATTTTCGCTTTTATTAATATCCTAAGTGTCCTATTAGAGGTGTATTACTTCTAATTCGGAGTTAGAGATATTATAGATATATCTAATAAATAGAATAGATTAATAAAAATAAAGTAAGAGATAGTAATAGATAAGGGCCTAATATAAAGGGAGCGGGTATAATAGACGTTAGGAATAATAATAATTCTATTAATAAAAAGTAAAAAGTAATAGACGTTAAGAATAATAATAATTTAGTTAAAGAAGAGTAGAAAGATAAAGTATTAAAGGATATATAATATATTAAGGATAGGTAATACGTTAAAGAATAGTTAAATAGGTTAGTAAGATAAAGGGAGCTAGGAGGATTATTTAAGTACTAGAATTAAGTTAAATAAAATACTAGTAGGGCGTACTAGGGGGAGAATAGGAATACAGGTTTAGGTAACCTAGAGAATAATAAAGAGGAGGAGGAGGAGGATAAGGATAATAATAATAATAATAATAATAATAATAATAATAAATTTAATCTAAACAAGCCCCTAGCTTAATAGTAACTAGGTATAAAAGATATATATAAGTCTAGAGATAGTTAATTAACTTAGGAGATATAGATAAAGACGCTAAGTAGAGATACTAGCTTTAGATAAGACAAGGACTTTTATAAGAAAAGTAGAGAGAAATTAAAGCCTTTATAGAACTTAATAGAATTTATATATTAAGTATTTATTAGATTAATAAAGTACTTCGAGTTAAGATAGAATAGTTACCTAAATAGTATAAGTGTTATATTAAGGGGTATATAGTATTTACTAGAGACTATAAAAACCTTAAAAAGTATTTAAAGTATAATAAAACTTGTCGAATGTCCTTAAAGCGCTAATAGATATATTATCCTATTATTCTACAATTAAAGGTAATATATAAGAATAAGAATATTAGAAAACAAATAGTAGAATATTAAAAGACAATTATAAATAAGAATCCTAATAGATAGATAGGAGATATCTTTACTACCGACTTATATTAGTTATATTATTAAGATAAGCTTAGATTATTTTAAAGATAAGTTATTAATATAACCTTATTAAATAAAATAACTAACTAAGAAGTATAGCTATAGATATAGCTTTTTATCTATTAATAGATAGATCGAATATCCTTTTTAAAGGGTAATATAGTATTACTCCTATTATTCTTTAAAACCTTAATCTCCCTCCTTATATATAATATATATATAAGTAGATACTACTTAGCTACTTGATTCCTAGTCCTAAAAAAGCTAAAATAGTTAATACCTTTCTATACCTACTAGTCTAAGAATTTCTATAACTTAACTAAGGTATCCTAGATATACCTCGCTATAATAGGCGACCTATAGTATTAAGGGCTTAGATAATTCTAGTTAGCAAGGATAGTTATACTTAAGGGGAGTTATTAGGGATAAAAGAGCCTGGGAATATAATACGACTATATAGTATATATCTAGTTCTAGGTAAGACAAATAAGATAAGTTCTACTTATTATATTCCTTATTTAGAGGATAAGCTTTATAAACTAGAGTTACGAACTAATATAGTAGAAGAGATTCGAGCGTAAAGTAAGTTAGAACTAGGTAGTATTAAGACTAAGTAGGCTAAGTAGCTTAGATTTACTCGATTATCTATTTTATAATAGTTACATAGTCTTTACTAGACTTAGAGCTTTCTAGTAGATTATATATATATATTCTTACTAAATATTATACCTATACTTTATAGGATCTAGGGCAGATATATTAATAAGAAGAAGAGTAACGCTATAGAGGAAAGTAGTAGACAAAAAGCACCCTCTTATATCCTTTTTAAAGCTTAATAGAAAGTAATTAGTAAGGTATAAAGGTCTTTAACTCTAAATATACCGACAAATACTAGCGAAAAACCTCGTCCGATTAGCGCGTACTATAAAAGCTATAAGGCTAAAGAGTAGGAAACCTTCTTAGTAAGAGATAAGGTAGCTCTTTTAGCTAGGATCCTAGGATTTTAACCCTATTTAGACTACTTTATACTTCTATAAAAAATCTATACTATAGTAACGTCTTAAGTAGTATCTATATAGGAAATAGACTACCTTTAAAACGCGTATATTCTATAGGTCGAGACGTATAAAAAGTTATACTATAATAGAGATCTCTACTAGATAAAGTAGTATTTAATTAATAATTATTCAATGATTTATTTAGGTAAGTATATAGCTTATATTTAAATAATAACTATTCTTACTTATTATATAGCGTCCTAGATTAAAGATCTTAGTCCTAGATTTATTATATATACGACGCTAATAGAACGATATATTAGGGAAATAAAGAACTTAGTAGTACGTACTTTATTAATAGATATAGTACTTATAAATAGTTTAGAATTATAAGCTTATATTTATATACTACCTCCTATAAAACTATTAGTTATTAATAAGACGCTTAGTATAATCGACAACTACCCGATACCCGGTAGACAAATTCAAGGAAAACTTAGTACTATAATAATAGTACAATTAGCTTCTCTATATACTAATAAGATTACTAATTACGGTTTACTTCTTAACTAAGGAAGGAATATCTTAATATTTAATAAGGTATATTTATAGTATAAACTTTTAATTAGTTCTAAGTAATTATAATAGTAAGCTAGGAATAATAGAGATAATAGTTAGATTACTTAGAAGGATTAAGGCAAGGGTTAGGATATTTAAGTTCGTATTAGTTAAGTAATTATATACGTAACTATTATAGAGCGGCTAGGGTAAGAAAAGGTACTAATTTAGGCTTTTGTTTCTCTAGTAAAGATAAAATATAACGCTAGATTATACTCTTTTACCTAAGATAGGGTTTTTCTAGAACGTATAGCGATTATCGATATAAAAGACATCCTTTATATTCTTGGGAGGCTTAAAGTTAGGAACAGGAATAGCCCCGTAGTATATTTTATTACTAGTAGGAGAGATATTACTAGTAATAAGTTATTATCCCTAATTAACGCTTTAGAGGATAATTAAGTAGTTAGCTTAGTTAGTTTAAAGAAGAGTATAAGAATAGAATTATAAAGAATAGAATTATAAAGAATAGAATTATAAATAAAAGAGATCCTAGTATAGATAAAGCGATTATATATAAAGAGTTCTAAAATTCACGCTCCTTTGTCTAGAATTTTATCTAGAATTTTATCTAGAATACTATAATATCTTTTAGGTTTATAACTAATATTTTCTTATTATTTAAACCTAAGCGCCGAAGGTATTAAAAGTAAGGCTAATTAGTAAATAGCCGAAGATTAGTTAGCTAAAGTAGTATATATAATACAGGAGCTATTAAAGATTATATATATAGTATACCTATAGGTTTAGCGGGTTCTTTAAGTTTTATAAACCGAGTTTTAGACTAAGTCTTAGACTTAATATTAAAGTAGGAGGTTTAGTTAAGCGTAGCGAGTATTTGTCTATGTATTAAGATGTTAATAGAGAAGAAATTTATATATTTACTATAGGTTCTCTAAAAACTATAGCTATTTACTATCGATTAGACTCTTACTATCGATTTTATTTTATTAATTCGTAAATATTTTATAGGTTAATACCTTACTTATATATCTACCATCTTAATTATAGTAATTACTACTTTATAGTTTCCTTTTAAGTGTTCTACGTTCTTTTAAAGTTATTCTTATACTTACTCTTACTATTATAAAGCTTAAGTTCGATTTTTATAATTAAGTAAAAAAGCTAAAGCTAATAATAAAAGAATATATAAGTAAGGCGGTATTTAGGGTAATACTTTTAAAAGAAGGAATAACTAGGAGGACTAAAATAAACTACTAGAGTAATAACCTTGTAAAAGATAATAAGTTTAACTATAAGAGTAACTTAAACTAAGTAACTTAAACTAAGTAACTACCTTATAAAGGATAACAAGTTAAACTATAAGAGCTAAAAATTAAAAACAATATTACTACTTCCCTAAGTATTCTTTTTTAAGGTTATAAAATAAGTCTTATAGTTATAAAAGAATCGGGTTAGGTAGTAGATCCGTCTAGGGTAATAGCGAACTCGCTTAATTAGGAGGGTATTATTTCTAGGAGTAAGTAGCGATTATATTACTTAAAAAGATATCTAGTAAATAAATATTATTTAGAAGGTATTAAATATATTATAATACATATTCTAGCGGGTTCTGGGGGGTTTTAAAAATTTATAAAATTTTAGTGTTCCTACTAAAATTGCGGGGGTCCATACCTCATAGACCGTCGGTCTATGCCGTATGAACTCCCGTGCTCCTACTGGGCATTTCCCACAACATGGAACCCTTTAAAAAGAATTCTGCTTCCAATGTGGAAGTAAAGACATACTTGGGAGGCATGATTGCATTCTATTCAGATGTACAACTGTTGGGATCCATACCATTCTCCACCCAACGGCTCGGCATAAGAGTGTCCAAGTGCTTCGTGACATAGCTCTTGAGTGATATGACCTCGGAATGCTGTGTCTGAGTTTTGGTGCATATGCGCCAATAGGCATGGACGTCGCTCGGTGAGCTGAGAAGATACCTATACTTCAGTTCAAACGACGGGTGATAGAGGAACGTAACTCTCCATGAGATCACGGGGTCCCAATCATTCACGCGGTCGTTGAACATACATCTTCTGAAAGCGTCGGCTATGGATCTCGAAATGAGACTACCAGGCGACTTTCTTCTTGCTATAGTCGTGTAAAATGGCGAGATATCTATTACTCGTTCACAAGTACCTAATAAGACTAACCAACCTCCCGGTGGACAAGAAAAGTGGCAGAGATCTCTTTTATCTTATCCTACGAGTGACTTAACTAAAAACTATTATATTATGTTATTTACTTAGTTAGAATAACAAAATAATTTATCGAAACCGATAGTACAATAAAGATAATTGTTATATATATGTTGTACTATTAGTACTTAGAATCAACTTACGCTAATAGTTGAAAAATAAATCTCTACCACTTTTCTTGTCCACCGGGAGCTAACTAAGTTGAACTAAGTAACAACCACTTAAAAAACAACAAAACAAGACTCTTTTTCAGCTCACACACTCGGCCAAGAACTAGAAAAAGAAAAGCCAAAAAATATAGTCATTAGAGACGAGAAATATCGTCGCGAGCAGGGATTGAACCTACGCGGCCGAAGCCATAAGATGTCTGAAAGCAGCTAGTGCCATTCAAGTCTTACCCATTAACCACTCTGGCATCGCGACTTGTGTTTGTGTTGATTGGATACTAGGTTTTGCTTATTTGTATCTATGATCCTTTTGTGTGAGTTAGTGGGCCGAATATTTGCCGATTGAAAGGTGGGTTGTTCTGCTGCGTGATAAGTACGAGTACTACCAGGATATGCAAACTTCTCACTTCTTAGCTCTGTAATAACTAGGGGGGACAGCTTAACACTCCTTGCAAGCCGCTAGCTAATTAGAGTAGGAAAACTTTATTTTTACGAAGTACGAGTGTAGCACCTAGGTAAGTTGTTTCATATAAACCCACAGAACACTCGAGAATTAAGAACCTAATTACAATTTAATATATGATACTACGTTACGAATGCCTGGATTTCTGGGTGGTACGGTATGTAGCTTTTGATGTTTTGATTGGAATGAGATCCATATGATAATTGATGCTTGGTATTTTAAACGCCACGTAGGAATGTGCCATTTACTTCACCGCGTGATCTTGTCACTCAATTTCCATTTTGAGATGTAATCAAGTATTACTTAACTTTGTATTTCATTTCTGGATTACTCAAAGCACGTCTCCTTTCGTCTTGAGGCCCTTGTCCTTGAAAACGAACATTTCCAGATACGAGGTATCTCATAGTCGTATCCCACAAGTCACGAGAATTCCGTCATCCCAGATTCTCCTCCTTCACTATTCATGAGAATTCAGCCCCTTCTCACGTCCTTTATCTCAAATCCTCAAAATACTGAGCTGTCCTTCGAGAATTCACTCTTACCCCTCAACTTTCTTCCCCGCCATAACGATGCGGCGCTGCTCCTCGCGCGAGAAAACTTCCGTACCCTGCTGCAAAGCACTAACCAAGATACTCAATGCCTCATCCTTAAAATCCTCCGCGCCTCTCACACGATCCAGGTCCTCGGCAAATTCTACAGTCGCACGCTGCATGTAGAACTTTGTGAAGGCGGCGGAAATCTCTGCATCCTCATCTAGTTTGGACGGTTTTTTCTCAACAACTGTCGTGGATGTCTGGATTTTCAGATATGAATAAGATGAATTTTGGAAGGGTGATGGGGTGTCTTACTGTTTTATTTTCTGGTTGTGGTTGGGGTGAGGTCGATGCAGCGGCTTCGATTTCATAGTCGCTGTCGCTATCCGATGACACTTTTGCGCGGGTTAGTATGGATGAGAGGATGGGGAGAATGAGGGTACCTTGAGTTCGGGACTTCCGCTTTTTGTGCCGTCTGGGCTTGTCTTGTCTTTTGGATTCCATTTTTTATGGTTGGTTTGATGTGAGGATGAGTAGTAGTACTTTGCCGGGGCGATTTTCTCTTCTATCAGATTGCGAGTCACGTTTTAACTTGGTCACGTGTAAATATTGTCAATAGGTAAAGGTCTCGTTGATAAAAGTTCTGAGCTGTGAGAAATACTATAAGTAACTATATACTATACAAGAAATACGCTGCGGACTAACAAAGCGCGCTCTTTATACTTAGTGTATATCTATGTGTTTACAAGAGAAGAAGCGCGAAGGTATGCTTATTTACTTGAAGTGTTCTAATCAATTCCTTTTCAGTCTTTTATTCTTTTGTTATATATATACATTTACAATTCGAGTTTCAAATCACCTAATTGGACGATAGTCTGCGATGATAAACAGTTTTTAAAGAAAAACTATCTCAAAAGGTGAGAAATAAGGATCGGCTCACTCGATCATAGACTGTATAGGTAGGGGTTGAGCCAAATCCAAGTAGTCGGACCGCTTAGACAAGGTTTCCCGGGCCGACTTCCTGCGTACTGTGCTATTTTAGTTACACTAATGTTCAAGACTAAAAGCGGATATAACGAAATTGAAATCGTATTTATACCTATATAGAGAGAGAGAGAGAGAGAGCGACGGGGGGATAGTAAATCAAAATTACCAAATTATGGGTCTAGCCGCTGTAATCAGAGAATTAATTAAAAAATAATTAATTTTGCTTTCGAGAGATTTCCTGCTAACTCGTGAGCCGTTCATCTCTATAGCTTAGAATCTAAAAGTAGTCGATTTAATATAAGACTAATTAATTCTCAAAATTAACCTACCATGCAATTTTAATAACTTAAGTAATTATACCATGAATCCAAACAGTAGGTCATACTTCTTTTAAAGTACTTGCTGCTCTCTTTCTTCGCACTTCTTTCTTCTGTCTGCTTGATGAATTTGCTACGATGAAGTCTATTCATGTTCTCTTATTGCTCCTCCTAACTTATACGACCCTCTCTTTAAAGGTTGGCATTCGAGAACCAGAGTCTAACACACGATCTGGTAGATCTATTTTCCAGTCCCTGCGTAAAAGATGGGGCTTCTTTCTGCGAGGCTTCCCAATGGACTCTCCCACATCCACAGGCGATATATGGCCAAATAATATAACCGACGTAGTTGAACAAGTTGCCGCCCTATCCTCATACATTGTGGACAACGTAAAAGCAGACGATGCTATATTTATCCAGTTTTTCGGGTCTCCAGCATATTATGATCATGTTATGGGTTCGTCTTTTTATCCCACTTCCCTATCTTTATCCCTTCAAGATGCCAAAGTGCCAAAAGAAAAAAGCGTGCGCTACCAAGTGGTAGCAAGGAGTACACTTTTGCATTTACTTTCTCTATAAGAAAAAATCATCTGGCGAACTGGACACACGTTCCCAAGCATTTGAACCACATTTCGACCCATTCCTCGCACTCACTGACACCCACTTTGTACGCACTTTTTGTTTTTTGGCACTCTGGCATCTAGAAGGGATAGGACTAATTGATCTATAGAAATCTTCTCTCGTATTGCAAATATCGATAGCGCAACCAGCGGCAGATTTGATGAAATTTACATTTTCGGAGACCAAAATAATAACTATCATACGATACCGATGGAGTTGGCGGGAGAATACAAAGTAATGAATGGTGCTCCGACCATATGGCTATATTGGCTTTTTACGTTGTATGAGGATATCTGGTGGATGAACCCCAATTGGGGGGATCAGCCAATCGAAGGCCAACTATCAAGTCTAGTCAAAACAAGGCAGTGTGCTATTCTGCATGAGTTGACACATGTTGTTGGGAGTTTGGCTCATTATGGGCCCGTAATACCTGGGACCGACCCTGCGACTGGTACGTTTAATTTCGCTCACTCCTTCGGAATGCGGATGTTCTTTGGGACAAACTGAGAGTCAAAGAAAGGCAAGATTGACATTTACGACAGGCATATCTAACGGGGGAGAAATTTTAGACCAGAGAATTGCAGACGCAGCAAATGGTTGGGGGGATAAGGTACATGTATAACCCTGTTTCTTTTCCGGATTAAGGCTAAACATTATTCTAGAAATTCCTTTGGAAACACTTGAGTCAAAACTTTTTCCCCAAATTGTGGAGTAAAAAGGATTTGGAATGGTTGAAGGTCTACGACGAGAAACCAGTTCTCCTTCTACCTCAGTTGAAATCGGGTCCAATATATGCAGCCCACAATGCTGAAAATTATGCATTATTTGGTATGGGTAAGCTAAGCCTGAACCCTTTCTATATATTTATTTTGAGAATAAGAATACTAATTCAAATACATGAAGCATTATTAGCTAATTGGAATTCGAAGGGGCAGATGGTGCCTGAGAGGGGGGAGCCTGCCTTTTGGTGGAAAACCGCAAACCGAAGGGATCCATTTGAGAATTTACCGCCACCATTTGATGTCCCAGGACAGAAGCAATTTAAGCTCTTTTGGATGAATACTGGAAGAACCCGGGGGATAGGAGGTATTGATAAGGGAACAATCTGATCGAGTGGGTTGAAAATCTCGTTATATCGATTACTAGAATTGTTATAAATGCCTGAATAGTCAACTGTTTTGTTATTGACAGTCATTGTCTAAGGAGTCCTGGAGTGTATGAATATTATTAAGGGATTGGATTTAGTTGAGATATCCGCCTGTGCTATGATAACCCTCAATATGACTAATTGATCAGTTCTCACTGCCGGAACAATTGTCTTTTTTATTGACAATAAAAGTCGGGTTTTAGTTACAGCACATACCCTCGCCTAGAAAGTAAATAAAGCACCAAGTAACCTAGACAATTAAGCACTCGAAGCACAGCGCTACGCAAGTCTTCTATACCTCCCCGAGCCACAACAAAAGCACATTGTAGAATAGATTGTCATATTTACCTCTACCATAGTCTAATCCCTCAAATCTATCGCGCGGCGATTGGAATAGTCTCATTGATCAAGACCTGAATTTTGGGGTGCCATAGCACACAACACCAATGTCTCTCGGGACTTGTAAGAAATCCAAAGCTCATAAAGACTTCCCGGAAGTCTAAACTCAATCATTCAATCCCCATAGATATGTAATTGTATTAGTCAACTCAAATTAAACCTAATAACAACAACACATATCCCAAAACCCATCGAACCATCAAAATAAGTTCTCATATACGTTATGTTCTGTTTTCCAATTTATACAGTATACTCCGACCCAAATACCAATCAACCTTGCCACCCAGAAAAGAACTGAGAATCACCACTGTTCAAGTCCTGAGAACCCAGATAATGATCCATATACCCCTATTCTTGATTAGCGAGGGCCTGACACTGAATGGAGTTAAATACGTACCCAATTAAACCCATCCTCCGTCCCGAAGACAGTATTGAAATAATCCGGTATTGGAAGATCCATCGATCCGGCATCATCGAGTGGGATATCTTGCATATTGTTCATCCCCCAAGCATAATCCCCCGTATCAGACCTTCCCCCCTCTTCGATAATCGTAGAAATAGCCATCGAATTAGCTTCCACCGGTTTGCCAACTTTCTTAAGCATAGCACCCAGCACATTCGCCGCTCTCCTCGCTTCCTTCGATATCTCGCGTCTTGAATACCAGATCTCATAACTATCCCTCACAACATCATATCTCTTCCGCCTGACCTCCTCATCACCTTTTTCGAAACGGCTTTCATAAAGTTCAAGACAGACAATCATAACCGCTAGGAGGAAATCATACATAATGAGACTCGAAGGCATCCAACGATCGTTATATAACTGTCCACCTGGGAGACACGCATAATGCAACTCCCTCTGGTATTCCAGGATCTTGAGAGCGGAATCTAAACACTTGTCGCGCGAGAATTGGAAGGCTGGATTGAGACGGTCGTGGTTGAGGTATTTCCGGTGGAGAACGCAGGAACAGCGGAGGCGGAGGAGCTCTATGTTTAGTCGGTGGAGAATTATGTAGGCGGGATCTGTGAAGGAGCAGTTGAGGGGGCGAGGACGTAGACTGGATGGGATGTTTGCGTAGGCGACTGAGAGTTCGTGTTCGAGCTTCATGGTCTCGGAATAGGAGGGGCTTTTTAGGGAGAGGGCGTGGCGGATTACGCGACGGAGGAGTTTTGCTAAATGGCTTTTGACGCAGTAGTACAGCATGGGCGTTGGATCGCTGGAGGGACGCGAGGGAGGGAGAACCTCGCAGTCTTCGGAGAAATCGGTGTCGAAGAGGTTACTGGGTGGTTCGGTGTCGCATTCGTCTTCTTGAATTGTGGGTGGGACGCCGGCTTGGAATGAGAGGAGGAGATCCATTACTTCGACTAGAAAGAATGTACGTCTTCTCATTTCTCCTTCAAAGGGAGTTATGTTTTTGAGGGTTTTGGGATCCCGGTGGTAGCCCATCCGTAATGCTAGTTTGGCGGTGATGCCCATTATCATCCAGCTACTGGACTCGTAGTCCTCTCGTAATACAAAATTACATTTCAAGTAGAAGAGGAGGGCCTCGAGGGAATATTGTTTGCCTTTCTGATACTCGCCAGCCAAGAGAGCCTGTTTTGCCCTTGTCAAGAAGATGCGGGGGTTGGAGGAAGAAAGATCTTTGGTGCCACTGGCCTCGTTGAATTGTGAAGCGAGATACATTGCTGAGTAGAGCATTGAAATCCATAACGGAGATGCCGAGGAGTGATCTTTCCAAAATTCCTCGTACTGGTAGAATCTTCAGTACTGGGTCTGTTACAGAGTTAAGACATAGTTACCTCTCGAAGAAACTTTGTACTGTGAATAATTGCTATTTGGGTCAGTTTTGTCAGATATACAATGGATTCATGTTGGACCTACGGCTCTGATTATGTTTTGCGTTGAAGTAAGCCGACATCAAATTATCAACTGTTGCTCGTGGTGGAAGTGAACTGCAAAGTACAGAAAAAGGTACCATCGGAGAGCAATCGAGCAGGATATTTTGTCCAGAAGGCAAATTATTTGGTGTAGGTTCCTCTTCTACGCCAGTATCGAGGACATCTTGGATTTCACGTATCTAATCGTCGTATGCATTAGTAGGAAACCTGTGGACTTTGAAAGGAGAATAAGATTACGTTTTGAAGTACTGTGGTCCAATTAGTGGCACCCAAATACCTAGTTCCCGAGTCATTATCACACAATTGACTATGCTCAGTCGGAGCTGCGACACCTGCTTCATTTACACTGCCAGTGAAGGTCTTCAAAGAAGGATCAATCATTTCAGGTGGAGTTATCGCTAAATCCGAGAGGAAGTTGCGAGGTTCATTCTGCTCCTTCGTTTTGTGCATTAAACCAGTGACCATCTCCTCAAGTTTTTGAAGTCTCAATTGAACCTCAGAACCTCTTGATTCAACATTGCGACTTCGAGCATCTTTTATTGGCCCAGCATAAGTGCAAGGGATACCATCACCTCTCTTCACACAAGAGGAACATGGACGCTGTCGATCGCATTTCAATCTGTGACCAAAGTAAATTTAAGATCTGACACGGTTCTTGGATGGATTCGACTAACTTTCGACTTCGGCATGTCGAACATGATATCGACTGGCGGTTCCTTTTCGCCACTCGAGGTTGAGGTTGACCGCTCGTGCCATCTGGTGCATCTTTCACAAAGCGAAACACTGTTTGAAATCCAGCAGATGTTGGCATTCTGTTCAGGAAAATTGCGATGAGTAGTCAATCAGCTTCCAAACAATAAGTTATTACCAGAGCTGGAGCACATCTGTATTTCACGTTGGCAAATGGCGGTAGCCTGGGTATCGGCTACATCGGATTTAACTTGATAACGCCGCTTTCGACGGACAATCAGACCATAAAAGAAAATGAAGAGAGCCAGCCTGCAGTAATTGCTCATCAATCAGGAGTGGGTGCTTGTAGGTTGGAGGTAGCGGAATATTTCTCACCCCAGAAAGCTTTACACCAGATCCGTGGCAGAATATATAACCAATTTAATTGTTTTAACTCATCAGCACAGCAGAAATTTGGGAGATTACTTACGCGGACACTCTTCAAAAAATTGAAGAATTAATCAGAAGTATCTGCGCAAGACTTTCTTTCAGAATATACTTTTGATATGTAGAGCATAGCAATATTGATGTAAATAGCTAATCGCTTAGTGGACAGAACAAGTATCAACCCTTGTTAATCCTATATAACATTTACTCACTAGAGAGTAGATTACCCTAGAGTCGGAAATGACTCATCTTCTATTGCAGCTAAATTGTAGTCGACACCAAAATCAACGGTACTTCTTCTGAGTTTTGAGTTACTCAGAAAATTTGCAAAATTAAATTTGAAGTTAATATCAAGCTTCACCCCGATATCGCTTCGAGCCCCACCCCCATCATCTTAAAGGTTACCCAAACCTGGGGCAAATAAGATACCGGAATCCCGGGGCCAGTCCTAAGAGCACTTCTCTCAAATAGCATGGTTCAAGAAAACTGATTTTCTTTTTTTCAAAAGAGAGAATTCTGCGGCATGTGCCCATGTAAAAAGAATGATGAGACACGAGCGGCGACCCTTTGGTGTTGTAAAGGATCACTTGAGACAACGTTCACGTTTTGTCTTTCGCGGGTAGGGCAAAAAGCCAATAGTAAATAAATAAGAGTAAAGATAAGAGAGGAGTGTCTCGACAACAACCAAAAGTCGGAGGTATGGTTTTCACTTGCAGCTGATAGCCGTCAGCCCTGCTTCATACGGCGGCTATGGTACTGTGAGCATCTGGAACATGTCGCAGCTACCGTCGTACCTACGCTCGCTACGGTAGTGTAGGTACTCCGTTCTGTACCTGTACCTACCTGGGAGAGTAATAGGCTAGAGTGTAACCGGGAATACCCCGCCATGCCACCACCAATGACGACCAATTTGGAGCTCTAGGTATGATCGTCGAATCCACCCAGGATTTAAGGATAACGGCTAACCAAAGCCAAACAAATCGTTTCATTTTTATTGACTTGTTTTCTTCTCGTCGTCTTTTGGTTCTGTCCAAGTTATTTTGGGGCGACTTCTTGGGACGATAGCCGAAAATATGATCTATACAAGAGTTGATATTCATTCGTACCGGTACTTGGTAGCCCTGCGAGCAATGCAAATGCATGCCCCTACCAGTCCAATACGGTGTCTGGTGTTCTCGGCCCCCTAGAGTTCGTAAGCGAGGCGAGGTAGCCGAAAAGGACAAGTACCTATCTAGATGGATTGACATACTGATTGCAATTGGTAAAGGCTACCGCGAACATTACGTGTGTGAAATCTGAGATCTATATCGTAGCCGTAGGTACGAGCGCGTGAAGCACGTTACCTAGTCGACAGGCCCTGGTACGAGCAAACTCTCGCGGAGGGGAGGCCGGGGAGGAGGGGAGAAGAACCTCGAAAGGGCTTGGTTGCCCGTGTCATCAGCCCCAAAAGCCGCCAGAAACCCTGGAGTTTAGCGCATGCCACGGCCACGGCATACCTAGGTTAAAAAGCGGGGCGGGCTCGCTTACTGGTACGGGCATTACCTAAGTATACACGTACGAGCACCTGCGAGTACCCCGTAATCCGTGGTGTTGTGTTGGTGGTGCTAGGTGGTGCTAGTGAAAGTAAAAGTGCCAGTACTAGGTAGTGCTAGTGAGAGAGAGCCAGGGCAGTTACAGGACCGTAGCGTAGGTATCCAGGTGCCCAGGGACCTACCTAGGTACCTATTGTACCTAGGTATCTACTAGTCACCTAGTGTACTCCTACCTACCGAGTAGGCTCCTCGTCTAGGTACCTGGCAATGCCACAGTGGTTGACTGTCACTCTCCGACTGTGTACGTCGTACCAACACTCGGCTCGCCTCGCTCGCGCCTTCCACTGCGACAATT
>LT855425.1:565834-595713 GCA_900184765.1 Hymenoscyphus fraxineus | reverse complement strand
CACTGGATTGCCTGCCCTGCTCCGCCGCGCCCAGGGAAGGCGCTCGTCGGTACCTGATCTCCAGCTTCCATTCTTGGTGGGCACGGGTTGGTGCAGGCCCTGCGACTGCTTGCACCGCCAGTGGCTCTGGCAACAGGATCATTAAACGCAGGCGCAGCGGGTCAAAGTCAATACTCGTAAGGGCAGCAGGCAGGCCACCACCAGGGCACAAAATGCGATTGCCCGGCGTCGGAACATGAATCATCAGAAGGGTCGCCCAAGAGCTTCATCCACCCGTTCAAATATCTCCAACCACTCTGAATTGACCACAGGTTCGAGTAGCAGGCCGCAGCCGTCTCCACGACGTGCCCCCTCCAACAACGACCGCGATTTGTCGGTCCCTCTTTATTTGAACGACGTCCCAACTCTCACGACTCATAGCTCCTCGAACTTACTGATTCCTTTGTATGGAGTCGGCGGTTCAGGGTCACCTTATCCAACTATCGCTGCCTCCAGCGCACCCTCGAGACCACGATCCAGATCTGCTGTGACGACGGCAGATCCCTTACCTTCACCTCTATTCGCTCCTCCGTCTCCATATCGACCCTCACCCTCGACGCGCGCATCCCCAGGAGCTATGTACCAACCCGGTCAACGTGTGCCAGATGCCTCGAGGCAATATGTCCCTCCTCCGCCTCCCATGTCTCCCCCCTCGCAACCACATATGATGTCGCTACCTCCCCCACCTCCTCGTCCACCGACTGGTCAATCGCATCAACACCCAGGCGTCATGATACCACCGCCGCCTGGTCCCCCACCAGGCGGATCACAGTCCAATTGGCAAGGAAGTTGGGGTAGGACTTATGATGCGAGAGGCTTTCCATTACCACCACCACCTCCCTCGAGCGGCCAGCATCAGGCGTACAATCCAAGTCAGCCATATGCCACTCAACCACCTCCCCCGTTATCCATCCCGCCTCCTCCGTCTTCTGAGCTGCAAATGTCTGCAACTTATATTCCGGGCGGGGATTCGTTTGGACCGGGAGTTGGAATTCCTGGGTTTAGCGGGGGTAGAGACTCCATGTATATGAAAATAGATAGCGCAGAGTATGAATTTCTCATATTGCTTTATATATCGTTCTTTGTATCTCTCACCTTTTTGGATATGCTAACACTGTTAACAATAGATTCACTGCGGTTTCTGAAAGCGCCAGGAAGGAAGCGTTGGACGATGGCAGTAGCTGGTACAGCGACCGGGATAGATCATACCAGACATCATCCACGCGATATCCTAATGTTCATCTGCCTGAATATACTCCAACGCCAACAAGTTCAAACGCGAATTCGCAAATGTCCAACCGAGGACCGAGTTCCATATCAACGGCAACTTTACCAAGTAGCAGTACTTCAAACACGCCAATTTCACCCCACGAAGCTGGATCACAGTGGTCAATGGAACGTGTATTACTATGGTTAGCAAGCAACCAGTTTTCAAACGACTGGCAAGAGACATTTAAAGCCCTTAATATTTACGGATCAATGTTTTTGGAATTGGGAAGTGGTCATGGAGGAAGAGGAAATTTTGGAATGATGCACCAGCAAGTTTATCCACGACTAGCCAAGGAGTGCTCCAATAGTGGGACTGGTTGGGATCAAGCCAGAGAGCGCGAGGAAGGCAAACGAATGCGACGACTAATTCGGGGAATCGTTACGGGGAGAAGTACAGATCTGTCAAAGTCATCCCATGTACGACGAGCGTCCTCGAGCGCCAACGTCCAAAGCGCAGGGACTGAGGGTACCCTAGAATCGTCACCAAATCTTGGACGCGACGCACATGTTGTTACACCAAACACAGCAAATGGAGATGACAGTCCGGGGAAGTCCATGTTCAAAAGTGGCCTAGGGCCTTCTCGTAAAATATCCGTTCGAAGCACGACTATGCCGATTTTGGGGGCTAACACTAATAACTCGGATGGTGGACAGAATCGAAACGCGCATAGAAATGTCCTCCGTAATATTGATAGTGAAGGAAGACGTCATAGTCCTATTGCTGGGGAAAGCGATAATACGCTCAAGGGAGGCCTTCGAGTAGATGGAAGTCCCAAAAGTGGAAGCCCCTCAGGGACATTTGCAACTCTGTATTCCCCCAACAATCTTTCTGCCTCACCTAGATTTCCTTCGCACCGATCAAACAACAGCACAGATTCAACTTCATCTAACGCTGCCATATATGGGTCAGGCATTCCTCCCGGAGCAGCTCAAGTTTTACGTGGTGGTATGGGGGGTGCTGTAGGAGAGACAAATCTCGTGCGAAACCAAGAGTCTCGCCGACATGGCGTGGATGGTACACGTCCCTCGCCCTTGGAACCCGGAAGTTTGGATCACCCAGTATCGGCGAAGGAGTCCAAAGGGTTTCTGATGAAGCATTTCAGGAAGAAGAAGAAGGACGACGGGGGAGCTCCATCGCCTGAGGATACCAACTTGGAGTCCCCTACAAGCCCTTACGCAAGCTTTAAACCTTCTATCCTTGGAAATGGTAAAGTAAGCAACTCTAGCGAGACCTCTCTTGACAGGCCTTTGTCTACATTTTCTGCCTCCGAGTATGATCGATTTGCTGGTGGGTACAAAAGCCGAC
The DNA here is from genome assembly GCA_900184765.1 of Hymenoscyphus fraxineus. Classification (NCBI taxonomy): domain Eukaryota; kingdom Fungi; phylum Ascomycota; class Leotiomycetes; order Helotiales; family Helotiaceae; genus Hymenoscyphus; species Hymenoscyphus fraxineus. The sequence continues at coordinate 593,099 of LT855425.1, read as the reverse complement.
GGCAGGGCAGGACCTTTGTACTTGCTACGATGGACGGATGGAATTATCGCATGTGTGACATTTCCGATACTGATCATCCCGCTGAGATACGCAGCTCGATATGTAATCAGATGGGCATACACAATCCAGACCTTGCTCACTTATATGTGACTGAACTTGGTAGGTCGGAACATGACGAGCCGCTTGATGATAAGAATCTGCTTGTGCAGCGGAGGAAAAATGCCGATCAACCAGGAGGGTTGAAGTTCTACATTCGGACTGCAACAAGTCTTACTTCTCCTGGGCTGGGGTTGAATTTTGGAAATAAAGGCTTATCTCCTGGTCTATCTCCCGGCTTGCCTGCCGGTACGCCTATAGATGAGGATACGTATGCTAAGCTCAACGGGACGAGAACGCGATCTAGCTCCTCTCCTCCAACGTCTCGTCAAAATACCCTCAAAGCGAATGCCCCGTCTACTAGTCGAGATGCTCCTAGTGTTCCAATGATCGACCAAAATGATGTTCTTCAGAATCGTTTGAGGCAGTTTAAGGCCACCCAGGAGAATGGCGAGAGTCAACTCTCCGAGGCCGAAAAGGAGGCTTTGATGAAGACAGCTATTAATGATCACCGAGCTGATATGGAAAGAAAGCAGAAGGCCTACGAAGAGAAGAAAAGGGCAAACAAGGAGGCTAACATCTCTGCTGATGGATCATTTGGCATTGTCGGGCGCACTGTTGATTTCGACCAACCACGGCTTTCTCCTTTCGAGGATAAGAAACCCGATAGCCTATATCCTCAAAGGAGACCTCCTCCACCACCAGCCGAGTCTGCAACATTGATTAAGGCTAATTCTTTGAGCAAGAAGTCTGGACAGACTCGCCTTTCTGTTGAAAGCGTAGATAGTGAAGGCAGGCGTCTTTCTGGTAGTGGTCTTTCTGGTCCTCCCGAGACCGCTTGGACTCCCCAGGAGCAGCCGCGACGCATTCCCGAGTCCCCGCAAGTGGCCGGTGGAATTGCTGCCGCACTTATTGGGATGGGTAGTCGACTGGGTGGCGTGGGTCGTCCAATCCCAGGTAATACATCTTCGCCAAGCATCAATAGGACACCCCCCGGTAGTAGTGGCCAAGGGGATAGGGGTAGAAGTGCCATGACCAGTGTTGACTATACAAACTCCGGTAGGAGTAGTCCGAGATCCCTGAGTGGCACTCCTGGAAGCACAACCTGGAGTAAAGGCGAGACCGCATTCGTCGTTCCAGATTACCGTGAGGATGATGTTTCAGGACGAGATCGATCGTTATCTTTAAAGATACCCCAAAAGTCATCAGCTACCAACTTGCGGCTCGACGACATCAAAAAGGTTACCTCGCCATCTGAGCTTAGCCCTACAAGTGCCCATCATAATGCCGGATTGACGGCTCCAGGCAATCGCAAGTCTTATGGGCCGAACTTTGACTTTACTGATGATGCGAGTATTGTATTCGAGAAATCGCCCATGCCAGGAGAGCAAGAGGACTCTGACGATGATTCTGATGATGGGTTATTTGCTGTCCCATTGGCCGCTCGAAAGCTTTCTGCTAAACCAAGTATAAGAAGGGATCTTTCAGGTGATGGCGCATCTGGTAACGACGATGTCGTGGGCAAGAAACCTAACCTGACGATTAAAACCTCGAGATCGAAGAAGGGCCTTTCGGTGTCTTTCACCTCGCCTCAACAGAGTGCTTCATCGATTAATGGCAAAACTCCCGAGTTCGACGATGACAGCACCAGAAGCTCCACAAGACGAGCTCGGCGTACACCAGGCTTGGCTTCTGAAGGTGGTTGGTCCGCTGAATCTACCGAGGAGATGAATGCTAAACTCCTTCGCCGTGAGTCCTTCGCTAGAGAAGACGTATGGGCAAACAGACCTCCTGCCGAAGCGCTTATTAACCATCTCGACGACTTCTTTCCTAACCTTGATCTTGATCAGCCTGTGTTGGAAGAAGGCACTACATCTCCTATACAAGAACATGATGATACCTTGGAGCAGCTCGCGGCTGCCCAGGCTGGCATGTCCATTACCACATCAGGCCCATCGCGCTTGGATTCCATTCGAAACAGTTCTTATACCGAAAGCGACACTTTAGGGTCGGACGAGTCGACTTTGAAAGCCTTGGAGCGCCCAGGGTCCATACAAAGCATTGCACAGCGAAATGTGCGCCGTTCAGGAGGCCTAGGTCGCATGAAGTCAATTCGTGAAGTTGCCAAGGGAGCCCACGAAGCCCACAAAAGATTCACGTCCACCACGCCAATGCCAGCATCTGGTCCTTCGAGCATGATTCTTCGCCGGAAAAGCACAAAGATGTTTGGTGCTAACATTGTGCAAATCAAACCTCAACGTGGTAGTATGCTTCTTCCACAGATACCACAAGACACAATCCCTAAGCGACAAGCAACTTTCAGATGGTTCAAGGGCCAGTTGATTGGAAAGGGTACTTATGGGCGTGTGTATCTGGGTATGAATGCGACAACTGGAGAGTTCTTGGCTGTTAAGCAAGTCGAAGTCAGCGCTAAAGCCGCCGGAAACGACAAGGAAAAGATGCGCGAAATGGTTGCCGCGCTCGACATTGAGATTGATACTATGCAGCATCTTGATCATGTGAATATTGTACAGTATTTGGGTTGTGAGCGAAAGGAAACGTCTATAAGCATCTTCTTAGAGTATATTTCTGGTGGTAGCGTGGGAAGTTGCTTGAGAAAGCATGGGAAATTTGAGGAGCAAGTCGTCAGCTCGCTTACCCGTCAGACTTTGGCAGGCCTGGAGTATCTTCACAGGGAGGGAATTCTTCATCGAGATCTCAAGGCAGACAATATTCTGCTGGATCTTGATGGAACCTGCAAGATTTCTGATTTTGGTATCTCCAAAAAGTCAGATAATATCTACGGCAATGATGCTTCTAATAACATGCAAGGTTCTGTGTTCTGGATGGCGCCCGAAGTTGTACGGTCCCAGGGCCAGGGTTATTCTGCCAAGGTCGACATTTGGTCACTAGGATGTGTGGTGCTCGAAATGTTTGCTGGCCGTCGACCATGGAGCAAGGAAGAGACTGTGGGAGCAATCTACAAGCTCGGTAGTCTAAATGAGGCGCCACCCGTTCCCGACGATGTCTCGAGAGAGATCAGCCCTATCGCGGTGGCATTTATGGCTGATTGTTTTACCATGTTAGTTTCCTTGCGTTCTTCTTTGCTTCGAGTTGTTTGCTAATCTGGTTTCCAGTGTCCCCTCAGAACGTCCCACTGCCCAAACACTTCTATCAGAACATCCATTCTGTTACATTGACCAAAACTACAATTTTCTCGATACCAATCTGTACGCTAAGATCCGGGGTGCATATTGAGGAGCATGAGTATGCATCATCTTTTCATCTTCCAACTTCTGGCTTACGATGAGTTTTGCACATATGGAGGCGTTGAGGTTTCTTGAGGGTTTTTTCTTTGAGGAAATCCATTTCTATATGGTTTCTGAAATTTGGGTGTAAATGGCGACGACTTTTATGATTTTTTTGCTTCTTGTTTGCAGATGAAAATGCGGGCCCCATGAGGGTCCCCTCTTTTTGATGATATCCCCCGTTATTATAGGTACTGTTTCGCGCTGTTCTCTTATATTTCGAGAGATATTAATGGTGCTGGAATGCTAGTGCCGGTGTTTAGGTTATTGTGATGAAGAGTTGTGTATATTAAATTACCTGTATCTGACGGAGAGTCGAATTATAAGAGTTAATTGTTTGAATAATTGTACAATAGAAAGTCCTAGTTAACCAATTCAATTCAGCATGAGTACCGAGTACAATAATATGAAGTGACAAGGCAATGAGACCTCAGCCAATTCACAAGGCTGTTACTTCAAGATTCAGAGATTATAATTGGCCGAAACTTGGGCGTCTCTTCCCCGCATTTTCAGCCTTACGAAAAAAATAAAAATTGCCCCTCCACGAGCCACCCCGCACATCAGGTTCTGTACGACTTCGCGCACCAACCGCATCCCAATCGAACCCGTATAAATCGGCGCCAGAAGTAACTGCTAACATTAAAATATGCCACCATACGACAGCGATTCCGAGGAGGAAGAAGGCGCAGAAGAGGGGTACACGGAAACGAACGTCTTACTTGGATACGCGGATGAGGAGCCGGGGGACGATGTGATTAGTTATCTGGGGGGCAGTCCTGTGGGTTTCCCTTCTAATCTTTGATCTCATGGTTGCATTTTTTGATCTTTTACTGATTGCATGCCTGGTGATTAGACGTGGTTAGATCCCTCGAACCCACCTTCGGCGTCGCTGGCCAAATGCAAGGTCTGCAGTTCGTTCCTTGTGTTGTTACTGCAGCTGAATGCCGATCTACCCGAGAGGTTCCCTGGGAAGGAGAGGAGGCTTTATATTCTTGGGTGTAGGAATAAGGCGTGTAGGAGGAAGGAGGGGAGTGTGAGGGCTTTGAGGGGGAGTCGGGGGTTTGTTGGTGCTGGTGTGAGTGAGAGGGAAAAGGAGAGTGAAAATGGGAATAAGAAGGTGGAGGTCGTCGAGGAGAAACCGAGGATTAATATTGGGGAGACGCTTTTTGGGACGAAGGGGAAGGAGGGAGGGGCAGTGGAGAATCCATTCTCAATGGGAGGTTCGAGTGGAGGAGCGAAGGAAAATCCATTCTCGACGGGTGCGAGTAAAGCTTCGAATCCTTTCTCAACTCCTTCTTCGGCGCCGACACAGAATCCTTTCGCTGCAAAAACGACGACACCTTCAAATACAACGCCACCAAAATCGGCATCCTCCCCAGATACCACCTCCCTCCCCCAAACATTCGCCAAAGCTCTCTCCTTAAATAATCCCCAATCTACATACGGACCTCCACCAATTCCCGAACCCTGGCCTACAGATTCCAAATCCTACCCAACGCCCTATCCAAAACTCTACCTCGTAGACGCCGACTACGAAATCCTCGACAAACAACCCCTAGACAAAATGGAGATTCCTCAAGTAATGGACATCGACGAAGGCTCTGGGACCGGTTCCGGCGGCGGAAAAGAAGACAAAGAAGTCTTCGAAAGCACCATCGACCGACAATTCCAAAAATTCGCAGATCGCGTAGGATATAATCCCGAGCAGGTGTTGCGTTATGAATACGCCGGTGCACCTCTGCTTTATTCCACCACAGACGCGGTAGGGAAACTGCTTTCGGGGGGTGGTAATGAGAAGGTGAAGAGTGCGGGGGGGATTCCGAGGTGTGGGGGTTGTGGGGGGAAGAGAGAGTTTGAGTGTCAGCTTACGCCGCATGCTATTATGGAGTTGGAGAGAAATGAGGAGGGATTGGATGGGATGGAGTGGGGAACTATACTAGTGGGGGTTTGCGCGGGGGATTGTGTGGCGAGTTATGTTGGCAAGGGGGAGGTTGGGTGGATGGAGGAGTGGGTTGGGGTTCAGTGGGAGGATGCTGGTCGGTGATGTGATGTGACTTTGAATAATCCACAGGTCTTCGGAGAGGAAGTATATCACTGCTTACCTAGGTAAGCTTCTTGCTAATGCAGTGATGATGGTTGCGAAGGGCTTTCGCTTTGAGATACCAAGGGAATATGTGGAACACGAAATTGAATACAACATAATTTTCCCTTTCGAAGTCTTGTGTTTTGCCTTCCTACAGTAAGAATGTGAGAATGTAACTGTACGACATTCCAAATCTACTACTAAACCAGATAACTAAATCGTAAATCGTAAATCGTAAAAGTTACTTTATGGAGGAAGAGCTAAAAGATAAAGTTATTAGTCTATAAAATTTATAGTATTTTATATATATAGATTCTCTACTATAACCCTCTCACGTCCCCTCTCCTTACCCCTAAGGTATTTTCGTATACGGTTCCTCGAGTGTTAGGTGTAGCGCACGTACTAGCCTAGCCTCTTTTGGAAGGTAGGGTTAGGGGCTAGAAATAAGCGATACGTACGAAAATATTTCCCTATAGCTACTTCGTTCTCTCCGTTACCCTCTCTCTCTCTCTTACCCTTTCTCTTCTAAATAATATACTAGGGTATAACCCTTATATGATAGCGAGGGTAGGGGTATAGGGGTATAGGCACAAGAGCAAGTACCTAGTAGTAGTAAATATAGACTTTTACGATTTACAATTTACAACTTAGTTATCTAATTTACTAGTAGCTTCAAGGTACCGTAAACTGTAAGATACCTGGTCGTTACTCTATACTATACACACTATATAAAACTCTATTCTACTAAACTTATAGTGCAAGCAAGATAGGTAATTAGTCTTAGGATACCAAGGGCATTGGAAATTAAGAGTTAACAAAATTATTTAGGCTTTTACTATAACCTAGTTACCTAAGTATCTTAGCTGTGCGGCGTTTGGGGAATAGTTTTATTCTAAGAGAGGTGTATGTACAGAGTAATGACCTTGTCTCTTACAAAACTAACCTCTCAAATCCACTTGTCAGAACGGATCTGGTTGTTTTGTATAAGCTTCACAAATGTTGAAATGAATGAATCAATTACTCTGGAAGGTTTTGGTAAAGTAATTAAATAGTCGCCTGAGTTCCCAGATCTAGAGCTACAAGCTGATCTAAGAGGAAAGTCTTGTCGATTGGCTTTTCAGGTCTTGTCTTTTGAATCTGATTTTGTGAGCTAAACATCACTGAGGCGATGCGATCTAGGCTGTCCACACAACTAGACGGGCGAAATACTGGTCACCTGAAATGATGCTTCTGAGTGTTTATGTGTTTTTGCTTATTTCTTGCTGTCTGGCATATTGTGTTATCCACTATCCACGAGATCAAGCTCACCATGTTCATCAAATCATGATGTGTCATTCCTTCATTGCCTCGACCAATATGTACGAGTTAAACGCCTCCGAAACGCCATCCCAACCACCCCGTGCCGTACCCTGCCATGAAATGCAGCCATCTTCATCTACGAGCTAATGATACAACACCGATCAAGATTCCACTCAAGCAGGTTGTTCATATGCTCTTCTAATGACTCTTGAAAATTGCTCCATCTTGACGTTTTCTCTGACAATTGTTCCCTTGGCCTCGTTCTCTTTGTTCAATGGGACCTTGACAACGGTGCCCTCAATTTCCCATCCACAAACTCCGTTGACGAATTTGTTGAATGCGTCGCCTTGCATACCTAACCAGCTCTCTAGAACCGGTCGCTCGATTTCGCGGACTGATTGGGAGATTGTGAGAGCGATTCGGATGCGGATCAATTCCTCGAAACCGGCGACATCGGCGATGAGATCGGCGTAGAGGTCATCGCTGTCGAGGGTGCTCCAGAAGGCAGCATATGAGGCTTGTGCGAGGAGGTTGTTGAGGACATTCAATTTTTGGACAGCTTCGGAGAGAGGGGCATCACCGGCGGCTGGGAGAGCAGAAGATGAGGAAAGCGGGGTGAGAATATGTGGTGGGAGGAGGTGGAGTGCGAGGGAGAAGTCTGGTGATGGGAATACGGTGAGGGCTTTGACGAGGATGTTGGTGATGGTCTCGTCTTTGGTGAGATGAGGGTTGAATTGATACCTAAAGTCGCAAAATCAATCGAGTCAGTAATCTGCTTGAAGAATTCTGGGCATCGCAACAAAGGTCGGGGGGTCAGTGTCTTTCAGATAGTGTTGGTGAACTTCAAAAAGCAGAAGGTTTTCTTCGTTGCCCTCAGGTAATAGGAAACGTTTACAAACGATCATCACTTGACAGGTGACTTTCTTTCGCAGACTTCGAACATAGGTGGGGTTACGTACAGCTTTAGGAGCGCGAGGTTGGCGTAGCAGTCGTAAAATTTCTGATCGCACTGCTGGACGACGTATTCTTGGAATACCGCCGTGGTCTCCGGGTTGTAGCGATCGAGACCGTTGAGGATGGCATCGATGTGCTCCGGGCGATCGGGCGCATAATCGAAGGGAACTCCCATGGCTGCTTCTTTGGGGGGAGGAGGATCGTGAAGCTGGAGATTGGCGGGTGGAAGAGGGGAAAGTTGGCGGTCCGCGAAATGTTCGTGAGCCTTTGAGACGGAAGGGGAAATTTTGCCGAGTGCCCTAATTCTGTCCACGTGACTTCTGAGCTCCTCTCACCAAAACGTAAGACAATTCCGTTGAAATATTCAAGGAGATATTGCAATTCGTGCTCAGTGAGTTGTCTTGGATCTGCACCTATCTCATATGAATTGCCGTAGTGCCAGAGAATTTGAAATTTCATTCACTCATCTCCAAACTCGGGCTTGCCAAGCTTCTAGAATATGAAAACCAACCACTCTCAACTGTATTTTCCTCGATGAGTTGCCGTATTAGAATTCATGTTATAAACATGAACAAGGCCCAAAAATAAAGGCAACAAGTATAGTTTAGCAACTTTCTCTGCAAGGTCATTCTATTGGGCCATCCGCCCAGGGAGGTCAATGAAGTAGGTGTTGTAGAGTCGTTTACTTTTAAGCTTTACTATGATTGAGATTTTCCCATATGTCATAGAGAATCTTTCCGAATACAAAGTCAGTATTTAGTCCATTAAGTATACAACGGTCTTTCATTGAAACGTTGCCTTTCTCAAGCGAGTCGATCCACGAACCACCCTTTCTTTCGCCATATATATAAATGCGGTAAGGGCCCTCTTAGGGGCCTGAATAATCGACCGTATTTCCTCTGTGCGCTACCTATATTAAAAAGCAGATTATAAATACTACAAAAACAGTAAAAAGCTATAAAGTATACTTACTAACTAGAAATGAAGTTAATAATTATTTTAGTATTTCCAAGACTTTTTTTATATGTTGTTATTGTCTCTAAACTCTAGGAGATTATAAAAAGGCGGCCTCTTTTGGGGGAGGAAATACGGTCGATTATTCATGGGCCATACAGGCCTGGCTTTGTAAGAGAGGCGGGCATCACTCTATATACTACACGCGAGTTGAATAAATATTATCCTAAAGACCCTATACAACTAAATTAGTTATACGAATAGTTTAGAATAATTGTTACTTTTCACTCCTTATTAACCTCGGTAAAATAGAACAATTGATTTACTTATACACTGCCATTTTTAGCGACCGAAATGTGACTTCCAGGAATTAGCCAACTCCACAATTGGTGACCAAAAGATACTACAGTAGCTCATCCATAGAAGCGAAAATCACCAGTTAATGCGCAGACAATGATTCAATGATTTGAGAAAGCACAAAATGTTGAATTTCGCACTATCAAAAATTTTCCCCCCTTGAAGCAATCACCATAAAACTTTCGCGTACATAAGAAAATCCAAAACTCAACCCTCTCACGAGTGCACCATAAATCAGCTTCCGGTCTTTATCCATCATAAGAAAAGATCTTGGCAAAGATGTCCATTCCGATTCTATGTAGCCGGGCTTCTGACACAATCGACTCGCCAGGATAGACCAGCAACTTGTCCTCTGCAGCGTAGAGGAGCGGCGGAAGTTTGACTGGTGACACGGCCAGTGCAACCGAGACCAGAAAAGGTGTTGACTATGAGGTTCATTGGATGTTAGCAATTGCAAAAGTGAGAATGTAGACGGCTGAGTAGATGTGGTTCACGCACAGGTGCAAGCTTCTCCGGGGGGTGGGTTGTTGATCAAACCGTCAACCGCAACACTGGCAAAAGCACGTGTAGTATTGAAGCATACGTTGACAGGTCTAGCATTCCCGTCGCCTGGAGGGACACGATTTGGGAGGAACACGCTGTGTTGCTCGAGGAAATTACCACAGTTCGCCAACGGGAAGAAGCTGATATCTGCTCGGGGCTGTCCTGGGTTAACTTGAGCGTTGGTTGCCGCGATGGCGACGGAGAGTGTAGAAATGATTGCATTGAAGGAGACCATTTTGGCAAGTTGAGATGGTTTGAGTTAGAAGTCTTTTGAGATTCAAGATTGTGATTTGAAAGTGTTGATGTTTGATGCTGTTGAGAGAAGAGAGAGAGGTTTGGACGGAAAGCCTTTGCTTTATATACTTTCGAAGCCCTCTTGAAATGCTATAAACCAATCGATTTGAGAACGATTCCTTGTCATCATGAACAAGGAAGCTTCGTGAAGTTGAAAGAGGCAAATTGAGAATATCCAGTCATAGTTGATCATTACTGTCACACTATGGCACCGAGCGCTTTGGTGAGAACATTTTCTCGTCTCCAGTGTTCCTGTGGCCTACCATATGAATTCTCGAAATTTTCACCCCTGATACCTAGTCGGTGGCTTCCAATAACGAAAGATCAAACAGCTCAGAACTCCTTAAAGTTGGTTCATGGGCTTGCGCTATTACGCAGAAAGATGGCCATAACGTTCATTAAAGCTAAGACAAATGATCACATAGCACGGCTCCTTGGGTTTGCCCCGAAGCTGGGAACACGTCACAGTGATACTGTGATGGACTTCACAAAAATGTCTTCTAAACCGGACCAGGTATAGATAAGAAACCCGGTCATTGCTCTGTATACGCTATCAAAACTTATTATGCTAGAAGTCTAGTATAAATTAATTGATTGTCCTATTTTATCTAGATTTATAAGGAGTGAAAAGTATTAATTGTTCTAAACTATTCGTATAATTGACTTAGTTGTGTGAGGTCTTTAGGATAATATTTATTTAACTCGCGTGTAGTATATAGAGTGATGCCCGCCTCTCTTACAATTTCAAACTAACTAACACTGTAGCAAGGAGACCAGGAAATACCTTCGGGGAGCCCAAGGAAACTCCAAGTAAAACTAGCAGAAGATACCAGACATTGACTAAAACCGTAACTATAAGAGCAGGAGGAAATCTTACACAGTGTAGCGCAGCTCATGATCGATGTTTTCAAGAAATCACACGATGCACGAAGTTTGGTACTCGAGGCCAGAGATCCACTTGGATCCTTGGTCTTCTTAAGAACTAGCAACCGATACGAAGCTGGCGGGTCGTGTTACTAGAGACAGTAAAGTCTTCATGGCTCCAATGACTTACAAATATCTCTGAGCCTCACTCAGCAACGTAAGCCCGGTGTAATGTGACTGACGACTCAGATGCTCACCCATGCCCTTTGAGAGCTTTTACAGAGTTTACCGCTGCAGAGAACGCTGAGCTGACTTCCTGGGACTTTGTCCTAGTACCGAAAGAACGGTAAGAGAGACGGGCATTACTCTGTACACACTTGAGTTATGAAAATATTATTCTAAACCCCTTATACAATTAAATTCATTATATAAATAGGTTAGAACAATAAATACTTGTTACTCCATATTGACCTAGGTAAAATAGGACAATTGATTAAGTTGTAATAGACTCTTGGTATAACAACTTTTGATAGCGTGTATAGAGTAATAACAGGGGTTCTTACTTTACAGGGACCAAGCTCTAGACCTGGCGTAGGCCTCCACATCTCCATAATCTGCTGTGTAACACAAGGTTGTTCGAAGCCCCGAAAAGGGGCTGTTCCTGCGCTAGTTCTTCAGGTCCAATGACTTGAGGTGGGGAGGCTAATGAAACTTCACTGTTTACCTTATATACTGGTTGGTAAGTAATCCCTGAGGAACAGATAATAGTAACCTCGCTTAAAAATGTTTCAAATGAGAGGCCAAAAGTATACAACTATACCGACTTCATCTAATATGATACATTCTCTGCTCTCTTCTCAGTAGCTTATTGAAAATGGTTCAAACCGTTGCTTAGACTCAATCAAACAATGAATACTCCCCTATGCCAGCCTCAAGACAAGATTGACAAAGTAAAGAATATGTAATTTGCAATAGCCATATTACATTGGATGTGTTCTTCGAAGGACCCGTCAGGTGAGTTCTTGTAAAAGCCATCATACAGTCATGTCACAAGGCTTAGAAAAGAACCAGATTCCTTCAAAGAATGGCTTCAATTGCCATAGGCCTGGTCGTGCAATTCAAATAGCTAGTTTCTTGCACAGTCTCTAAAGGCAGATGATGCATATGTTATAGTATGTGTAAGTTTGCGCAAGGGACACTTCCCAGTTGGGACTCGTACAAGAAATTGATTTGATGTTAAAGTCTGACGAAGTCTTTAGCGTCCTTGATACCTTCATTTGGTCATACGAAGCTCACGTGGCTGCTGTAAAACTGTACACAGTCATCATGCTGTGCAACATGGCCCGATGATTCGGTTTGGGGTGCAGCATATGCTTGACCGAGTACCGAAGGAGAATAATCCGAAAGTAGAACATGGAATCCGAAGGAGAATTTGCGAAGCATGATTGAATGCGGAAAGTTCCCCCCAGCTCCAGATGGAGAATTCCGAGCCATACACTAAGAAATATCACATAAGAGCCTTGTAATACGAGCCCAATTGGTTACTTCCTAAGCTGCCAGCCAAATTCCCCGCCTCTCGTGGCTGAAGATGCCCAGGTACTAGGATGGGAAAGATGGGGATTCGCTATGAAAACGCCCCAGATTCTCAAGATTTCCATCACCCTGCATGTCAGCTTCGTTGCACGTTCCACTACTAAATACCATGCTCCTACCTGGCAAGTCAGAAAGCAATGAGATGCTACCGTGGTGAATCGATGTTACAGTATAAGAAATTCCGAGGTGAGTTAGTGGGTTACCAAGAAGCTGGCAAGACTGCTTTTGGGCCATTGGAAGAACAGTTTTCTACGGGTCACTAGGTGGGAATGTTCGACAACGAGAAGCTATCTCTTATCGTAATCTTTGGCGCATAAGATGAGAGTTTCTAGCGAGTAGGAGCTTGTAGTTCATACTGTGCCACACTGCTCCGTACCCCCCTCGCCCACCCCAGCATCTCTTACAACATCAATTTATCACGGCACTGTAAGCTCTAACAACATTAGTATATCGCTCATGGACTCAATCGTTTGAGTTACCGGGACCCTTGAACCCTCGATTGCCGCGTTTACATATAGTGGCGCAAACACCGCCAGCACGAAGTAATCTGGGGTTTGAAGCCCAAATGTATCTTCCGCATTGTACTGTCCGCTTGTCAGATTTATGTGATCACCATGCCACTGACATCATATCTCACTGCCAAGCGTCAGTAGACAGTTAAGTGCAAACCTGTGATGAGAACGCAGAGACGTAGGCAGGATACAGAAGCCAATGTCATTTTCCCTATTATGGCTAAGCCCTTTGCTATTAAGGCGTGGTGCTGAAGAAAATCACTCTGGTGAATCGAGTCCATATCACCATAGAATGTCTCCCAATCTCGAGGTCGACAACACAGGTGAGCTTCTAGTTCATACTATGGCACACTGCTCCGTAATATACCTGATTATCACTCTCTATACACTTTATAAGAAGTTATTATACCAAACTTCTAGTACAATCAAAATAATCGGATTATTGTGCCTAGGCCTATTATGGGTCAGCAGTAACCATCGTTCTGAACGGACTATCGAATTATTTTAGTTATACGGCGCTTTTAAGCTAATTTTATTCTAAGAAATATTTATATAGAGTAACGACCACGAAAGATGTGATGGCTTCATGTATTTCCTGTTACTTCAGAGAGACGGTGCAGCGGTCGAAAAAAGATCGGCACTCCTATATCGACGCAAAAAGACATCACATTTCCACTCAGAGTTCAAGTTCAAACACTCATTTGATCTTCCATTTTCGACGAGCATATTTCCAGTCGTAATTGGCCGGCAATTTCCTTCCACACCACCCCCTCACAACTTTGCCTTCACAAGAGTCTTGCCCTTAACCTGCGTCTCCAATCCCGTGCGTACCTCTCCAATGACAAGGTTATCATAAGAAAGCATCAAGTGATATCCCGGCTCCAGGAAGTGCTTCTCATCGGCTGGCAATTAAACACCAATCAGTCCAGTTTCCCCAATCATCTCTCACAACACCACACCAAAACAGATTTACAGAGATGTATGAAAGAGCAATGTCTTACCAGCGATGAAATCCATAAACTTCTCATCTTCGATAATAGCTTTCCAGTCATCGAGCGTCCGAAGCCAGACCTCGGCATACCCATCCCATTCCGCGAGGGGAAAACCAAGTTCCTTTGCTTGAGCCTTGAGGAGGGGAGAGGTGTGGACCTGAGAGGTGGAAAATTAGTATCGTGGTATTGGTTGGTGGTTGGTGGCTTTTGTGTTCTTGCCTGTTTGGCGTGGGGAGTGTTCAGCTGGATGTGGCACAATGTTGTACCACACTTTCTCTGCATGGAAATTGTGCGTTCTTATTGGGTGGTTGAAGGTTGTGACCGTACCAACAAGCTGTAGAATCCCAAGAAGAGGAATCGAGAAAATGGGTATGGGGAAGTGGAGACGTACTTGGTTGTATCTTAAAACTTTCTCGGCGAAGATGCTGCCTTTGAACATTGAGCCCTCGGCGTGTTCTTTTCGCCAGTAGTTGTGGAAGAATTCATCAGTGATATGAGGGAGTTTCTTGATGAAGAGTGTTACTTTGACGAATTTGGGTTCTGGGTGTGCGTGGAGATGGCTATTTGCCTTGTTGATGGTGTCTTTACTAGCGCAATCGCTAATAAGGGATGTAGCAGAAGACATGGCTGCAAGTAAAGTGTGTTTGAGATGGGAAGGGAGAAAGAGGAAGGATAGAAGACAGTGATGGCCTTTTATAGATAATATCTACCATCTTGTGCGGCGTATGTGACTGTTTCAAGCTGAGCAACCTCTAGATGACTGACTGACTTGTGGGGTAAGATAAGTACTGTACAGTGGGGCGGTTTCTGTTGGTGAATGTATGAGCCTCGCCCTGTAGGTGTTATCTTTTGGGTTAAGCGAGCGCTCTGAAACAAACTATTGAAAAGAGGAAACTACCTCTAATATAAAATGACAAGAAATGAAACTTTGGTAATTTCCAAAGGTATAGTAGTCATAGGTAAGGACAGAAGAAGATGGGCCAATTTCAAAGATAGCGTTTCTGTGGTAAACCTAGTACGTGTACCTAGAATTGGAAGTGAATCAGTCTCTGCAGGGACGGAATCTTTAGAGGAGAGGCAATTTGAAAGATTATATAATAATCAGCGTAGTAATCTTCTAATTAAATTGTCGGTATATCCACACTCCTGGTGGGATGGGATATCTGAAGTTTGTTACGTGAGACGGACTGTCTAAGACAACCATACAATACTATATATCCTTAGCTAGAGAACCATACTCTTTTAGACCCTTATACGAAATACAAACTAATAATACTATCCTGTATTACCTTACTATTATAGTAAAACTAATACTAATTAGTATTACGCGTATAGATTAAAAGACTAGATTACATTCTATAATTCTTTATTAAATTTTATAAAAAACAAATAGAATTTTATATATAGATAACGTATCTATTAATACTATACTAGAGAGTTAAGGCCTATACTATTATTTTTAACTAAATAGCCTCTAGATTCCCTTAACTAGCTTGACTAGTAACCTCGAGAATCAGGCCCTTAAAACTCGACTATACTATTAACTCTTTAATACCTTTAAATATCGACTTTGTAAACGGATTAATATAGCGACTATAGGAGAATCTTTTATAGGTAAATCGTAGATACCTCCTACGAGACTACTACTAGACCTAGATCCTAATCCTAGCGTAAGTTAATAAACCCTCGAAGAGTATATAGAAGAAAGAGTATAGGATTATAAAAAGATATTAAAGGATAGAGAACAACTATATAATATCTTCTATAACGACTTTAAAGGATAGGATATAAATATATTTAAATCTATTAGAAAGAAGTCTTATATTAAGAATATACGGAAGATCTTATTTAATAAAGGTATTAAAATAAAGATACTAGAGAAAAAAGTAGGAGAACGTTGTCTACTATCTCTATTACTATTTAAACTCTTTCGATAAGAAGAATATAAGGATTATAGAGATAATAAAATAATAAATATTTAGAAGAAAGGTATAAGATTAAGAGAGGTAGTATTAAAATATAAAATACTAATAGACAAACTAAATAACTAGCCTTAATATTAGACTTAACTATAAGGAAAGAAGTACTCTTAGGGAACTATACTACCTTTTAGTAGTAAAACCTTAAACCTTTCTAGAAAAGGACTTTTTATATCTACTTTAAACTCTCTAAGATAAAAGTTTATAAACCTTAACCCTACTACTATAACTATAGCTCTAACTAAATAACCCGCCCTAGATCTAAATACTACCGGACTACTACTACTACTACTAAGGAACCTAGCTAGAAATAGTTAGGGCACTAAGGGAGGAGGTAGATTTATAGGAGTTAGTAGAGGATTAGGCGGACCTGGGGGAGGACCTAGGGGAGGACCTGGTAGAGGTACTAGTAGAGGTACTAGTAGAGGTGCTAGTAGAGGTACTAGTAGAGGCGGTATTATTACAAATATTATTATACTAATAATTAAAGTACTAGACGATATTAATAATATCTTTAATAATATATAGTAAGCTAAAAGTTCTTTCGAAATAACAAACGTATAAAAGTATTATNTTAGTTAAAGTATAAAAGTTCTATAATATTTATACTAGTACTATATTACTAATAGATAAATAGTTACTAGTATTCCTAGTAATACTTAAAGGATAAGTAGAGAGTTTCTTTGAAATATTAATTTATATAATTAGATACTAGCTTATAATATAAGAAGTATATATAATAATATAGAATCGATTTAAAGGCTTTGAGTATTAGTAGAATTTACTATTAATTTAGAATATACTTAAGCTTAATAAGATTAAGGAATAGAACCCTAGTAAATCCTACTTAAAATACCTTAATATTATACTCGAAAAGATAGAAGATTTAAGATATAAATTAATACCTAAATTAAGGACTAATAGATTCTTTTATAATTAACTTGTTTTAGCCTATTATAAGACGATTACTTATAGACAAGCGTATATAAACCCGATAAGGGATATACCTAGTCTTATTAATAGTATTAAGAGCTTATTTATTACCTATAAAGCTATTAATAATCTAGATTCTACTATAATATTATAGCTACTTAATAAGACCCCTAATATACTAGAAGGATAAAGTAGAGCTTTCTATATAGGTAATAAAGAGTTAAATAACCTTCCTACTAAAATGGCGGCCTACTATATAGATTAACGATTCTATAGAGTACTACCTACTAAAACCTTATATTATAAACTACTAGGTTTAGGTAGATTTATTAAGAAGTGTTTTATTTATAAGAAACTAGGATACTAGTTAACTTACTATTTAGTAAAAGAATATAAAAAGTCTAAATAAGAGTTCCTTAATTTAAAGAGAAATAACCTACCTAAATACTACTATTATAATAATAAAAGAAAGTTTACCTAGTATATAATAGATTATAAAGGATAGGATCCTAAACTATAAATATCCGGGGTATATATAAGCGAATAGATCGAAGACGACTATAGAGATTTAGGTAATAAAATATTAATTAATAGAGCTATTTAGATAACGTATAATAATAAAATTAATAATAAAACTAGTAGGAAGATTATATAAAACCTAGAAAACTATATATTTATATATATTCTCTCTAAAGGTTAAGATATTAAGTATATAGAAGAATATAAAGATATCTCTATATACTTTACTAATCCTCCTACTAACTAAAAGAGATATAGTCCTAGATTCTTCTTTAGTATTCTTATTAATATAAGAGCTACTAATATATACTTTATTAGATATAATTAATATTTTATATATTCCGCTTTATATAAAATATAAATAGATACCTCTATAGCTAGTAAAATAAGGATTAAATTTAGCGTTAGTAAGAGTTTAAAAAACCTTAGATTAATTAATATACTAATACTAGTTAGTATTATATAATTCTTTATACTTTTAATAGATATACTATTCTTGTTCTACCTAGCTAATATAGATAGAATTAGAGTTATATTTAATAATCTAAGGAATAAACTAGTAGTAGAGAATAGTAAAGAAGTTCCTATATTTAGGAGATATAGATACGCCTTCTTCTTTATAAAGTATAAAGATTAACCTAATATATCTATATACCTATAGTAAAACTAGCGGATTAATAGACTTCTTATAGAAGCGGACCTATAGTAATTATACTAAAGATTTAGTTACCTATCTACCTTTTAATTAGCTAAGATCCTAAAGTATATAGGCTATAAAGTAGACTTTAGCTTCTTAAGGTTTATAAGTAAGTTTTATAAATATTATTAACTCTATAGAAAGTCTCCTAGTAGATTTAAGTTCGCTATCTATAATAACTATAAGTTTAACTATAATATCTATATTAACGTACTTTAGGTTAATAACTATAACGTTCTTTATTATATAGATAAGGTAACTAGATTCTAGGCAGCTAGATAGCTCTCTAACTTCTATGTAAAGACTACTTAGAGGTTATTCTAAGAAATATAGGTTAATACCTACCTTAGACTACTAGACCTTATTACTTACGATTAAGGTATAAATTTTACTAGTAAAGAGTTTAGGTTATACGCTAAAACTCTTAGTATAACTACGGTTACTATACCTACTAAAGTATATTACTTAGTTAGTAAGATTAAATAGTATTATAGCCTACTTCGAAGAGTATATAAAATACTTGACGTAAAGCTACCTATATTATAAAGTAATACTAAGCTATAAATAGTAGTAAAAGCTATTAATAATTTAGCTAGTCCGAATAGATTAATTCTAACTTTACTAGTATTTAGGGTATTTCCTTATATAACTAATAAAGAGCTACCTATAGCTAATTATTTATAACGTACTATTACTATACTAAAAGTAATAAAAGGTCTTAGAAATCTATATACTAAACGTTAAGTAAAAGAAGTACTAAGAATAAGAAATAGCCCTTTAAATAGTAATATTTATAAGCTTCTTATAGGACATTTAGTAAAAGTATAGTAAGCTATAGCTAAATTAGGAAAATAGACCAGGCCGTATAAGCTTATTAAAGTCGAAGGCGNAATAATAGGATAGAAACTACTATTTACTCTACTTTAGTTAAACCTTTTTATAAAGACGATTCTAAGAGAGAAGATAACTAGGATTATTAGAGCCTAGTATAAATACTACTAGAAGATAATAAACAAAGGTCTTAAGACCCTTAGCTAGAGTAACGCTAAGACTCTATAATTCTAGAAAGAAACCTTTAACCTCGACTACCCTCTATACCTAAACTATAATAATAAGTACTACTATTAAAGAGAGGAAGAGAATAACCTAGAAAATATCTACCGCTATATATTATAGTACTTATAGATAAGATTAACTTCGAATTATAGATCCTAGATTATAATAAATCTTATACTTAGAATAGTAATAATACTTATATTCGGACAGTAAGAGTTAACCTATTTAAAGATACTAATATTTACCTAGTATTTAAGAATATTAAATTAATAAAAGAAGAGATAGTAGTAGATAACTTTAAAATTATAGGATTAATAAATAGATAAGCTATTAAAGCTATTAATAAAAATAACGTTCTATATAGTATATAAGTCTTTAATTCGAAATTTATTTAAGAACTAAGAAATAAGGGTACTCTATAAAAGTATATTAAGTTACGTTTAGTAATTTAAGTATAGGGTAATAAAGAGAAATCTTATATTCTTATAGAGTCTCTTACTATATAAAGAGTTAGCTAGTAACTAATTCTTATACTATTAACTATACTCGGCTTTAATAACTTTAGTATATACCTAAGAGATATTATATAAGCCTATACCTAGTCTCTTATAGAGCTAAATCAACGTTTTTACGCTCGACTACTATAAAACCTACCTTAACTATAATAGGACAAAAAAGTACTACTTATAAAAAAGCTATAGTATAGAGTTCCGAAGGTAGGTAATTACTAGTATAAGATATATCTTAAGTTCTATATAAACTAATTAAAATATAAGATATTAACGTTTAACTTATACTTATTATATACCTATAAAGACAAGGCTTTTAGTATTATTACTTTATAAACTAATAATACTTTAATCCTTATAAATAAGGACTTTATATAATAAGAAGAAGATAAATTAGCTAAGGCTAATTTTATAGTAAAACCTCGAGAGTAATTATTAATAAACTACCCTATTAAGTTTAATAGCGGACTAATTACTATACTTACTAATAAATCTCTATTACTTATATAGTATAAATAGGTAGAGTAACTAGAACAAGTATAGGATAAACTCTTAGATTTATATAGTATACGCGGTAAAGTTTAAGAGAACCTAACCCTATAAAAGTAGTACGAATCCTAGCGAGCCCGTAGAGCGTATTTAGCTACTATATTATAACTAGAGGTAGCGTTCGATCTCTCCTAGGTAGTATAAATAATAGACCTTTAAAAGAATAATATTAACTTATTAAATAAACGTTTAAAGTAGATAAAAGATAATACTAACCGAGGGATTAACTACGTTAAATTAGATCGAAAAATACTAAAACTTATTCTTTTTATAAATAGAGCCTTTATAAACCTAAAGGATCTTACTTTATAAATTAGATATATCCTAATCCTAAAGGATAAAGATAATAAAGCGAACCTTATCTACTAGAGTTCTACTAAATATAAATAAGTAATAAGGAGTATATTAGTATCTAAATTATACGCTTTAAGTAATAGATTTAATATAGCGATATCTATTAAAATAATAATCTATAAAATACTCCTTAATAATATAATTCTACTTAAAGTTTATATAGATTCGAAGTTACTATATAATTACGTTATAAAACTTAGTATAATAAAGGAGAAGAGGCTTATAGTAGATCTTTTAGTACTATAAGAGGGATTCGAAAGGTATAAAATTAACTATTTACTATAGATTAAGGTAAACTCGAACCTATTTAACGTAATAACTAAATCGAAGTATAATAACGTACTTAAGTTATTTATTAATATAAATATAGTCTATTATTTAGCTAATAAGTAGGTAGAAAGAACTACGAAAAAGGAAGCACTAGCTAAGGAAAAGGTAAATTAATAATAATAGGTTTTTCTTGTCTTATTTTATACTGTTTTAATTATTTTAAAGAGGTGCTAGTATCGGTATATCCACACTCCTAGTAGGATGGGATATCTGAAGTTTGTTACGTGAGACGGACTGTCTAAGACAACCACACAACACCATATATCCTTAGCTAGAGAACCACACTCTTTTAGACCCTCATACGAAATACAAACCAACAATGCTATCCCGTATCACCTTACTATTGTAGTGAAACCAACATAAATACTCAACCCGACTCGAGTACTAATCGAGTTAAGTTAAATGAGTATGATTAGGTAATTCTGTTAAGTTAAGTTAAGTAGTAGATTTGACTAGTTAAGTAGTACTTAAGTAGTTACATATAACATGACTATTATATAAGAAACTTATCCTCAAATAGTACATACTAAATATAGGGGCACTTAGTAAGGTCCGTACACGCGGACCTACTAGCACCGGCCGCCCGGAGTCGGGCTAGCGAGTCGGGCGTACTACAGGGTATTAGGCTGACACTACTCGAGTTATTTATGAGTTAATCGGGTACTTAGCGAGTTAAGTTGAATAGCTATTTTCACTACTTAAGTTAAGTTAATTAGGTACCACTACTCAACTCAACTACTCGAATTTACCACGCTAACAATAATGAGATAATAGTATACTCGTATAAGAGCTACCAGAACTATTGATCAGTCATTTCAAACCAAGTGGTGCGTTTATACAAATCTTTAATTTATGTAGAGCATAGATAGAATACACCTTTCTCAGTATGTGATGTCCTATGTAGATAGCAAAGCTGCGCTAAACCATATCCTCCCTGTTTCTCTTCTCTGGGCCTATTGTGAGTATTTTACATAACCCAACTCCTTCAACGCAACCTTCATACCACCTCCTTAGTTGTCTTGTAATGTTCATTTTACTATTTCGATCATCCAAAATAGTCCGACTAACCAAATGCTTCAAACCAACTTGTACAGTAACAAGGAGCCTTTCAATGTTATTTAGTTTGTCCACCGCAAGCTCGTTGATACTGCTAAATAAACTACAGTTTTCTTTCACAAATAATTCTTAATTACGGTTGATTTTTGGTAAAAGTAAAAGGATGATGAGTCGTACTATCTAGCTCCTCTAGCTACCATAATGATACCTGTAAATATCACGGACTTTTTAACCTTTCAACCCTATAGCTAGGTGCTAGAGATAGATCTCCCAACTCCATATACATATTTTGGAAGTAACGAGCCAAACAGGAAAAGGCAAATAATAATACTTCATTCGTATTTGTCAATAAACGTAAGAGAGGCGGGCTTTACTCTATACACCCTACTAAAAGTTATTATACCAAAGGTCTAGTATAATATAATCAATTGTCCTATTTTACCTAGAGTATTAAAGAATAAGGTTATTGATTATTCTAAACTATACGGATAATTAATTTAGTTATATAAGGCGTTTAAAATAATATTTTTATAACTAAGGTATATATAGAGTAATACCCGCTGCTCTTACACCTCCCACCACAGAGCACCCAAAACGAAGCCACCAACTCGAACAAGATTAAAGAGACATTCTTAACTCGGCAATATTTCTTGCCTCCCTCTCAATAGCCACATCATTCGGCGTCAACTGCATCGCCATATTAATAGCACGAGCCCCCTCCTCAAGGCGCTCCCTACTCCCAACAAGCCTACACCCCACCGTTTTGCGATACAAGATCTTGGAAAGTTGCGCATCAGTAGGTTCCCACGTCCCGTCCATATCCTTAAAGATCTGCTCTATCTGCATAGCTTGGTCGATAGTACGGAACAACATATCCGACATCCCATTGACAATCGCGCGATCGTGGGTGTTCTCGCGGATGGCTTGCATACATGCTTGTGCCATGTTGGAGTGCAGCACCCAGCATAGATCGGTGAGCTTGTTGATGAATTCTACACCTCCTGTCTGACGAAGTTCTTTCCCGCGAGGACTTGCCATTAGCTTCCTCATTGTTACGATGGCTTGCGCGTAGGTTTCGCCGGCCATTTGTCCGTTGTTGACGCGGAGATACTCGTTGCCGTTGAGTTTGAGTTGAGCGAGCTCGCTCAAGATGGTTTCGCAGTCTTTTTCGGGGACGGTTTCAATTTCTTTCGTCATGCTTTTGACCATCTCTGGAGGCACGTCGCCTTGGAATTTGATAACCATTCCGGACCCCTTCAGCGATCGGTAAGGGGTGAGAAGTTGCTCCTGGAGTTTTGTAGAAAAGAAAGACTCGGGTCTTGTTGCATCAGGCACTGATCCATCGATAGATTTGTGACGGTATATGTGTGGGAATGGATCCTTGAGTTCCACGGATTGCTGATGAATATAATCTTTTAGAACAATCAAATCTCCACACAGCTCATCCAAGTCGCGATGAAGCATGATGAACACCCAATTTGGTTCTTGACTCCTTCCGTTCTCGGGGATATGACGGAGAGTATGGTGCATCACATATCCGTTAAAGAGTTTGAGACCTGGTTTGGTGATGTTGAGAATAGGAATGCGTTTCTGAGCAAAGCGTTCTTTCATTGAAGGAATGTTGCTGGTGACCTTCACGAACAGGTTCGTTTTCGTCATAACGCATATTGCTTCATCGTGAATCTGACGATTGACTCGAAGAATCTGAGGCTCGATGCTGTGCTTGATAATGGTGTTGGTGGTCAAAATTCCGGAAAATTGTTCTTGGACCCGCCCTGGGGCTGGTTCGATGGTGCAAAGTACAATCTTATAGACCTCATCACGGATTTCCCGTGGTAGCGTTTGGAATGGGAAAGGCATCGTCGATATTGAGTTCGAATAAGTAGTTACTGTACTCGTAGTTACTGTTCTCGCATTTCTTGCACTGAGTTTGCGTTGTGGTTTGTTCAGAGGGGAGGGAAGGTATGTGAGCTAACGTTCTTTTTGTTCCACAGTTTCAGCTACTCTCGTCATAACCCCTCGCTAGATTCTTACCTAGGCAAGGAAGTCCATTAATAGCGGGTACAAAGGCGCCACACGTAAACGTGTAGATGCGGTTATGTTGTTCTTTTTAATACTTGCTATGGATCGGTAAAATAGACAAATAAGATTAATTAAGATTGTCTACACAAAGTGAGGATTCATAGTCTTGATCACGTGACTGGATGTTTTTATGTAAGAAGCCCAGCCTGGTCATTGCTCTGAACACGCTATCAAATATTATTATACCAAAAGTCTGGCACAATTTAATTAATTCTCCTATTTTACCTAGGTAAATAAGAAGTGAAAAGTAAAAATTATTCTAAACTATTCGTATAATTAATTCAGTTGTATAAGATCTTTGGGATAATATTTTTATAACTCAGGGGTGTACAGAGTAATGCCCGCCCCTCTTAGCTATGATGAATCTATCAGGCCAATCCTTAAATGTTAGGATCATTAGTTTCGGTTAGTCTCAAAACCAGAGTATCAAGTCCGCTATACTCATTTAGGAGAAGTATTTACTGTCTGGTACTAACATCATCACCACCGCGTTTTGACGTGTTGCGGTGTGAGGTTGCTAGATCCATATGAACCCACATTTCCAAGTATTTGAACCTCAATTCGACCCAGTTATCGCATCTACTTTTGTATCCACTTCGAATGCACGATTTTTAACCCTCTCTGGTCAGGAAATGCCATACAAACTCAACCACTGCAACCGTTTCCAGCCATACTCACCCGTTTTTACACATATAAAGGTGATATAAGTAATAAGTTGAATCAAAAAATTAGTAACAATTGTAAAGGTTTCGGTATAATACGGTGATATTATAAGTTAAGTATAGTGTTTTAGATTTATACTAGGAGATAAGAAGCCTGGTTATTAAGCTGTATATACTATCAAAGTTTATTATATCAAGGGTCTCATAAAAGTAAGTTAATCAACCTACTTCCCCTAGGGTAAGAAAACTTGAAAAAGTAGGTAGTAAAAGTTCTAAACCATTCATCTAGTTGTTTCAGTTGTATGAGGCTCTTAGCATAATATTGTTGTAACCTAGGTATATACAGAGTAATGACCGTCTCTCTTACCTACTTATTCATAAGTGTAGCAGACTTATCTCTCAGAGACTCCATCTTCCTCATCGTTTTGATATTTGAATACCAAAACAAAGGTCATCCATATCCTTTTATATTTGCACGGGCAGGTAACCCGACGGTTCCACCGAGCCCTCACGTGCCCCGCCAATAAGCCAAGATGGCGAAGGCGTACGAGTACTGTATAACCTTATCCCGGGACTTATTTTTACACCACCACTTTCATCTTTTCTATGCAACCATTCGGGCTGCACTGCACCTGCAAAGTAACTTTCTGAATCAAGTAACCTTTGCCCGTCCCGCCGGAAAGATGGGCCACTGCCACAGCCGCTACCTAATCCTGCAAGTGCGGGGTCTGGAGCCAAGATCTTCCGCAAAATTTCTTAATGGACGCAATCCGATTTCACGATCACCATCGCATCTCCCTTTCCAGAACACGTTGGGCGCCTCATCCCGCTCCCTGTGCCTGTGGCGCTCTTCCCCCAGACTTATGGGGAAAGAGCCATCCCCACGACTTCGAGCCTCCTCGAGAGGTCCAATCAGCAAAATGAAGCCATCAACGTGCAATGGGAACAGCCTTGGCAAAACACCATGGACCGACCTTGGCAGGTACAACCTTGAAATCTGCTCTGTCATGCCCGAAAACAATGATACTCTTATCTTAAATGGACCGATAATGATTAATCAGATTTGAGACGGGGGGAGCGATGTCGACGTCCTTCGTATAAACCTGGCCTCGCCCAGAAAAGGAACAAGCTGGCGCGAGTTTACAGAGTCAACACAGAGCTAGAAATTGGTCATTGATCAAAATATCAATTTGGGTATAGGTATTCTCTACTCTGCTTGTCGCTCCTTCTCCAACATGCATTCTTGGAATTTGCTCGTTCCTTTCGCGGTGGGAAGTCTGGCTGCTGCTCTTCCTCAATCGGCTCAGGTTGAGAGTCGGACTTACGGTCACGATGGCGGCTATGAACACCAGCATTCTATCAATGCCCAATTGGGTCCTCGTCCTTACTATTTGATTGACGACATGGATGATAGCCCTTTGAAGGAGAAGCTCCAATCTTGCTCTGAAGGGCCATTCCACACAACCGAGATGGCCATTGGTCACCGAGGTGCTCCTTTAGAATTCCCAGAAGAAACCAAGGAATCTTTGACGGCAGCAGCTCGGATGGGTGCCGGTATTTTGGAGTGCGATGTTACCTTCACACAAGACCAGAAACTCGTATGTCGGCATTCACAATGCGACTTGCATACCACCACCAATATCTTAGCCATTCCAGAGTTGGCAGCAAAATGTACTCAAAATTTCACGCCCGCCGGCAACGGCACCGATGCAAGTGCCAATTGCTGTACATCAGATATCACGGAAGCCGAGTTCAAGACGCTCTGTGGTAAGATGGATGGCTCCAATCCAAAAGCTACCACAGTTGCAGAATATTTGGCTGGAACACCAACCTGGCGAACGGATCTTTACAGCACCTGTGGTACCGTCCTCACTCACAAAGAGTACATCCAATTTGTCGACTCACTTGGTCTCAAATTCACGCCTGAACTGAAAACCCCTGTTGTCGCCATGCCATTTCCAGATCCTTCATCAAATTACACCCAAGAAGTCTTCGCCCAACAAATGATTGACGAGTACAAAGAAGCTGGAATCTCAGCTGACCGAGTGTTTCCTCAAAGTTTTGCCATCAATGATTTGTACTATTGGTTGGAAGCAGAGCCTTGCTTTGGAGAACAAGCCTTGTACTTGGACGAGCCGACTATCAACGTGGACGGCATGGCCGCCGCAATTGGAAATCTGACCATTTACGCAGAAAATGGTGTCAAAACTATTGCGCCTTCTATCCCTGGTGTTCTTACAACGGATGCGAATAACAAAATCGTTCCTTCCGAGTATGCACTTGA
The DNA here is from genome assembly GCA_900184765.1 of Hymenoscyphus fraxineus. Lineage (NCBI taxonomy): Eukaryota > Fungi > Ascomycota > Leotiomycetes > Helotiales > Helotiaceae > Hymenoscyphus > Hymenoscyphus fraxineus. Next base: position 566,240 of record LT855425.1, on the reverse strand, counting down.
AGCTAAGAGGCTTGGACTTGACATTGTGGTCTGGAGTTTTGAACGAAGTGGATTATTGAAAGATGTTGCTGCAAACGGCGATTACTATTACGCGTCATTCAACTCGGCGGTCAAGAAGGATGGAGATGCTATGGTTGCGCTGGATGTCATGATCCGAGAAGTTGGCGTGAGAGGAGTCTTCGCCGATTGGGTTGCAAGTGTGGTGTATTATGCTAATTGCTTTGGGTATTGAGGAGTCAAATGGGTGGGGGATACAAATTCTGGGAAAAGCCAGTTCGTAGACTCACGTATTATGTAGATCTTAATGTTATTAATACCAGTAGTGGGTTAATGGTTTACGTTTTTTTTCTTGGGGTATTTTTATTGTTCTTGTGAGTTACTCGCTAGCAACTGACGTAGTCAACTA
>LT855425.1:521240-550951 GCA_900184765.1 Hymenoscyphus fraxineus | reverse complement strand
TATATAAACTTATTAAATATAACTAGATTTACTTCTATTATCCTTAGAAGTATAATTATTAAAGTAGTTATATAAACTTATTAAATATAACTAGACTTACTTCTATTATTCCTAGGTATATAATAAAAAGTAGTTATATAAACCTATTAAATATAATTAGATTTACTTCTATTATTCTTAGAAATATAACTAGACTTATTTCTATTATTCCTAGATATATAGCTAGAGTTATTTCTATTATTCTAAGAAATTAGTATAGAAATAAGGGAGAAGCCTCTTAAATTTAGACGCTTTTCGATGTTATAAGAGTAAGTCTATAATAATTATATATAAAAATCCTATTTATTTACTAGTATTATCTCTAACAATTTAAATAGTAATTACTATATATAGGATACTTTTTCTTCCTAAATTAAAGTAGTTTTATAAAGTCCTCCCTTGTATATAATAGATTGTTATTCTATAATAGTATATATTATATAATTATAAGGTTTATAAACTTAATAGACTACCCCCCCTAGTTATATATTTTAAGTATATTCTATTCTAAAACACTTACTAAATATTAAACGCCTCTATAACGAAAACTATACGTACTATACGCTATAGGCTTAGTCTCTCTAATCTTAATAAGGTTCTTATAAAAGGCCTTAAGGAACGCTACCTAGGACTATAAAATAAGCGAGGTTTCTTAAATTATAAGGTAAAACCTACTAGTAGTTTATTATTAGTAATAATAATATTATAAGTACTATACTATTAAAAAAGGTATTCTTCTAAGATCTTAGAGTAGTATATTTAAAATAAAAGTGCTTAAACTAAACAGAGCTATAGTTCTTTATTATTATAATAAAAGTAAAAAGGTTTAATATCTATAACCGTTAATATATAAACAAGTAAACAAGCGAGCAAGGAATTTATATACTTCCTTTTTAATAGGTTTTATAAAACCTTAGTATAACTTAGATCTTACTAGTATTCTTATTTAAGAACTTAATATAGTAGTACTTAATTTTAAAGGCTTTGTTAATTTAAAGTAAATAAAGGAAAGATAGTAGATATATTGTATATATTATACGGCGCTAGCTTAGACTACCTTAGTAAGAACCCTCTAGAATTATATTATTTTACTTTATAAAGTCCTTTAAATCTATTAAGTAGTTAGTCTTATAGAGTATCTTTAACTTCTTAACTATTATTTAGCGTACGCTTATAGATACCTTGCTAGTTTAAACCTACGTAAATAAATTAGTCTCTAAAAATCAAACGTTAATTACTATATAAAGCTAGGAGTAATAAACTAATAACTAGGATAAGGAGTAGATATTAGAAGTAAAATAAACATTCTAAAATACCTTTTTCTTAAATAAAGTATTTATATATATACTTACTTTTATTAAATAAGTAGGATTTCTATACTATAACGTCGTAGACGTTTTTAGTTAGGGAGCTTTAGCCTTATTATATTTAGAGCTAAATACCTATAATATAGTAGACCTTATTTTTTAAGCTTAAGAATAGAACTCGCCTAGGCTATCCCTATCCTTTACCTTGTACTTACTACTAATATAATTAATAATAAGAGATAGTATATTCTTAGTAGGATTTTATAGCTTATAGAGTAAGTCTTTTTACGCTATAAGGCCTCTGAAATTCTACTAGATACTAATTATATAGTTAAGCGAGAACTAGAACTAGGAGTAGAGAGTATAGCTAAACCTCTTATATTATCTCTTTATAGCATTTGTAATAGACTCTTTAAATATATTATTAGCTCTAGTATCCTATATCCTAGCTCTAGGGTTAAGATCCTTATCGTTCTTATCGTTCTTATCGTTACTATTATATATAAGTAATTCTTTATCTATAATTTTAAGATCTAAAACCACTTAATCGAGATTATTCTAAATAGTATCCTTATCTAAAAGAACGTCTCCTATAAGCTTTATATTAGAGAAGTCGATATCTATATTTATATATAGTGTTATATTATTAGTATAGAAGCGAGTACTTAATTAAAATAAATAAAAGAACCCTAAAATAAACCTAGTAAATAAATAATAAGATAAATAGATTAATTAAAAGGAGTAAAAAGACAAAGGAATTATAGGAATACTACTAGAGATTAATTAAGGGATAATATATTAAAGGGATAATTAAATTATTAAATATTATCCTTAAAACTAGCCGCCTATACTATAAGCGGCTAAGTATAAGCGTAAGCCTCTAAAATTCTAAGACAAATCTATCTAACTAGAATAAGACCCCGGGTATCCTTTATTTATACTAGGTATAACTATTATTATATCGTAATAGCTTTTACCTTATTTTTAAGTACTTTTACTATTCCTATAATTACTCGATATACTAAAGTAACCCTTAAAGAAGCAAGTAAAGAAGGAGTAAGAGAGTACTCGACTTGCTTAAGAACTCGTATATTCTATACCGTCTACTAATAACGCTACTCCTAGTATTTGTCCTTTAGATTAAAACGATCCTAATCTTAATACTCGATACCCTCGAGAGCGCTTTACTCTATTAGAAGCGGCCGACAAATATACGGCTCGTAGATTTAAGTCGCCGGTATAATATTATACTAATCTTACTAGGGTAAAGAGTTAATAATTAATAGAACTAGGTAAGGTAAAAGGTAAGGATAAAGAGTAGGAGATTAAAGAGTATATAGAATAAGAAATAGTATAAAAGGTACTTTTAACTATTATAACGCTTTAAAGTCTATTTATTATTATTCTAGGGAGTAATAGAGTATATTAAATCGATAGCTTATTTAAGTACTAATACAAGTACTTATATACCTACGCCTATAACCTAGAGATAGTATATAAACAAATGTAATATTACTTGTTTTCGTTAAGTCTTTATTCTTATAATTCGGAGGCCTCTATAGCTTAAAGGGCCGCCTACGAGGCTAGGGTAAATACGCCTAGTCTACCTATAATTTTATAGCTAGTATTCGAGATATAAACGCTAGAAGCCTTATAAATTTAAACTAATTAGCCTACTATTAATATACCTAAACTTAGCTTATTTAACGTAACTCTATAGGATATAATTATTATACCGGCGACGATTTATAAGGATATTAAGGCTATTATTCGAGACTAGGAGGCTAGCGGTATAGGTCTAAAAGTATAAGGGATTCCGCTCCTTTTAAAGTACTAGTAGTACGTACTTTTGCCCTTCTAGTAGAAGGTTTATAATACCTAGAAGTAAAAGATTTTAAATTAGAGAGTAAGTAAATACTATCTAATTCTCTTATATTTTATTACTAATATTTAATAGATAGCCTTCTTTATATAAAGCTCTTTTTATAAGCGGGACTAGGTGCGATTTTAGTCTTATTTTACGCCGGAACAGGGTACTAAAACCTTTGTTAGCTATATATATAAGCGGATTAAAGAGGTAAAGAATAAAGAGGATATAAAGTTAGTAAAATAAGCGCGTAAGGACCCTGAATTTAAGTCTAAATACTTATATATAAAGGGTAAGTAAAAGTACATTCTAGCCTAGGTATATATAATTATATATAAATATTACTAGCTCTATAATAATATAAAGACTTCTTAGAATATATATAATTAAATATAAATAAATAAATATAGCTTTATACTAATTAAATCCCGAAAGAACTATTAAAAAGTAATAGAATAGAATTATAATATATTTATCTAGGATTTAATTTAATTTTTATAGTTAATATAAATACTACTTTATAGACGAATAGACCCTTATATTTTTAGTAGCCCTTGCCCTAGCCTATTTATATACTACGTACCTACCTAGGTAGTAGTAGGATTTAATTCTAAGTATAATAAGGGTCTAAATTACTTATTTAGAGACTTTTTATATACCTAAGAGTAGTAATTAAAGGTAGTTTTATAGGTGGTTTTATAGGTAGTTTAGTACAAATATAGGGGCTAGCGCGATAGTCTAAACTATTATACCCGTAAAACCTAGACTATTAATTACCTAGGTAGGGGGTATTTTATATGTATTCTATAGTAAATTTAGTAGGGAGTACTATATAAATAGGAAATATACTTCTAACCTAGTAATTAATAGTCTAAAGCTAGGGGGTTAAGGGTAGTATTAGTAGTATTATTAGTAGAGTAGTTAGTAGAATAAGAGTAAGATATAGCGCTACCTTGTCTTAAAATTAGAGGCTAGATAGACTACTTATCTATATTATAATATAAGCCTTTCTCTTACTTTTTTTTTTATAAATTAATTAATTACTATTTAATTCGGATTTCTAAGTACTTATTCGAGTTTTTATTTAGTATTAAGCGTTATAGTATAGGTGTTTTACGAACGATTTAAGTACTAGGCCTTAGTACTATAGCTTCGCTTACCCTACTATAAATATAATATCTTTAAGTAATAACTATACTATAAAAATATATCTTATTAGACTAGTTTTTATATTAAAATACTCCTCGAGATCTAAGGAATCGATTTATCTACTCTACGATTTATTTAGTTCGCTTTTACTATTATAGGATTAAGCGGCGTACGGCCTCGCTTAGTATAGTAAGTCGTACCTTAGCTAGTAGCGGCTATATAACGTATTTCCCCTAGGTTTACTTAGACTACGATTACTTTACAAAACAACGTCGGATTTGGACGATTTTTAGTACGTTAGATACGTATTTAATTGCTCGATTTAACTAACTATAACAGGGATTTATTATATAGTGTGGTTACGTTGATTGTTCGAGGGCCTAAAATCCTCGAAAAAGTGTCTCACGGGGTGACGTTAGAGGGCTGAGACCCGGCGCCGGGAGGGGCGCCTTGGCGCGGCGCTAGGCCCGATTCGGTAGTGGCGGAGGCCTTTGTTCCGTTCCCAGACTGTCAATCACCCTACCTTCCATACTGATTCTTGTTGTCCAAACTCACAACCTGGAAGTATCTCCACTCCCCGCTCCGAAGAAATTCCAGTCGATCGATCACGTTGCCCCACCTTTCCGCCTTACAGGTTAGGCACCACAAAGTTCTAAGGCCACCAGCTCGGGACCCTAGCGCAGTCGGAAGATCCCAAGGATTTCTCGGCACACAACGCAAACGACGAAATATTTCAGCGTTCCCGATCCAAAAATCCAAAAATCTCCATCCTCCTCTCCAGCGCATTTCACACAAGTCAGCCAATCCTCCCGAAAGCATCCTCACGAACGTCAAACTGACCATCAGCAGATCGCCAATATGGATGCCTCAAAAGTTCCAGTTAAGCTCGTCAAGGTCACCCGTGTTTTGGGCCGTACCGGTACGTTATTCTCGCGAATCGCCACGAGAGCGATGGAAGAAGGGGAAATGAGCGGATTCTGATGGTGATATCTAGGTTCCCGTGGAGGTGTTACTCAAGTCAGAGTAGAGTTCATGGACGACACCACCCGAAGCATTATCCGCAACGTCAAGGGCCCAGGTACGATTTCCCTCGAAAATTCCCTGGCGAAGATCCCGCAGATTCAACGACGGGCGAATTACGAAGGATTGAAACAAGTACTAACATAATTAATTCTTACAGTCCGTGAAGACGATATTCTTTGCCTCCTCGAGTCCGAACGCGAAGCCAGAAGATTGAGATAAACGCATATTCTTTGGTCGTGGGGAAAATGGGGTTACACTGGTGCAATCATGAAATTTTGCTAGGGAAATGGGACGTGTACGTTGAGATACTCGATTAAGGGAGGTCGACTTTTCACAATCCAAGAATACACCGGTTGTTCTACAACATTACAGTACCTTTCGCCTTGCATATGTGATGATGAGGACCCTTGACCGCTGGATGAACTTTCTTGAATGCGATTAAATTTTCACCATTGGGGCTGAAGGTCTTGGATATACAGTATGGATTTGAATTTCAAAATCCAAAGTCCCAAAGTTGCGTCAAAGTTCGGCTGTTGTTTCTGACCAGAAACATCGAGCGATGAACGTCGCATCTTACGATCCGAGTTTGCGAACAAGAACCTTAACAAAAGACTTTCTAGAAAGCTTGTGAGCAAGGTCCATACGAACTCGCGCCAAAATTTGAATCTATCCAAGCCTCTACCATGGTGCGTTGGTACACGAGTACACGGTCAATTCCTCTACATCTACCTTCTTACCTAGCCTGTCTTGAACTGTTCAATTACACCGAGTGCAAAGTTGCCTGTTATGACAGCCGTAGACCTGCAATTACTCGACATATACCTCAAGACTATCTCTTTTTGTGTAAAAAGAAAAACCTGGTCATTACTCGATTTTTATACGACCCCTTAGCGTCATGAACCTAGGTAGGTGACTCAAACCTGCAAGTACAGTACGTCTAGGCTAGCAAAAGGTAAAAAGCAACAATTACTCTAAACCATCCGTATAACCAATTTAGTTGTTGCACGAGGCCTCTTAGATAATATCAATCTAACCCATGTGTATAAGTAATAAATGTATCTCTTATAGAATTAAGACCACCATACGCGTCGCTTAGATCCTGGACACGTGATCGGCCGCCTTCACGTCCTTTTCCTTAGTCTTTAACTCTTAATTAAATAAATGATTATTATCGTATTATACAACCTTGACTAAGATACATATCTACTTGAACGCCGGGGAGTTCGCACGAGCTAGCGTAGCTGGCGAGGCGGGCTAGTTATCTAATTACTTAATAATAAATCAATTAAAGTTATAAAGAAACTATTAGACGAAACAAGAGGTCGAGGGCGAGCCTGCGAGCCCGTCTGGCCTCGTTGTATATAAGATTAAGTTCTAGCAATATAACCTTGTTTTCTTTAACTAAAGTTCAGTACAAACTAATAGCTTAACATTGCCAAGGTGTCAGAATGGTCCTATAATTATACATTGTTCCTGTCCTAAGCGAGGGTGCTCAATCCTGGTCTAAAAGCCCCCCGAACGGTGGGGGAGATAAGAAGATTGCTGGTGTCACTGGCGCAAAATATACGGTGAGTTTCACAGATGTGGCTATTTGCTGTTACCGGACGTAGAATACAGGAAAGCACAGAACTTTTTGGATTCAATTCTCCGAATTTCCCTCGCTTAATATCTTAGACCTGAACTCCCTAACGCACTATCTAACGAACTCTGGCATTGATTGGCGCACTTCTCATATCTCTCTTGGCTGTCCCCTTTGGAAGAACACTCGTGCAATCAACCATATCTTTTCTCTCCAACCCACCCAAAAACTGCATCTTCTCCATTGCAGCCGCAAATTTGACGTCCCAATCAGCCTTATTATTTACAAAACCCTTGAACACTGGTCCCACGTCTTTCTGTTTAGATAAACTGACATCACTTGGAAATGAAGCCATGCCCTTCTGTGGTTTGTATGTCTGACCATAGTACTCAATGTCCCATTTCCCAGGAGTGGTATCCTGTGGTGTACCAGCAGTAATGTTTGGCACATTGTTGGCCTTGGATGCGGTGTGTGCGCCCATCAAAGCAGCTAGCTCCGCGGCATCGAATCCTTTGTCCTGAAACAGCTTCAGGATAGTTTCTCCATCTTGATAAGGACTTGGCAATGTTCCTTCTGGAGCTGGTTTCGTGCTATCTTTGCGCCCGATGAAAGTGTTGATTCGGGGTCCACCGGGACAGGACACAACCGCCACGTTGGATGCCATGACGATCAGGTCTGCCATTGATACATTCTGGAATTTGGCCTTCATTGCTACGAGCTTTACGGAAATTTCTTGAAGCCCTCTGTTTTCTGATCGAGTGTTGACTTCGTCCGCGAGGATGAGAGAGGCATCGCAACCACCACTTTTACCCAAGGATTTGGTATAGCTTCCGCAATCGTGGAAACATTCCTGCGTTTTCCTGTCAGTTATTCTGTCTTTGGTGAGATTCAAGGGGAGGGGGTCATACACGTATTGCTGCTCTGGCATCGTCAGTACATTGCCCGTCGGGTCCCATGAACATCGCGGAGAAATCTTTTACGACAGCTTGCCAGACCGCGGGGCATTCACCCCCCTTGTCGGCGAACATTGGCGAGCTGGTTACATCAGCCGAGTTGTCTTGTCTGGTTGAGAGAAAGCGTGACATGGGTGTTGGAATAGATCTTCGGATCAACCGAAGACTATTTGAGAAACTGAGGGCATTGGAAGAGGTTATAGCGAGTGCTGCGACTAAAGAACAGGAGAATCGCATTTTGAAAATTTGATTTTAATTGAGAGAATGGGGAAAAAATAAAAAGAATGAATATAGAAAGTTGCAATAGGAGAGATTAGGCGAGACTGTTTTGAGGGGTATTGAGCCAGCACAACCAAGAAAACGGCACTACTCTCTGGAAAAAAACAAAAGGAAGTTACCATATCATACCTTTATATATTCATCCTCCCAGCTCAGATACGCGTTTCAACACGAAGGAACCGGGACACAGCTCAGGAGGTACAGGCGCTGACAAAAACCACGTGCCATCGAGCAGACTTCAGAAACAGGCATGAGATCTACGAAACCCTAAGAAAGTTGAAGCAGAGAAAGACTTCCAAGCATTATTTGCATCCAAAGCTACCAAACCGTCACCTTGATCCGATGTACTGTAACCTCCTGGTCCGTCTCTCTATGGGGACAATCTTGCTGTTGATCCCGCAGCAGGGACATCGGAAGTCTCTAACCGGGGGGATAATGGGAAACCAGATGTATCGAGAGGAACCTTCAGACGTTTATGAGGTGATAGAGGTCTGAAGAGGTCGTTGGTTGGTCGAATCTGGGGTAAAGCGAAAAGTCTGTTCTCGCGAACAGGCTGCTTGTTCGCTTGAGAATTCCCCTCTTCTTGGGAGCTGGGGTATGCAGCTAGGAAAAATCAACAGTTTCTTCTCGGTTTCTCTATCTACCGAACGTTTTGTACGCTCGCTCCCAGTAGACAAGATAAGTGGCAATAAACTCCGTGCGCACCACACCAAATTTACTGCCACTTATCTTGTCTACCGGGAGGCTCGGCATCAAGGAAAGTCTGGTGTCGTACCGCGTAACCAAGCAATTATGTGCATGGAATTCATACGATGTGCGGTTTAACGAGAAATAAACAACTGGTCAAATCCTCGAATTCCTAAAATGATCGAAGAACCAGTTCGTAAGAAGTGTGGTGGTTCAAGCTCTGCACACTCTCTGAAAAGAAAAAAAGACTATCAGATCAAAATTTCGCCTTCTCGGTTAGCTAGGTCGAGGTTTGAACTCAACGCTCGAAATGTACTCTGTATCCGATTTCTTGACTCTTGACGTAAGGCAAGCACATGTAAGTTGGGCACAGTTCAGCCATGGAGCTACTACCTTCGTTCACAAGCTGGTCCCCTCGGGTCGTGCGTTGCTTGCCGCACCAGACCTTTCCTCGGATCTTCGCTGGCTTGTCAAGCTTTAGCCACCGGACGCCATTATAAGGCCAAACCAAGACATGGCGTACAGATGAAGCAACGCATAGACGAGGAAACGGAAACAACTGGGCGAAGTCGGGTGGGAATAGCTTCATTCCGCGAAGGGCCATGCGCTCGCTATACCATACCCATTCGGGACACAGAACATCCCATATCGCTCTTAAAGCATCTGCCATCTGAGAAAGTTACTTGACAGGAATATCTAATAATAGTCTTAAGCTTTTACGGTAGCGAGAGTTTGATCTGTTTTTTACCGGTAATATGTTTTATACCTATAGCCTTTCTTTAACATTTGATAAAAACACAAATTTTCTGCCAACCAGGTCAATTTGAATGTTTGTAGCACTTCACGCCACAGACCCAACGAGCCGCCAACTCGTTGACTTTTTTGCCAAAGCAGTTTGGAACTGTTTCTCGGAGGTCCTGCAATCTAATGCAGGGCACTGATAAGGAGGCGAAGAAATTCGGTATACCGGTAACGGCAGCCACTGTTTTACGGCGAATGGAAACTCCCGACCAGAGTCTAGAGCCCTTTTAACGTCAAAGTTCTTAGCAAAGCCAGTGGAGCCGCTGAAAAACGGCCGTCACATGATTGAAATTGCCACCAGAAAACGAAAGGGACCTCCGGAGTCTCTCATTCTCCTAGTATTGCTGGTACTCTTGAATTTTTAGATCAATCATGAATTGTCTGAGAAAGTTGGGAAAGTGAGGCTAAGGGTGGAATTATTCTTCCTAGTGGAATGGCATTTAGTACTCCAAGACCAAATCATTATTCAAAAACATTATCTCTATAATACACGCTGACCAGAATTCCAAATAATACCCCTGCTCCGATAAACATAATTCATCTGTGTATCCCCAATGTTTGTTCTATCAAGCTCGTCATTCTTTTGATATGTACAGAACACGCGCCGTATAAATTCCAAAGAAAAATATTATGTGTCGAGAAATTAGTAAAGAATTAAAGCGTCTGCTTGAAAAGTACGTCCCTTAGACATACTAACATTTGGCGTTGTTCTTGCCCTTGTTACAGGTAGGAGTGGCGGGTTTTGCTGTGGTTTTCAGAGTAGCGGTGGCAGGTTTCGCTGTGGTTTTCAGAGTAGTGGTGGCAGGTTTCGCTGTAGTTTTCAGAGTGGTGGTGGCGGGTTTCGGTGGGTTCTTGTAGTAATCGTCAAGAGCCTTTTCTACTGCTGCTGCATCGGGGTATGCGTCCAAGTTTTGGAAATATGGCAAGAGGACATTCTTGACTTGGTTTAGGTCGGTTCCAGTGTATGCCTTGGCTCGGAAGAGAGGTGCCATTGGGTCATTAAAAGACACTTTATCGGGATAACCGTAGCTACTTAGGTCCACGTCAGTGACATTGAAGGCTGCCATCATGTCATGGTCCTCATGAACAAGATTGTGGCAGTGGAACATGTAAACTCCTGCCCATGGCGCAAAGTTGGCGACGACTTCAACCTCTTCATTCCTGCCCAGATACACAACTGTGATGACACGATTAGTCTATGATCTTGTATTACGAAGTGTAAGGAGCTGGACTAACCGTCCTTGAGAGCTGCTGCCTCGTATGGTTGAACTGATCTACCGGATCCGACACGCGAGACTACTTGGAAATCAACGAGATGGATGTGGATTGGGTGGCTCCATCCTATTGACAAAATCAGTAACGCAATCATTCACCAGCCAATGTTTACACTCACCTCCAGATTTGTTGGTCAATCTCCATCTTTGAACTTTACCGCGCGGAGGGTAAGCAACGACGCGATTCTTAACGTCTTCAAACCCGATACCGTTGATCAGCCATTGCCCGTTGCTCCTCTCAAAGGTAAATGATTGATCAACGGTAGTGCGAGAAGCTGGAATATCCAGATCACTCAAATGAGCTGGAATGTCTCCATTACCATCCGACGATGAAATAGTGTTACCAACGACGAAACGGATAACTTTATCTGTTGCTGGATAATCGGGGTTGGTTTGGAAGTCTCGTGCATTCATCAGGGTAAGATTCTTCCCTCTGTATTTGTCGAAGTCAATTACAATTTCGTACCTTTCGGCCATCGAAATATCAAGTCCTTTGGTAGGAACAGGGTGATCCAGATACCCGGCGTCAGCACCGACGACAGTAAAGTCAAGTTTCGTTTTGGGGTCCGAGTCTGCGACCAAGTAGAGACTGTATGATCTTGATACTGATGCATCTAACAGACGAAATTTGTACTTTCTGGGTTCGGTCTTCATATATGGCCAAGGCTGTCCATTAACTGTATTCACGTCGCCGTAGAGACTATCCCGCTCATCCTCTGGCGAGAAAAGCTTTCCGTTGGGGAGAAATTGTTTTGATGAAAGCATGAGAGGAACATCGTATTTTCCAGTTGGTAATTTGAGCTTGTCAGACACAGCCTTGTCTTCCAAAATGTAAAATCCAGCCTGTCCAAAATATGCATTGACAGCAGTAATTCCGACGGCGTGATCGTGATACCAGAGCGTCCTAACAGGCTGAGCATTGGGATAGTAGTAGTCCTTGTACTGTCCTGGGTTTGTAACGTCCTCTGCCCAACCATCAAAGGGTGTTCGGGAATAGGATCCGTGAAGATGTATAGATGAAGGTCGATCATAACCATTAACAAATCGCACGACTGCTTGACGACCCTTGGTCATCTTAAGAGTAGGACCTGGAGCAATGCCATTGTATCCAACATACGATGTCGTCCCCAGATTTGGATAGGTCTGCTTTTCAAAGGCTTTGATCTTGATTTCATAAAAGTCAATTGACTCTCCAGTGGTTGTGTTGGTGTATGTCGTCGACGGTGGTAGTTCCGGAGGAATTGGGAGTTCGTATTGGAAGATGTATTTATATCTGGCAAACACTTTAGCAGCGTATTCATTGATGTATTGGTCCGGAGGAAAATTTCACGGTAGGTCGTTGAGGTCAATACTTACTCTGGCGAAACCCATTTCGAGATGCCGGCATTGGCAAAGGTAGCCACAGCCAAAAGTAGCAAGGTGTGGTATACCATAATGAAAGAAGTAGTTGATGAGTGAGGATTAAAGATGTTGCTAGTCCCCTGGGGGAGAGTTAAAATGGTTGGAATTGAATGATTCCTCCATGGCTACTTGAGCAGTCATATATATATACAAGAGTAACCTGCTATCATTGTTCAACATCCTTGGGGCACCATCCGTGCTGGTGAGATCGAGACGCAATTCCAGAGCCATCGGCAAAAGATTGTTATATCATGCAAGGCATAGAAAGTCATGATGGCTGAATTATGTGGTCGTAATGGCTGAAGTTTGTGGAGGTAATCATACATCAAAACGTGGCATACGTCAAAGCTAGGCTACCCAACTAAAAGGATTCCACGGTTCTAGAATTATTCCATTGGCATAAAACTGTTCCAATAGCTTGGAAATTATTCCACGGCTTGACTTCGTTCCGTGGATCTGGATTTTCGCGGAGCCTCAACGCGAGATGTAGTTGCTAGACCATTCGAAGTAGATATATGCGGTACTTGTATTTGCACTTCATGCTATCAGGGTTGATAAATTTTGTGCGGCGTGAAATCCTAGAACATAAAAGCGACCAAAATAAACTGCTGTCGCCTTATGCAAGCCATCAATACGATCGTGCACCACAGATCATGACTCTTGAGCGAAGAGCCTCATAGCTGATGGACCCTGCATATAACCTGCATACAGAGATAGAAATAGAACTTTTCCAGCTGAAGGTGCGAGTAGTCCCATTGACAACTCCGATTAAGGGCGAGATGGGCGATAAGCCAGATTTGTCTTACCTTTCTGTATCTCCTGAAAGTCTCGCTTCCGCAATGCAATGACGAGCACGTTTTTTGTTTTGTTTATATTTTTTTGTCGATGATGTGTTCTGCTATTGGCCAGGGTCATTCACTAAATCCTGCAACTTTTGGTGCTACTTACTGCAGGTACAAAATTTGCCTCGTGATTCATCTGGCTTCTCATCATTATGTTCGCGTGGCGACAAGAAGATGAAACTTTTGGTCGAGGCCCTTGGCTGACGGTTTCTGGCCCAGGTGCAAAAGATGGCGAGGCTTGTCACCTGACACGCAAACCTCAGACAATCCAATCTGATCCAGGCCACAAGCGGCAAAAAGCTGATATAGATCACGCCGCTTCAACTGCGCCCTTACAGCATGTAGACTGTACCAATCAATAATTACTGAAGCTCTAAGCGAGCTTTCGGGCATGAATCCCAGGCTTTCTAGGATCTAATAGGATGCGCTCTATCTTTTTCTCAGCAGAGCGCGATTGAATCCGACATTTCAACATGGACAACACGGATGCTGCAGATGAAGTGAACCTAGCATGATTGGTTCTTTTTCACTATTTAAGAAGTCTGAGGTGGTTTGGATTTTATTCGGTTCTCCAGCTGTTTCATTGATTATTATTATCATTATCATACAGTTTTCAACCACAACTATGATGCGGAGGCAAACTTCTCTCGTGCTGCTATTATGGATGGCCTCAATTGTTTATTGTCAACTTCCATATGACCCTAGTCCTTTTGACATTACTGGGACGATCAATAGGTTTGGAAAGACTCGCATTCTTTATCAATCATCTTAATGTTTCTCCAGCATGTCACTTGATGCCGGAGGACCTTTGGCAGGCGGCTCCATAACTGTGGATGGACTTACAATCACTATACCACAAAATCTTCTGGCCACGCTCCCTTCTATCACTGTATCATGGCCCGAGATGTTCAACAATGGAGTTGCAAACCTTCCTGGTGGCATCTCGTGGGAGGCTAATGTCAGTTTGGCCCCCATCATAGAAGCATGCCAATACTGAGTTCGTGATGCAGGTTGTGGGAAATCGAGTTGGGGGGAAATTTATCGCAGGACTTGTATACATCGCCCAGCGGTCAACACAGACTGTCCAGGGCTTTGTAACTTCAATTGATCTTGCCACTGGCCATTTTCAAATCAATAGCGGCACCGACTGTGTCATCAACGATCCCATTGGGAGATATGGTCGTCCTTACTCCGAGAATCCGCTCTGGCAGGCAGATTCAGACAACCCCAGCATACATACACAAACTGGCATTCCTATGTGCATTCCAAGAAGTAGCTCAGACCCATTGTGTCCATCCAAGAACCGACCACTTGGTGCTAACGGCGCGCCGTTAAGCATATTGTAAGTGCTTGACGATCGCTTCTAGAAGACTCCACAGCTGATAATTTTCAGCACTTTCAAAGATCCGTCATCGATCGGGGCTAATGACCCCGATGCCCGATTGATGGTTCCCCTCCTAGTTGGTGACTATGTTGAAGTTTCTGGCACTTTCATTGGCGGGCTACTGGAAGTCAACAGCTTGAACGCGAATTTACAGTTCCTGACTAGTCCAGGAACCAAGCCAACCTATCTTTGGGTAGAAGAAGCAATCTACGCTGTTGTCACAACGCAACCTGGTGGTGCAAATGGAGAAACTCGAGCTGTTGTCTGGTCATCTGATCCTTCCACTCCAATTCAATGGTTCGCAATGGATGTTGACGCGTGTAGCGGAGATGTGACTGAAAGAAACCTGAATCTCATGCAACCTACTTCAGGCGGGCCCCCTCTTGGGAGAGCCGTTTACAGGCTTGGGAAAACAGATGTAAGCCCAGCGACGAGACAAGTTGGTTTTCGTGTGACATCGGGAGTAATGAAAACCTCGAACAACATAACTGCTGGGCAATACATCCAACCCATCTTCTCATACACCTTTCCGGAGCTTACAACTTTCGGACCGCCTATGTTTCCCAATCTATTTGATGTCATGCCATACCTAGCACAGGGATTGGGTCCTTACACTCCAGGAACTTTCGGTCGTCCTGCTCCATCCACCGAGGTTATCGTTGGTCAACTAAGTCCCTGGCCGGGGGCTTCAGCCCCATCAACAACATCATGTGCACCCAAACCCACACTTCCACCAACCACTCTTAGCACAACTGCCACTTCCTCTGTTCCGGCATCAACAAAATCAGCAGTGCCAAAGGATACAATCACTATCCTGTCGGCATCACAGAGCTCTCTGCGGGGCGTCATAACTGTTACAGCGTCTGCATCTAGTAACAATCCAGATGCAAAATTGTCCATGTCAGTTCAAGGGCCGAACCCAATCAGTTCGACTGTAATGACTCAAAGCGGGAATACATTCAATCTTAGTGTTAGTGTAAAGAGCAAAGGGACCAGTGTCACAATTGCAAGTCAGTTCGGGGGGTCGGCAACATTAGCGATTAAATAGAGTTATACATCAAGTAAATACGCAACTATCTCATTGTTGTACCGAGATTAAATAAAGTGGTATATCGGATGAACACATAACTATCTCCTTCGTAGTCCTCGTTCCGCCAAGACGAATTGTCGTGTTTGGCGAGCCCCTGATTCACAGTCGTCTCTTTTTATGTAGAGATTTAGAAGGGCTTCTACGGTGTTCTAAATTCAACGTGGCATTATATATAATTGGAAAAAGACTCTTCAGTTTATATAATTTTGTCTTAACTGATATCGAAGTCATGTAATACCAAATAGAATATTTTGATAGGGATTGCTGAAAACCCCTTAACATCCCTTGGCAGGACAAGGACCACAGAGGAGATAATTTATATTATTCAACGTCAACGCCGTTTGAACTACTCTCTTCGATGTTCCACTAATCCTCAGAGAACCTTTCGGGTGAAATTTGGTTAGGCGGGATGCTGTAGTGGGAGGTTGAAACCTAGAGTTGAATGTACATTATAGACTCTAATAGGCCAGCGGCATGTGTCCTTCGGGACTGGGTAACTGAGTGGAGCACAATATGACACTTTATCCATACATTCTTCTGGGCTGTGTGTAGACAGGCGAATCGTCCAAATGACGCAGTCGATCCTATCTCCCAGTTTACTTTGCCAAGGACGGGGCGAGTATGGCGGTCGGCGGTGGCTTCTTACTGCAGTAGTAGAACCCAGCTGCCTGGACATCCTCCAGATCCTATAACTTTTGGGCTGAAACGCATAACCGATTGGTGCCACTTGGCAGCGGCGAATTCTTTTTTGACGTGAACTTATCGAGTACACGTGATTTTTGCATCGTCGGTTCGGCAGGAATGCCTCTTTTGGGCTGTTGTGGCTTCGTCTATGTAAGGAGCCGGTACATTGTACGCTGGATTCTAAATCTCGATTAAATCAAATTAAATTCTTCCAAAGGGGAGATTTGTAAGAAAAGAAAAGAGGAATGATTCCCATCTTCCATACTGGAGGTATAATTTCCAAATATTTGTTCTGTTTATTGTAAGCAAATAAACAATTGTAACGCGATGTAAGTCAATCTAGTTTTGCGATAACTCATCTGCGGCTGAGAGCCCGCAGAAAATGTCTCTTCCCCTCTAAGCCAAATCAATACTTGTTAAGCGAGGCCGATGGCCTCGACCAGAGCCCCGGGACATTTAGGGAACTCTCAACTATTCCGTAGCCTCATCACGGGCTTGCTAGTTATGCCACAAGCCATTTTACTCTGACTTAGGGAACGGACAAATTCGGGGGCTCTAAGCTAAAGTGACTACTACCAGTATACCGCGCATTTTCTCCGGAGGGGACGTAAAGTTACGGTCCGTAGATCTTCTCTAGACCCTGAAAAGATAACCCATAAGAACGCTATAGAGCTAACCTAGTCTTATAGAAGCTGTATGCAAGATTCCCGTCCCTTGGCAGAGTTCTTACTGCCTTGGCAACACTTTGACTGGCTCTCCTGCTAGCTCTAACCATCCCTTCACATATTCTCAGCTAGCTATATTTGGTTTTTTACGCAAGCCGATCCCTCTCGGTCTCCCAAAGCGGACGTTATACGACCCATTTCTTCGTTGGGGGTTGTACGCCTCATGCAGCGTACTTCCCCTCGCTCCTCCCTAGCATCGTCGCTTTCAAGCCTTTAGCCACGTTTTATGCAAGGTTCTTCGAGAACACCTGTAAGTAGAATCCAGATCCCTGGTGAAGTCTGGAGAGGCGTCAAGTATGGAATAAGCTTCTGGGCCAAGAATAAGAAGGCTGCCATTCCTCGTATACAAGAGACATAATAGTCTTTTGTTTTCCATATCACGAACATCCAAATTATCACAGGTTGCTATCATGGATCCAATGGTTACGAATAACTACTTTACCAGCCCCTTAACCAAGAGTCCTGAGATTCAAGACTGGGCAGTAGGTACCTTTTCTTTCCAAAGTATACAATTTATCTAATTTACAATGTCAGAACAACTGGATGACTCCCCGACAACCTTGGGAATCAAAAATGGGGGGTGATATGCCTATCTGGCAATACACTCAGGCCGCTCTGAACCAAAGAGAACTTCCACAATCATATTTCCCACTCGAATCTCCTTTATCGTCACACTATCCCCAATCAGCCTGCTCTTCTGCGATTCAAAGCCCCCACATGCCAGAATTTCCCGCTGAATCTGCATTTCCACATACTCCTACGACCTTCGAGCCTCCCAGACCAAATCTCAAACGCTCTCGACGTAGCGAAAGTGCAGATCAAGAGGAAGAGATGAACTTGGAAGATGAAGATTCAGACTATGCTTGGGACACAATATCAGGCCCTCCGCCCTCAAAATCTGCAGTTCGAATGATCCATCGGAGAACTCAGTCTGCTACAGAACAAGCTTCGATAAAACTCGCAAAAAAGGCCCATACGGTAGTGGAGAAGAACTATCGAGAGAGGCTGAATGACAAGATTGCAGATTTGGCAGTTTATCTTTTTGAGACAAGTTCTGATGGTATGTTCATCAATTTCTCTTTCTATTATCAGATTTTGTTCATCAACAGTCCCTCATTCCCCCCTTGTTATCCTAAATTTCTTCTTCTTCTTTGGCTAACTTCTCTGAAGCACGTGCCAAGCCATCAAAATCACTCGTGATGACAAGAGCCAAAGAAAGACTAAAGCAACTCGAAGCAAAGAACAGAGCACTTGAAAGCGAAGTGGCGAAGCTGCGACAGCAGATTGCGATCCACGATCATGTAGCTGCCGCAGAGAAACAGAGGTGTTTGGATGAGATTAAGACTGAGGCAAGATTGTAACATAGTCCTGTTGAACTTTATGTGTTTTGATATCCCGTGTACAAATATATGGTGTTTAGAGGAGTACTGGTAGTCAATGGGGTCCTGGGTCTGGATTTGGCGTTTGAAAGGTGGTGTCAATTGCTTTTGGTGTATGAAATTATCAAAAACACCAATATTTGGCCGCTCTCGTACTGTATGCATCTCATGGTGAACAACAAGATATCGTTAAATTTACGCAATTTTTATTTTGACGGTCACTAATCGGATAGCTAGGAGTTTAGATAATCTCTTTGGCCGCTATCATACGTACAGTATATAGAACTTTAAAAGAGGGAATAAATATCTCATAGGAAGAGATTTGATACTGAAAGTGCGACTCAAATTCCCATTGGAAAGAAAGTCTCTTCATAGCGTCCTGTGACTTGAGCATTCGTCAGGTTGTCCACATTCATATTGAGTTGTAACTCACTTGACCTCATCTCACATAATCCATACTATTCAAAATCACGTTTACGGGTATAGTATCATTAAAAAGAGAACGGGACGGGATGAGATCTACTAAAGCCGCCGGAACTGGCAACTCCCGTTCCAGTTGAACGAACCAGATCGACATCTCTGCCGCTGCACTGACACCGCCCAAAGCAATATGCGGTTTCCCTTAATCGAAGTTCTTTTTGCCCTGATTAGGAATGAATCTACCTTGGGTAGGTCGGTACTTTGATAATTAACTGCATATTTCGGGGCAACGTAGTGGGAAGCAGGTCCTAAGAGCAGAAGGGTACTTGTGAGATACTTTATGGCTAATCAAGAAAGCTTGGAGCGTCATTCGGGACAGGGTAGCTTAGTAGATGCTGTAAACAATCGACACTATATCCACTCTTCATGATCACCTAAAGTTGACAAGGCCGTGATTGAGACCAAACGACCCTTCGATCAAGAGGCATTGCACTTTCTGGGTCTAGACTAGAATACTTTCCACTATACAGCCAGTCACGGGTAGTGTGCGGTACAAAAGGGGGGGTTTAACCCCCTTACTACATCGGCGCCTCTTACGAATACATGAAGACGGTTGCCATTTGTGGAACTAAACTCGGAATCGCATAAATGGTTTTGATATGCACCTTTTTCTAGGACAATTCGTTTTGACTCAGGTTTACGTATAACAGCGATATCTTCTACTACCATCTCACTTCTCTACTTCAACAGCAAGTGGAATATTTCAGAATGCAGTATCATTATCATTGATCTTTCAGAGCATTCTGCCAAATTTCCAACCTCTCAGGATTAAATCCCTTCCACTCCCTATCTCGATATTTATCACCACCTCTCGCGATCTTATTATTATTCCCATCAAAGGACTTCCCCTCTTTACTCAGTTTCTCTATCAAGTCTTTCGCATAGACAAACCACAATTTCGCAGCATCAACATCCGCTTCCGAACCACCACTTTCATCCTCAAACGCCGATCGCAGCTGCCATATCGCGTAGAGGGAGAAATCGAAAGCTGGTATCGATGGGCTGTGGGAGGTAAGACGTGCCAAGAAAGCATTCAGATTGCTCCACTGCTCAGCGGGGAGCTCGTTCTTGTCACCTGTACCTGGCGCTATTCGAAATGTCAGTAATTTCCATGTGATATTGTTGTAATTTGCTTACCTCTATTGAATGCCTCTCGTGCTGCTGCCCCCAACAGTGGCATATCTTTCCAAATCTTCACTTTGCTTCCCCATATCGTACGTTCACTTGAAGCCTCGTCCTTGCCGATATTTTGCTGCTGTACAGCTAGTAAGATGTCTACCAAAGGCTGCTGGTTTGCGTGGGAAGTTTCGGCTGCTACGTCAATAACATCGTGCCACACCTTCCAAAGCGAGTCCTCAGTATCAGCACCCTCGGAGAATATCTTCTTTGTGGGTTCTGTGAGAGATTTCGCTGCTTCAGTTGCGCTTGATCCCTTTTCCAGAGAGGCTCTTAAGGTCTTGTACTCTTGGGAAGTCATTGTTGCCAATTTGTATGCGATAGGACGTCTAGAATTTTGCGAGCACAAGAGATATGGTAGTTGCAAGAAAGCAGGATATCCAAAGCTTCCAAGCTTTCGTCTGAGTGGGCCTCCAAAAAGGCAACTCGTCATCGCTTCGTACTTCGTAAATTCATGACCTCAAAGTCCGAGCGGGAGAATCCGATGCTTTCCATCAACTTCGTAGGGAAATACCGTTATTCAATCTATTATCAATCGAATGAGAAATTGCAGTGGTACAGCTTCCCCTCAACCCAAGGGAAACAACATGTGGGTTTGGGAGGGGATGTAGTTGGGCCTCGGGGTACCTGGTTCAAGCCTCTTTTTTAGGAAGGTCCAAGCCGCATCCTCAAACTCTCTTCATAATCAGCGCCTACTCTCCTCCAACCTCCTTCGACCTTTATCGCACGACTTGCCTGCCAAGAACATACCTTCCACTTTGAGCCACTGTTCCTCATGAAACATAGTACCTCACTGTTGGTGTCCAATTAAGAGTTCTCTATCAAATCTAAAATTTTGAATTAGCCTAATAGTCAGTGCGCTTCCCTTGGCGCTATCGCTTAAGGTTAGGGAAAGTAAGTGTTCGTAGAAAGCAAGTGTCTACTTAGGAAGGAGTTTAAACCTTTAGAATAGTAAATTACTAGTAAACTATACTAAAAAATTATATATAGATGTAACTAATTCCTAAGCTGATTATATCCTTATACTAATAAAGTTTATATTTACTATAATTAAATCTAGCGATTTATAACTCTTCTAATTAAACGAGTTAGGATTATTATTTATATCCTTCTTAATACCCTTAGAACTAAGACTAAGACAAGGTATAGCGGGGTCTATTATAGGTTATTCTATTTTTATAATTACCTCGTTATTATTATCTTTAGGAATAGCTATTAATTAAGCCTTATACTCTAATATCTAGTAGAATAAAGGAAAGTAATATTCTAGTTAAAGAAATACTTTATTCTTACTATAGGGTCTCTATTAGAGTCTCGAATATAGCTCTAATCTAATATATACTCTTTATAGAATAAAGCTCGAATTATATTAGATATACTATTTAATATAACTACTTTCTTTTATACTTATTAGTATTAATACCCCTTTGATTAAGATACTTCTTTACTTTACTAATAGTATTAGTAAGTAACCTCTCCGCCCTTTATAATATTATAACTTTCTCTTATTATATTCTATTTATAATTATAGCTTAAGCCTTCTTAATATTAACCGTACCCCCTTTATATATACTCTTTTATAATATCTTCTTTTACTTTTAATTATCTTTTAACTAAATAAGATAGAATAAGGAGAGGCTAGGTCTAGGAGAGAAGCGGAAAGGAGAGGCTAATATAAGGTTTAAAATAGGGCTTAATTAAGCGATAGTACGAAGGTAAAGTAGTCTTTTTTTTACTATCTAAGTAATAGTCTTTTTAGGCACGTAGGAGCGATAGGGAGGGTTCGTAAGTAGTCTTTTCGCTACGTAAGTAATAGTTATTTTACTACGGTATAAAGGTACGTGGTAACTCTAGGGAGGGGTACCTACCCATATCTACTTTAGTACGAAGGGAGGGGATCTACTTCGAGTAATTTCCACTATATTTCGGACGGTCGGACCTATCTTTTAGACCTACTAAAATCTATAACGCCCAGCCTTAAAAGTACTCCTGCCCCTTCCTATCCATTACCCTGGCTAGGATAAGGAGCGTTGATTAGTTCGGAATAGAAGGGATAGGAGAGCCTAGATTTTTGATTAGATAGGCCTCGGAAAGGAGTATAGATAGGAAAGGACGGGAGTAGAACGGACGGGAGATACTATACACTAGTGGGAGTAGTAGTTAGAACTATATTTTTAATAGGATTTAGTACTTCGAGATAAACAATTAACTTCAGTCTTAATTAGCTCCTATAATACAAAAATACGTACAAGTAACTACTTTTAACTGAAAGTTTATACGGAGTAATTAAAAGTTTAATCTTAGTAGTTTAAAACCCCCGTGCCCTATCCGCCCATGTCCGTTCCGTAGGAAAGTTAAAAATTCTAAGGGAGTTTAAAAAGGGGATTTTTAAAGAATAAACAAAGGGGGTGGACATCATTAAGTACACCATGTTACGTAGATCATAATAAAACCCACTATATGAGGGGCTCTTTTTAATAGCTTTTATACTGTTTTTGGACAGTTTTTTCTTACTAAGCAGTCCATTTACGCGTTCTCTTGGCTAGAACCCTATGTTTTTAGCTAAGATATATCGCATAAGAGTGGACCTATAGTGGGGTGTCGATCTTACTACTCTGGCAGGGTGTCAATCTTGGCTGTCCACCCCCCTTATCTGATTAAGGTGGTGGAACACCTAGATCAGGTGTTCCGTTGCTCTCACTGGCCATGGGTAAGGTTTTATGGAGGCGTATTAGCGGCGGTGTATTTGCCGAAAATGGTTGAAAGATTCTCGTCTATCGATAAAGATGCGATACCAAACTGATAGGCATGTAGTTGGAAGACTTATATATGAAGAGCACCATGGTTCATGTTGTTGGAAAGAGATTCATCTCTACACTTGTGAAGAGAATTTACCCTCATTTCCTCTTATCCAAAGATTGAATAGTCCATTGCAACTTGCCTAATTCAAAATGGTTAGACTTACTTCTTTGCTCTCCCTCCTCTTCATCTCCGCCTCCACTGCCCTTCCTTTCGAGGAGCCCACTGCCCTTCCTCGCGCTGCCACAACCTGCGGATCTACCGCGTACACAGCCGCACAAGTAAACAGTGCTGCTCAACAAGCGTACTCCTACTACTCAAGAGGCCAGACCGTCGGAAGCAACGACTACCCACACACCTTCAACAACCGCGAGGGATTTGACTTCGCAGTTGGTGGTCCTTACCAAGAGTTCCCCATGCTTGCTAGCAAACAAGTCTACACGGGTGGTAGCCCAGGTCGTAAGTCAATCTTATCTCAACCGCAATTGAACCATGTATTAATTGTGAAAATAGCCGACCGCGTGGTTATCAACACCTCCGGAAGACTTGCCGGCGCGATCACACACACTGGTGCCAGTGGAAACAACTTTGTTGGATGCACCGGAACAAGCTAGGCGACTTATGTTCAGTCAACGAGAAACGACTTGCGATTTTGAGAAATGAAATGAATAGATGGAAATGAACGTTGCGGGATGGAAATTTTGGATTCAATGTATATATTATGGTTCTGCACATATTTTCTAGCCAAATGAAGAAACATTCACAGGTTTTGCGAGATCAGCACTTTGTGAGGGCTCTTGTGTAGGTAAATATGGGTTGGTATACCTAGTGTTTTGGTGCTTCGCTTCGTAAATATAGTAGTAGGGTAGGGTTACCTGTTCAAGGCTAGCGTGGAGCTTCCCGATAGGGAATAGCGTAGACTCTTATTATGTATAAATAATAGCTAGCTCTAAAACTTCTTAGAAGACTTATTATCAATCTTAACCTTATTCTAGAATAGTCCTTATACCGTATTAGTTAAATTATATACTGATCGTAGGAGTCCGATTTAAGTATAAGTACGACTCTAATATTCGAGTATAACCATTATACTTTAAAGGACTCGTATAGCTTAATTAAAAGGTCGAGTATTAAAGACGATAATATAAGAGATTATCGTATACTACCTAAACTTACGGTAGGATCTCTCTAATCTATACGCACTTACTAATTAGTGGTAGTATAAGAGATATTTGTAAATAAGGGTATAAAATAGCAATGATAAGTATATATAAAAGTCAGTATAATAGTTAATTAGATAATATTGTAGAAAAGGACAGGTACTAGCTATAAGTACTGGTATATACTAAGCTTTCTGATATCTACGTGATAAAGGTAGCGGATATATCGCAACACTATCAACTCGGAATTAATACCATCTTGGCATAGCAAGGTTTTGATTGTTGATAAGTGTCCGTTTCCAGCAGCTTCGTGTAGTCTTCGTTCAAATGTATACCGTCTTGTTCCAATAGCCAAGTTGTAATAGATAGGTGACCATTCGATGCAGATCACCACAATGGCGTTCAGCCTTGGTTGTCTTTTAAATTAGGGTACACGCCTTCAGCTAGCAGGGTTTGAACGATATTCTCTTTACCAGCCCTGGAGGCATTGTATGATTGAGCCATTTGAACCCAGCTACTGACATCCGTATCAAAGTGTGTTTCCAAAAGATGTAGAACTTTTCCTTGTCCATTTGCTGCTGCTGCCTTGACCACCTCTTCTGTGACCACCACGTCCGCCCCTCGCTTCTACTAACTCAGCCCTCGCTTAACAAGGAGGACGAGGAATCGTCCGTATGTCTTCATGTGCTTAACATTTGCCATGGCTTTTTTTACTTCAATATCACTTAGCATCACGATAGAAAAATATTCAAATCTTGCTAACAGCATTCAGATACTGGTCAGCCCTCTATAAAGCTTTGAACACACTAAGCACCCTCTAATAATCTAGTTCTCTCTCACAGAATGCTAGTGTCCATCCTATGACTATAGCCTGTTGTGTCTACAACGATTGCAAGCTTGGATGTTACATTGTGTACACTCAAAGATGTACGAAGGCAAAGTATCCCGGCATTCTTCACACTGGTGATGACCTCTGACATATCTCCAACTCCGGTGCTCACAATTGTGTCTGGTCCTCAGGTTCTCGGCAACAGCAGCAACCTGAGCTTGGGCATTTATCTGTCCTGGTTGTCTTGCCACCACCTGATTGGCTCTCGCTAAAAGGCGATCCTCGTCCCATTGTGCACACTGACAACTCTTCCAGCGCTCACCACATAGGTAGCAAAATTGTGAGCCGCAACGGCATCTGCGAAGGCATCAGCTTCTTTTCCCGAAGCGAGATTTAGGAAGATGGATGAATTGGAACAGAGTATTGAGCTTACGTTATGTGATTGCAACCCGTGGAGAGCTCTACCACTGCTCTGCATCCGTTGCAGCGTCGCCATCCATTTTCACTTGCGACTGTAAGAACTTCCTGCAGAGCACTATCTGCCGGGCAATCGCCTGCATGTTCCTTCCCTTTGCACATAGTGCATGTCACTTGCTGACATATAGAACACCGAATTCGATCTTGAGTTGTGCCCTCCACCCGCAAGAATGAGGAACACTCCAAATTCGAGCAGTACGTTCGGTCCTGGGTATCGAACTCGATCTTTTTCCGCTCATACATGTCGACTAACTCGGGGGTGAGGAAAACTCGAACTCGGTCAGGAACGATAGGTTGCTTGCAGCACTTTGGCGGAAAGAGAGAGTCGTCATGGATCGCAACTTGGAAAAGCTCTTTCAGACAAGCTCGGCAGTATTCGTGGCTACAAGGTACGCGTGCGATATCCCAAAATTGGATTTGCTCCTGACATGCTACGCATCTTCGCTGGGGAACTTTTCTTAGTCTGGAGGTGGCCCAGTCTGATCCCTCGGGCTGATTCACGACATCACGCTCGTGGTGTTCATCTGCTGTGCCAATAGCTTCAATCTCTGCACCCTCAGCTGGCGTGGCGACGTATAGTGCTTTCAGTTTCTCAAGGAACTCCTCGTCGAGGAATTCGGATGTGACAGTCCAGGGATCAAGTGGAGCGGTTATTTCGACACCACTGAGTCGACATGCTGCTTCATGATCACTAGCACAGTCGTGCTCTTGAGATAGCACCGCAGTTAGGGCAACTCCATCTGTTTGACATGCGTGTGCAATACTCCTCGTCATCCTTCTGTCGGCAATGAGTGTGGCATTCCCCTGAAGTTCTTCCATATAAATTTGAAGAGCGAATTGAGCATCGGATAGTTCGTCTTCCCGACCTTTGCCTTTGCCGCTGAGTCTTTCGAATAGTTCTTGGCTGTCCTCGATTTGGATTTGGATGATTAAGGCTGCTGTTTCGTCATCCATAGTTGTAAGAAGTCTGATTGCTGGTCAGTGTGACTTTCGCTTTGAGATGAATCTGGACAGTTCTATCGTAAAAGAAGGGATAAATATGAAAATTCTGCCTACATCTTGCACGTTTGAAGAGTTTTCAAGCAAACAAATATATCCTGTAGAAAGAGATACGTGCCAGTGAGTGTGGAGGGCAGATATGGCTAGCGCCCTGCAGCCTCCCGATTACCACCCTGGGCCAATGGACTACTAAGCAAGCTCTTCCTGTTGTTGAGCGAGTTGCTTTCTAACTCTCTAAAGGAATTTAAAATGGCCTCTTCTGAAAAGAGAACCCAGAGAAGTAACAGTATAATCCTTAGCTAATAAGCGTTTTTGTCCAGATGAGAGACCAAAAGCTATACGCGAGACTAGCCCAAGTGTAAACACGCATATCGTAACGAAGACATAACTAGAATTAGAGTATTAAGAACAACTTCAAAAGCCCCAGACCATATAATCTTGTATTTGATGACCCTGCGATTCCAACAGTTTTCATGTTCTATTGATGTAGCGCTTATTGCGATGATTCACTTCCGAGAAAGGAGGATAAAAAACTTGAATTCCCTACCTTGCTGTGAGGGCTCTTGTGTAGGTGGATATGGTTTGGTATGGTCTTTTGGTGCTTCGCTTAGTGAATACAATAGTAGGGTAGAGTTGCCTGTTCAAGGCCAGCGTGGAGCTTCCCGATAAGGAAAAGCGTGGAGTCTTGTTGTGTATAAATAATAGCTAGCTCTAGGACTTCTTAGAAGACTCGAGTCTCGCGATCAATCTCAACCTTATTCTGGAACAGTCCTTGTACGCTCCTAGTGATACCCTGACACACTTCTACTATTCAGGAACCATTTCAGCTACCAACAGTAATCGACCTTTATAGGTACAGTACGATGGTGCCTTTTTGAGAAAATGATGCCTACACCCAGACAAATACTATAGCTCCTCATCATTCTTTTCTTCTAGTAGCCCTAGATCAATCAAAAGGTAGCCAACTTGCAACAGCTCCTACAGAAAGATATCTTTTACAGTCCTTCAAACCACAGTCCAGCCCTCTTTCCCCCTACTTTTCTTAATTTCCAACACAAATATACCCTTAAATTCGTTAAGATACGCTTAGAACAATCTTTCCCCTTTCAAAAGAATAATTAGTAAAAAACTAAACCTAGTATCGATATCAAACCAACGAAACTTAATGACAAGACTTCTTGTTTTCGAAATCGCTTCTGACAAGAAAGTTGAGCGTTGTTCTACACCCGTTTTAGATTACACTAATATAAATCCACCACAACGCTAGTTTATAGTATATAACGTATTGAAAATTGAAGATATAGTGATTATCATTATCTAGTGAATTACAGACTTGCCCTTTACTCTAATTGCGTCTTCTAGCTTAACTGTGAGCCGCGCTGTCAGATATCGCTAATCCTACGGATTTACCTGGCTCCAAAGCTCCTTTAGATCCTTAATCATATCCTCCTTAGACTTCAGATTAAAGGACAACTTCGTAATCTCGTTCTTTATCTATCGCCAGACCTTTTCTATTACCTAGGTAGATTAAGGTTAGGGGAATTAGGTGGCCACAAGAATCCACGCATACTACGTTTAAGTTTCGATAAGCGAGAATGGCCTTTGTAGAGTACGCCATTCGGTTCCCTGTTTATACTCCTCCCCGGAAGGGAACTAACATCAAGGTTCCATTGCAAATAAAAGTTGGTCAAAGTGAAAATAAGCGCTCGGCAAAACTCGGGTGCAGAATAACGCTCAACTTTACTTACAATAACATCTAAACATACACCAACCAACCAACCCCCCAAAAAAAACCAACAACAAATACATCTATTCTCTCATAGCTATTTCTCTATATATCCAGGATTAACTAAAGGAAAAGATCACTTAAATGAGTTCAACAATAAACAAATACAATACATACTATCTACACAATAGAACTAGATTCCTTCCCTAATACACAAACCCTACACAAAGGCCCTACTACTCTAGTATCTACATCTATCTATCTATCCACAAGAATTCAAGGTATTCCCCCTCACCTTACACGTATATATATGTTTCGTAAATACTCCCCCCTATCCCTCCCTTCCAAACGGCATATCAACAAATCTACCCACATACTTATCTCTACCCGAGTACTTAGCGAGTTAAATCAAGTCAACTTGATTACGACAGTAGAGCAATAATAATTTTCACGACTAAAAACTTAAGTATTCCAAATAGATATTTCCCAACTCAACTCAAATATCAGAATCTAATCTAATACGTTACTTGAGTATTCCAAAGAAGCAAGAATCATGTATTCTCTTACCCCCCACACCCATGTAGTAACGTATCGCAAGATACGATACGATCGATACCTTTAATTTACACTACCCCTTTCCAAAAAAAAAATTAAAAATAAAAAGAACCATCTGACAGTATATACATAAACCATCTACCATCCACCCACCACTTCCAGATTCGAAGTTCACAAAATTCATCCTGAGAGTTCTTACCTACCTACCTAGGCAAGGCAAGGAAAGGAAAGGAAAGTTATATAGTAACCCAGGGCCAGTGGATTTAATACGACTTACCATCCCTCTAATACTAGCACTGTATCTCCAACCAGCGGGCAGCCTTTAGTAATCTTCACTCTAATCTTACAGTCATACATCACTAGTGACTTCACGTCCAAACCCCCCCAAGTGACAAGATAAATCAACAATCTCACAATCCCCAAATCTCACAAAACAATCCTTATCAAAACATAACACCTCTCTAATACCTTTCTAATACTCTGATTTATCTCATTAATATACATACATCCCCCTTTCCACCCCACCTCNCCCCACCTCACTCCACCCCACCTACCTAACACTACCTAATTATCCCCTCAGTACGCTACAGTAATACGTATAAACCTTCCCAAGACCCCCAAATCCCCCATAGAAAAACGACAAAGCCCCAACCAACGAGAAAGAAAATTATTCATTCTCCCCTGCCTTCCCCTTCCGCCTACCTCCTCTTAGCTCAACTCAGTTCTTTGACCACCCAACCACAAGCCAAACAACAACACAAGCCAAACAACGTAAACACAACCCAACAACCACCACCTCTCTCAACCTTTCTTATAACAAGAAAAAATCGTCACAAAAACAAAAAGAACAAAAAACATCATAATCTCAAATTACAATATCATTGGCATGAATTTCTCCACTTCACTTCACTTCGCTTCACTTCGCTTATCTTATCTTCCACTTTCACTATCGCTTTCACTTTCGCTACTCTCTCACTTAGCTCTCTTAAGAACCTTCCACCCTCCGTATGTACCCCCTCCCTTCCCCACAAACCACCCCCATCCCAA
>LT855425.1:496775-521084 GCA_900184765.1 Hymenoscyphus fraxineus | reverse complement strand
ATCAAGAACCCCCCCATATCAAAAGGAGTTTTCAAAAGACCACAACAACAACAACAACAACAAAAAAAGCTTCCAGGCTTTCCTTCCATCCAGTTTTTTTCAATCCCGCCCCGGAACCTCATGTTCCAAACTCGACGCCCCACTATTCGTCCTCCCATCCACCACCTCCGCCTCCGCGCCGAGGAAATCCGGATTCTCGCGCGACGGGTTGATGGTTTGGATACTATGGTGATGCACAAACCCCACACTCGTCGGCCGATCATCGAGGAAATCAGCCGAGAGGTTCCCTAATGCGGAGGAGTGATTTCGCGAGTGTTGACGACTGCTCGGCTCGGGCGTGGCCATACTGGAATTAGTCGACGTCATGGAATGCTGGTGTTGGTGGTGGGAAGGGGAGCGTTGAAAGGGAAGTCGAGACGCTTCTGGTGATCCTGGAGAGCGATGGGATTGTAAAAATGGATGGGCGCCGGGCATATCAAGGTCTACGCTTGACATCTGGGATTTCCTCCGCGAGCTTTTTCGCGGTACGCTAGGTTTGCGGGAGGGGACCCGAGTGGGTAAGCCAGGAATCAGAGGCGGGACATCTTGCTCTCTTGACTCTTCCCTACTCCTCTTACTCGCCCTCGTGGTAGCTTTTGACGGAAACCTGCTAGGTAACTCAATTCCACCACCTGGAAGATCCATCCCCGGTAATGTAGGTGGTATATCCGAGAGTCTATGCATCTCATACTCATCCTCGTTATGTGAATCTTCATCGTCAGATCCTAAAGGACTGACAAGATTCTCATTCTCATGAGCCGATTCCGGAGAAGGGATCGAATTTTCGCCCCGACCCGCGTTTGTCCCCCGGATCGACTCATCATCTGAATCTATAGGTCCATTTCTTACCACGCCCTGCGCAACTGGAACGCCTTCGGGTGGTGATTCTTCTCCAGGCCGCTTCATCATTTTCGGTGGCATCCGAGCACTTCGGACCACCTCAAAGCCTTTGCCTTTTTCTTTCGTTTTCCCTCCAAAAAATCCCTTAAACCACCCAGCCGCCGAAGCAGCAGGACCTGTAGGATCCGCTGGGCCAGTCTTGATCCTCCTACTAGGTACATTAGCATTCAAAGCCGGACCTCGAACCCCATAATAAAAGTCCACTTCACGTGTTGTATAATCGGCTTTAGATCGTCCAGGGCTACCGTCCAGGGCCGCTGGTTGGGCAACTGGTGTTACTCTTCCGGAAATTGATGGACCCTCCTCAGCAGGCTCCTGGGCCCCAGTTTCTACTTGACTCCAGCGTTTGCTTGTCCAATCGCCACTAGCCCAAGAGCCTCGAGTTCTTGCTGACCCACCACCAGGCGACTCTAAAGTCGGTCGCCTGAACCTGGGAGGTCGATAATATGGATCCGAGGCTTCTGCTGTATCCAGTGTTGTAGTTCGGTTACGGCCAAGACCCGATGGGACAGCCGCGGATGGTAGGAAGGAGAAAGTACTTGCTTCCCCTGGGGTAGTAGGAGTGTATGAGCTACCCCCTCCACCACCAAGAGCATGTGAAGGTATCGCACCGTATGCCTCTATTCCTCCTTGGTCAAGAAATGTGCTCTGTCGATTCAAAAGCACACCAGTACTGCCCGCTGACTGGCTTCTTAACCTCCCTCCTTCCAACATATATGCCTTTCTATCATTCTCAGCATCCAACATTGCAGTACGAGACAATTGGCTCTGTCTCGAAGCTCCATCACGTCTTGGCATTCGTTTTGATAATTGTCGCATGCCAAATACCCTGACCAACCCGCCTCTGGCCGCATTGCTAGCATTTCCACCAGCTCCCGTCATGCGAGCTGCCACTTCCACAATAGTTTGGACAGCATTCAGTAAAAACCCAAGAATTAAGACGGAAGCATGTGTGAGAAGAATCGCGTATCCAATCCAGCCTTTTGGACCTGCAGTTATGCCAAGCGATGGAGCAAATGCAAGCATCAAGATGACAGTGGTAAGCCGAAGGGAAGAGAAGATCGTGTGAAACGCAACCATAGAGGTGGAAGATTGAAATGGTCGGAATGCGTGAAGGGTCAAAATGAAAATGACCTCACAAATTGCCAAAACAACGAGTTGAGCGATTCCTGATGCTTGCAAAGCTCCTATTGCAACGCCCCTGAGTATTGACAAGAGAACAGGAATAAGGGCAAAAGCAGCTGCTTCATCAGAATAGGTGTTGTATAATGGACCATATCTCAAAACCGTTGGAAGGTCGTCAAAAAGGTAGGACTTTGGTCGAATGGATGCGATGAAGTAGAGTAACCAGACAGCAAACCCAAAAATCAATCCCAACATCACTACTGCGAGAGCGATAGTAACCTTGTTGTCCGTCCGGTTAAATTCCACTAGCTGGAACATTGAAAGGGTGATTATGGGAAATAAAAAGTAGTTGAACACGATCCTTACAACATTACCCACTGTGAAAGGCATATTCTTGGCTCTCAGGTCCTCTTCTTGCGTTTTGTTGATGACTCGGTAGACCCATCGGAGGAAGAATGCAATTTGGATGAGAGCGATAGTAGCTGCAATGATGACAAGAAGCCAAATTGCCATTCCAGCCCAAACATCCTCTACAGCGCTCATTCCGACCAATTGGCGCATCTTATCGAGTCCGTATCTCCCCCAAGTGACATAGACACCATCGACAAGACTTATGGTTGGAGGCCCATTCGTAACAAAGCTCTCGTTGAACATGAGAGTAGACCATGCAACTTGACTGGCAACTGGCTGGTAAAATCCCGGATAGTTGAGTGTAAGTGCTCCAGTGAGAGTAATAAACTGTATGTATTGCAAGCAATCCCCAAAGCCGGGAGTTACCAAACGTAGCAAGTCCTCATCACGTCCATAATTTGAAGTCCAGCGAAATGTGTCTGATGAACCCCACGGACTGAAAATCCCGGCAAAAGCTGTAGCAATCCCATTAAGTATGAGGATTAATAGAGGCATATACGTCATCAGATTCGTGAGGGTTGTGCCCAGATCTGGAGTTATCTCTGCTGAGATACATCCTATGGTTGTAGCCTCTGGATCTCCATATTTAACCAGAAGTGTGGGAGTAAAGGAAGTAAAGGCGTATGTGGAGAAGAAGCTATTATTGAAGCCAAAAGATGGCCATTCAGATCGTACGGTCCTAGAACGAACGTTAGCAAAATACCTATAAATCTAAAAAAGAATTCCAGGCTTACCCATTTGCACGTTGCCTCGGTGCCAGAGGACAAGAACCATTTACCAACACATCACAGAACCTTTCCCCTCCATTATTACTCCAGGGTTCGTAGGTAAGAACATTGACTTTGTTGAATAAGGTAGTCGCCTTGGACTCGTTCGTCGCTCTGAGCTCGGGATTGGGTTCATCTATAATTTTGCCTCCTCTACCTGTGTCATTAAGATCCGTCCAGTACCCATCATCCCAAGGTGGTAAGTCTTGAGGCACAATTCTTCTTTCCGGACCTGATCCCGTAACATTTACCCAAACCCGCACGAACAAGGTATGATTTTCATTTTCCGTATCGAAGACGGCGTCCATGAACAATGGCATGAGCTGTAATTGCAATGGCTCGTCTTTCTGAGCCGAGTCGGAGAGGCAATTCTCGAATTGGATATCGATAGCGGCCGTTGGCAGGATCCAGAGACCGAGAACCAGTATTAAAAAAGAAGCAAATCTGCCAAAAGACCCCCTCTGTCCCCATCTCGAGAAGGCCATATTGCCAGGCTGCCACCGCACCGTGTGGTATCGAGGTTGAGAATTTGATTGTGAGTTCGAAATTGGGAACCGTCCGTCCACCATTTTTCGTCCGATCTTATGTCTTTCCCTTCCACCCGCTTGCCACTGCCATGCATCTTTCACTTCCACCGACTGTGTCATCGCGTCGTCTCGACTGGGACTCCTTCTCCCACTTCGCACATGGTCATCGCCGCGGTATTGCTCCTGGATGGCCTTCGGGCGGGATCTCGACGTTTCCATAGCATTGGCATTCACAGACGTCGTCGCAACATCGACGAGGCGCGCTTGGGGGAACCGCATCCAACAACCAAAGCTATCATGCAGGTGAATTCAATTCCTCAACGCATGATGAGCTAGCTGGGTGACTGCGGAACGCTTCTCTTGGGTGGTATATTCGGATACCTGCCTTTCCTCTGCTCTGCTTTTTCCAGAGTTCGGTCCGTTCCTTGGAGCCCAAGCTGTGGACGGATGGAGGGTCAACGATGACGGGGCCGCCAATGCCAGCAAGCGTGCAACTCTGCCAGTGGTTCGTTGATGAGCTTCTGAAACAAATGGGGAGGAGCTTTTCTTTCGTATCGGGCCCAAAATTCTCCGCTCTGATCGCCCTGCGCGCCACAGTTAATTGGACGACGGACGCCAACGACCTCGATAAAATATTCGTAAGCAAACGACCGTAGGTTGGTGGTTTGGTTTGGAGAGTGGTGGTGATGAAGGAACCAGACGATCCTGGTGCTGTGGGAGATGTGCAGTAAGTACTCGGTACCAGTACAGTTGTCAGTTCAGGTTGTCAATACAAGTACCATACTATTATTGGGTGCAGGTTAGCAGGTGGTAGTGAAGTCGCGGTAGCAGTGCCTTGGGCAAACTTTGATAGGCGATAGGGGGTGGAAGCGGGCAAGTCTTCTAGAACGAGCGAGAGCCAGAACCCAAATCAAAAATGTTGAGTAACCCGGAAGAATCCAGGAATCCAACTTTCTGCCAAATCTTGAATTCCAAATTTCGTCCAATGTATCTCGCAATGCGCAACCGCCTGCACCCTACCTCTATTCAGCAGCCCAAGCCAAGTCCTGGCCTCGTATCACAACAGAATACCTGTATCTTACAGACAACGACCTACCCACGGAACCTATCAACCCCCAAAGTTCCAGGCACACACCCATCAACCCAGTTAATAAAACCCTACTCCCTACCCCATAACGATCGATACCACCTACTTCTATATAACCCAAAGTAAATAACCAATATCCCATCACATCATCACCAAATCTCCCTTCCTTCTCCCTCCTCCTTCCCCCAAATCTATCCAAATCTATCCAAATCCACCAAACCCAGAAACCCAAAGAAGAATCTCCACTGCGATAAACAAATTCCCCGGATCAACTAGGTAACGACGAACCAAACCCAAGCGACACCATTGGACGACCCACGAACGCAACCGAGGAACCCCCTCCGTCATATCTATTTTTAGAACCACCCAAGTCAGATCCAAGCCAAGGAAAATAAAACTCTCCTAGTGCTAGTCCTGGGTATAGGGTCTGGACAGCTCGGGTCTCCCCCCCCCCTTGTCACTTTCTAATATACCTCCACATGAATCGGACAATTCAATTGGCTTAGAGGGCTATAGCGTGGGGCTATACCCTGCCTATAATAACTCGTATACAGGGGGAAGGGGGGGGGGGCGACCCGAGCAGTCCAGATCCTTTACCTACACAGCCCTCCTAGGTTGTTCCCTTCTCGACACATGACATGAACGCCGTTTATTATGTTCTACTTTACTGTACATTACTATTGTATGCTACTTGTACTAGACTAACACAATCCCAAACAAATAACCACCTCCGCCATCTATCAATCCTCGTCCTAGGCTTTCACAATACGTAGACTACATTATACTACTTCATACTACAATACCCAGAAGATCCTCTCATAGGCGATTCATTCTCAATAAGCCCAGCGTACGAGTACAGCATCCTTCTAAAATCCCCCTTTAACCAGGTCTCGCCCCAATTAACCAGCCCATCTCCAAAAGCTTAACATATCCCTCATCTCATTTCACAAAATACCAAGGTTTATCATTAAGCAAGCACCCCATTAATAGAGTGATTTCGCAACCACCTTTACTTCCTAGTATCTTCCAAGGTTAACTTCCTACTAAAATACCTCCAAAGTTCAACCGAAAGTATTACCATTACCAAAAGTCAAAAAGGCCTCACTCAACGTTCAGCAAATAGAACCATATTCCATAGAATTCCAGGTGGAATATTCTATATCGAGTACTTCTGAGTACCTATAAAATAGAATAGGATACTTCTATCGGTTAGTCTCTAGAATTCTTAGAATTCCAGAGGCTTTTCTATCTATCAAATTAAAACCTAGGTAGTATTTAAGAGTAGTTTTATAGTAAACGGTATAGATATACCTATCAGCTATTAGATTTAAGTAAATAGGTACTACTTATAGAGACACTCTGTAGTACGATATGCATAGTACATCCGCGTAACACAAAGTCTTCAAAGCTAAATGGAAGCTTTCTATTACAGTAGTTCCTCGGATCGGAGCGACTTTTTCTTAGTTATATAGTAAATCCCATCTGTAAATTCTATCAATTCTATAGAATATAAGCCTCTAGAATAAAATAATTCTAGCTAAATCCCCCCCCAAAAAATTGAAGTATTCCAGAGGGGGGGTGAAGGGTCTAGAATGGGGAGGAATTCTAGATACCGATACCGAATGTTGTTTAAAGGCCTTACCTAACTTTTATTAGATAGTACTAATAAAACTTATTCTATTAACTTTATTCTACTTTTTAATCCCAATTAACCTGGGCCCTGGTACA
This sequence comes from Hymenoscyphus fraxineus, assembly GCA_900184765.1. NCBI lineage: Eukaryota > Fungi > Ascomycota > Leotiomycetes > Helotiales > Helotiaceae > Hymenoscyphus > Hymenoscyphus fraxineus. Next base: position 514,500 of record LT855425.1, on the reverse strand, counting down.
AGAGAATATATAAATTATGAAAATCACTCTACTTGAGTATCACTATTCCACCAAGTCTCCTAAAGGACATGATGTCTATAAACTACTTACTTCCTTACTTCTACTACAATTACTACAAATACCTACAGCCTTTGATTCTAAATTCCATCCACCCATCCACTCACTCCCCACACCAGTTCCATCAATATAAACATCCATCCTTCCATCCTCCCAAGACTCCTCTCCTCCTCTCCTCCTCTCCTCCTCTCCTCCTCTCCCCAACTCCTCACATTCACTTCCTACCCAGTGCACCAGTACCTAATCAAAAACCATCCATACCATACCATACCATACCATACTCTTAACTCTCTACCCCCTCGCAACCCCCTCGCAACCCCTCGCAACCCTTCCTAAACCCAACCTACCAACCTACCAACCCACCAAACCCCTCATAAAACCATAAAATTACAAACCCTACTACTTATAACTTTTACACTAAAAACCCCTTACAGTACTACAAACATCAAAAACCGTTTACTAAATCACTTTTATTCTCATTTTTCATTCTCATTCTCATTCTATAAAAAAAATCAATGCTAAAATTGGTATGGTATGGTATAGAATGCCATCCCTTCATTCCATTCCTGTAACACACCTGGCAAGAGAGAAAAAGAGGAAGAGAAAGAGAGAAGTAGTAGTTAAATCCTCTCCTCTCCTTGCAATTTTTAATTTTCCCTTTTTCTCAAAAAAAGAAAAAAGGGCCACGCATGAAAAATCATATCAAGAAAAAAAGAGAATGAAGAAAAAAAACTCCCCCGCAAATATGCATATACCCCAAATTCCAAATACAAACAACATTTCCTCCCTAGTGCACCCACCATGCTCCCGCCCCTCCCCTCATACACAACCCCCATCATCTAATCCACATACCTCGGTCCATCATCCTGCCAATTCGCAGCTGGAGTTTCCGGCACACCATAAGCACCAGGTGTAGGCGCACCATAGTATCCCTGTTGGCCACCGGGAGTAGGAGCATCCATGGCCTGAGGCGTAGGTGCACCCCAAGCACCACCCCATCCAGGAGCAGGCGTGGGTGCCGCGCCAGGTGTCGGTGCATTGTACGGTGCGGGTGTAGGTGCCGAGTAGGCGCCTGGTGTTGGGGCGTTCAGAGCAGCAGGTGTTGGCGCTGACATGGGGTTGCCGGGTGTTGGAGCATCATACGGATTTGAGCCTCCCCAGCCTTGTCCACCAGAAGGTTGGTTAGCACCCCAACTTTCAGCAGCGGGCGTGGGCTGATTGTAGGCTGGTGTTTTGGAGCCCCAAGAATCACCACCGCCCCCGGAGTAACCAGGTGTCTTGGAACCGGCATCGAATCCTGATTGTCCATACGGAGTTTTGGCTCCCGAAGACCAGGCTGGAGTTCGGTTACCTCCTCCGTAAGATGTTCTACTACCATCATAAGGATTGGCAGTTCGTGATCCGTCAGCCCAAGCTGGGGTTCGGCCTCCGTTGTTATCAGGAGCTTTCCACGCGGGAGTTCGACCACCACCGTTGGCCATAGCAGGTGCTAGATATGTTAGTAAAAATCGAAAATGATAAGAGCAAAGAAGACTTACTTCCTCTGCCCCAAGCTGGCGTTCGACCAACATCACCGCCAGCCGCAGGCGTACGTCCGCCCTCCCAGCCGCTTCCCCCATGCGGAGTAGCACCTCCTCGTCCCCCGCCTCTTGGAGTAAAACCGCCTCTACCACCTCTCGAGTTGACATCAATCGTGGCTCCAGTAAGTTTGTCTTTGAAGGCCAAAGCATCCTTTGGTACATTGACAGTCTTGTTTTTGGTATGAAGCTCAACACGAGCATTGTTGTCAGAAGTCTCCTTTACAATACCAAGTAGTCCCTTATAAGGTCCCTTTCGAATGGTGACTGTCTGACCAATAGAGCGATCTCTGCCAAAAGATTTGGGAGGTGGCATGTCTCCACCAGGGGCAGCTCCAGGGTTACGCTTCATTGCTGGATTCATCGAAGTCAAGTCAGGTCCGGCATTGACTGTGGTGACACCCTTGGCAGCCATGCTGTTGACGGCATTCGTACGTGTAACAAAGATGCCAGCGTTCTTGCTTTGAGAAGAGCTCTTCAGGTAAAGGTAGGTTCGGTGGATGTGGATAATCTTGCCGGTTCTGCCCTCTCCTCCATACTCCTTGACGTTCTCCTCGAGCTTGATTTCATGACCATTACGATCAGTGGCAATACCACCGCCTCGTTGTTTCTCAATCTTGTTGGAAATTTGAGATGGCATGACCGTTCGTGTCTGATTGTTCTGATCCAAAACGACCATCGACTCTCGATCAACCTTAACAATACAGGCAACAGTCGCGGCATCTAATTGAACCAAGTCCCAAAGCTCGTACTTTCCAAGAGAACCACTACCACCAGAGTCGCTTGCTTCTCGCAAATCTTTGCTGAACACTGTGATTTCAGCGTTTCCGTGATCACTCAACAAAGTAACACGGTCTTCGACAATTTTGACCACCATACCAACTTCATCACGATATCGACTGCCACCAATAACTTTGACGTGATCACCCTCTCTGAATCTCTTGCGAAGGCCTTTAACAGGAACCTCGATGGTCTTGCCTCTCAAAGGACCCTCCAAAACCGCCATTGTGACAATATCGCTTCGGATGGATATGGCTTTACCCAAAACCCCCTTTTGCTCGCCATCGTAGACTTCAATTATGTCACCAGGTTGATATGATGTATTTACGGTACTCGACTTGAGACTTGCAGCTAAAGCGTTTAAATCGAGATTCTCAGTACCATCATCTTGGCCACTCGCGAATCTAGTCACTTCTTCCAAGGTTGGGTTGACATCCTTCGTGTCAATTGCTTGAAGTTTGACGTCCTTTTCACAGAAACCGTTAATGTAGTCATCTCCAAGGTATGACCAGGTCTTTGATTGTGGGTTTCCTTGCAAATATTTGGCGTGTCTTTTCTTTGCATCAACCTCAGAGAAGAGTCGCTGTGGTGGTCGAGGACCCGCTGTAACTCGCTTTCTCTTTGCGCCATCTGGGCCTGCGCCGACATCTTCATGCATGCCATAATCTAAGCGAGGCACATATCGAACACGAAGTTCCAAACCAGTGTCCGTCACATCGATAATCTGTGCAAGATCTCCAGAGTACTTGGGGGGTCGCTTTAGCCGAACGTAAGCTCCAGGTTCCAGGGCAGCGGTTTTCGTAACTCTAAGAAGGTCGGGCATTTCCTTGATCTCAATCATTTCCATCTTCGTACGTGGGTAGATATTCATGAGGCCATCCAAAGCAGTTAAAATATCCGAGGCCCGCTGAGCTTCCACATAAATATACCCCTTCATGGTTGATTGTGTTCCGCCTCTCTCAAAAGCAGATGTGATCGCAAGTTCGTCCTTGGTGCCCATTTTTTCCTCGATTCGTTTCATGATGGAGAAAATGGCCTCCTTTTCCTTGCCCTCCTTACATCGAACTGCCCAGATACTTGGATCATTGATACTGGGGAGAAGAAGTCGTCGTGGAACAATATCAGAGTCGCCCAGGCCTTTACCACTTCCTCTCTTGTTGGAGTATCGTAATCGAAGTGCTTCGGCTTGCTGCTCTGCATCCATGCTAGCTTCTAGCTCACGCTGTCTATCCAGCTCTCTATGTCGTCTATCGTCCATCTCACCACCGGCCGGAAGATCTGCCTCATCATCGGGATGGGTATCTGCAATGAAATTATCTCGAATCTCATTTTCATCATCCTCATTCTCGTCTTCGTCCTCGTCCTCATCCACTTCGGCTTCAACATCGAGGAAGACATTTCGATTGCTTCTCTTTACGCGCTTTCGTTTGGGACCCTAAAAATGGTTAGCGACCGCGATTTCAGAATACTCAAGATTCATAGCTCTGAATAAAACTCCGCAAGGCAGCATTCGCAGCCCCAGATGATAGCCCGAGGGGCAAAACCTACTGAGATTTCCTCTTCATCTTCGTCCTCTTCCTCGTCTTCCTCATCGTCATCATCTCCACCTTCCTCATCATCCTCATCATCATTTTGCGCAGGTCGCGCTCGCCCATTATCGCCATCTCCATCCTCAGAATCATCATCATGGTTTACGCGCCCTTTCGAAGCTTCATTTTGGATTTGCGCGCCCGCATCCTCGTCATCATCTCCGCCCTCAGCATCCGATAAGTCGGCCGGTTGGGGATTAAAGTTATCATCTTCCTCATCACTGTCGTCAAGATTTTGATTGAGAAGGTTCGAGGTCGACATTTTGGTAGTTCGTAGTTCGCAACGTATGCGATCGTATTCAGGGTGTAGATGCAGTATTTGTACTTGAAAGGTTTGGCGACGTCGGTTTTAGGCAGCAATCCGATACCGAAGGTTTGCGACAGATGGTCTGGAGCTTCCAGTCGGACGGGAGATGGTGTGCAGGCAATGGGAGAGAAGTTGAACTGCTTTGTACTTTCAAAGGTTGATGCCAGAAGCTCAAGAGCGATCTTGAGCTAGGCCTAACTAGGTCGTGCATGTGGGTCCAGATAGACCCCTGTTGTCATCGGCGTTAAGGTAGACAACACTTCTCCCTTCACCTAACAATAGTTAACTGGATCATCACTTTTCTAACAGAACAATCCGCCAGTGAATCGTAACATGGAAACAAAGTCCATAGCCTTACTTATTGGTCTTCACTTTCTTCATTTTAGATCTGTGTCATCTTCATCACCAATGGCAATACCATCCTGACTCCAGTGAACTTCAGAAAACCTCTTACAGGGGGTGCAAGAACTCACAACTCAAGAGGGGGAGAAAACCAACTACTATCCTACTCTATTCTTCTGCATAAGCTCAAGAGTGTATTGAAGTGCCCCAGAACATTAGAGAAATCAATTAAACAGAATTCCTATCTTTTCAATCTCCAAATGGCTCAAAGCCACAGTGACGAACAACCGTATGATATCATCCCCAGTAAACACAAACAGTTCAACTCTAAGTCCTTATTTTATTGAAAATGCTACTCAATTGCTCATCGCCCTATCTATTTCTCATCTCTTCAACATATCTCGCATCCATGGATATCATCCGTCTTTGCTTACTTCTCTGTACTACGCTTTAAAACATCAAGAACAAACACACACAAAAATGAGTGTCCATTCCCCATAACAACGCCATGAAAATGCCACTTTCCCATATGAACGGTGAATCTATATCCAACGAAAAAAAAAACATTGAAACATCAGGCTCCTTGCTTGCTTACCTGCTGATTGGCTTCCAATGATGCCACTATAAAAGAACGTAAAGACTCGCTCATACATCCAAAAAGGGAAAAAGATTTCGATCTTCTAATCGTCTATCTCCTCACAGATCCCAAACGAGATGCCAACTTGGCCTGAGCGGGGAGAGTTTGGGTAAATCTATCACGCTCTGTCGACAATGTGATGATTAGTCAAAAGATCCCCCCAATAGAGGAAGGTGACACAAAATCACCAAAGGGGGAAAACATACCAGATTCTGTTTCAAATATAATCGTGATATCATCATGTTCTCCCGGGAACTCGGGGACATCCAGGCAAAGAAACTCATGATCACTGACCCCCTCCTGCTTCTTCGGCTTAGGCATAGCAAACTTTGCATCCACAATCTTCAATGCCCATTTTCCGCTCTTTCCCCCAGTTTCAAAAATATCGGTAGATTTAAGCGGGAAACTCATGCAGTCGCCATGACTAAAGCCCTCGAAGAATGCGAGAAGTTGTATCACCTTCTCGCGTCGGACAACTTGCAGGCGAGTTGCATTGGCATCCCATTTCTTGTAGATTGGCACCACCATCCTTCTACGAGCGATATTGAACGACGTAGCCATACCATCATAGAGAACAACAAATCCGGTAAGCGCAGCTTGAAAAAGGTGTAAGTCCGAAATGCTAGGGAAAAGATAAGTGCGAACCGATTGGGCTTTGGCCACAGAACCCAGCAGCTGTGCGAGTTCGTGTGGAAGTTCATGAGAAACTTGGGATTCAACAACAGAAAGAGTGATATCTTGCTGAGGCTCTCGGAATACTTTCAGTTCCTTTGAGCTTTTGACATCGAGACGAATTTTCAACTCTCCTGTTCCAACATTGACTCTATCTGTAAGACTACCAGTTTGGAAATCAAGAGCTACACGCAGGTGCGTAGAAAGAACAGCCTTATTGCTTTCCAGATCACCTTCGTCTTCGTTAATCACGCGATATCCTTTCCAATCCAGTGTTTTGAAACAATTTAGGTCTTTGGTGTCTTGAGAGTAAGCTGAAAGGGAAAATGCTCGTAATGGTGCTTCGGCAACGACTTGCTCGCTACGTCCGAGCGCAGTACCAGTGATGAGTTCATGGAGACGGCCTCTCTCAGAAGGATCCTCAAAAGTCAAAATTGCCTTGTAATTCGATTTTGGTGTCACGATCTTCAATAGCATGGCGGGCGCACCACCTTCTCCACGAAGAAAGCCAAACTGAATTGGGAGGGTTGGTGGCAAATTTTCATCAATGGATCTACTGTTCTTTGTCTTCGGGTGGGTATTTAGAGCGATCCGGTATCCTCGGTGAAAGGTAACGGCACCAGATGCACCGGGCAAAGTTTCTGACTTTTCAAATAATCTGAAATGACATTGTGGCAATGGCTCCTTGGGGAATCTAGACTCTGGGTTACTATCGATGTACTGGAAACTCCTGAGAATCACTTCGAATATAATGAGTTCATCTCGGCGCTGAACGAGAGCGGAGTGCACCTTGGCCTGGTACTCGTATAATCCCAATATCATTCGGTAATCTTGCTCAGAGCAGTTAAGACGAAGAGTAAATCCTCTCGGCAAAGCTACTCTGATGGAGTCACTCTTCTGTTGCCAAGATACGTCATTCCATGTAGGCCCACGACTGCTGTCTGAAGAGATGCACAATTTCAATCCGCCGTCTTGACTTGCAATGATGGCAGAAATTTCTTTCTCCTTGTGTCCGCGGACTAAGGATACCAATACTGGGCACCGATAATGTTCGGCGTCTTCTGACAGTACCGCGTCTACAAACGTTCGACCAAAGTGAAAGTCTCTGTTGGTATCTCCGAGTGGGAATGAATCAGATAACCCTAGTGTCAGATTAGGCCGCTGACTTGAGACCAAATATTGACTTCCTTCATGTGGTGCCCAGATCGAGTTGTCTATCCCCTGTGCCAATTGCGTCTCGTTGGGATCCGCAGGCATAAAGCCGTTCCTCTTCATGGACATGGCCAACTTTCTCAAGCTAGATAAAATACTTTGCCTGACCTCCACGACAGAAGCCAAATTCGGATCTTTTTCTGCTCCATGAGGATCCAATATCTCCCGGCGCTGCCCGGCAACCGTCTCGGTGATCCATAAGCATTTGGCAAGATCCGCATGGGCTTGTTGTAGTGCGAAAAGCCTGCGCTTTTGGCCTTCCTGTGATGAAGGCCTATCCCGTACCGTATTCTCTAGGTTCATTCTACCTTTCAGGAACCACCATAGAGAAATTCTAGTGAGTTCTTCCAGGGTACAATTCGTGAGCGGCTTAACAGACTCGGTAGATAAGCGAAACAAAGTGAACATATGTTTGACACGTGAAGAGAATTCCTGTACGGCTTCATCAGCGACTGCGAGGGCAGCTCCTTGCAAAGTTGTGTTACTGCGGGATAATGAAGCGGAACTTCCAGCATAGCTTTGCTGAGCCGAATTGCTATGAGCGGATCCAGGAGGTCTGTCAGCAGAATTTCCTTGTTGGGTCGAAGTGCTTAAAAGCGATGAGCGGGGAACAGGGCTCTCAGTGAAGCTTCCTTGTGCTGTTGAAGAACGAGACATTTGAGCTGGACTTTCCACAACTGAACTGCCTCCTTGATAAGGTTTATACACTTGGTTTGCGGCTGGGTGCAGCGAATCAGGGATATCAGTTGTGGATGTGGAGATGATGCTATTTCGCATAGTATTAATGCGCAGCTGCTTCATTTGTGGTGACAATTCTGGATCTTCTGCCTGGCTTCCTTCATCCTTATTTTGCATCAATGCTCTTCCCTCGCCGGACCGCATTTCTGCTCTGACTCTCGCGGCAAAGGAGGTTGGTTCGTAGTCGCCAGGATTGGTGGGGGCTTGATTCACTGAGCCATTCCCAATTTCATTTCCTGCCGGACCTTCTGGATAGCCACTCCCAAAACTTTCCACCGAATCATTATCGACCGGCCGTGATTGGTAACCAGTCAGACTCCGTGAAAGAGACTTTGGTTGGAAAAAGTCTCCTGTATCAAAATTTGCGGGTTTCTCTACACCGGCATTTGAGCTATGGCCCCGGAAATCTGCTGGCAGCTGGCTTGGTTGACTTTGTTGCATAGACTGATTGTATTGATTGTGTTGAGTATGGGATACTGGCTGCCCAGTCGCTGGATGTGTATTAGATCTCCGCCGGGCTCCAATCTCTGTAACGGGGGCCGTGGCTTCGTCTCCTCCCTCCCCAATGATCTCTGGCTTTTCGTTTGCAAACCGAACCATCAGTCCCTTTCTGCTTCTCTTTGGGCTGGCGGATCGTCTGCGTGGCTGTCTTATGTTGGTGATTTCGGCGGCAGTGGGCCATCGAGAGGCATTGGAGGTATCAATCCGACCCAATTGCGGTTGGTTGGAGTGCTGCTGGCCTGCAGAGAATGCATTCGCCGCTGGTCCAAGAAAGTCGTCAACACTGACTCCCACGTCTATCTCCTCTTTTTCCTTCTCCTTGAACAGCTTGCCCATGAAGCGATTCTTTGCCTTCTTCTTCTCCTCCTTCCCTTGATATGTGGCCTCCTCCATGGCAGCGGTCGCGTGCTCCTGGTGTTTTATCTACTTGCGGTGTTCAATCAACCTGCTCGGTCTGATATGCCGTCCCAGAGGACTAGAGATGTCAGTTCTGCAGATTGCCAATATATGAGGAGTCGTGAATGCAATCGGGCGCGGGGCACAGCGCTAAATGCGGATGGACGAGATATGGGGATGGCAGGTTGCAGATTGCAGATTGGCTTAAGCTTGCAGATGGTGAGTGGAATTTGGGCGTGAGCCAGGTCGTCGGATTCACGAGTCCCCGACTCCTTTTTTAATAGAACAGATTAGGTTTTTGGGCAGTTGACAACTCGACACACAGTACGGACGCAGTACGGACGCAGTTGCCTTTGGAAGGGACCACGCATGGAGTAGGTACGGAGTATGTTGAACCCTCCCCACAGTTGGTTTCAGGGGTTCTCTAACGGCTGTCTCCCCCTCGAACCACCCACCTTTAGCCACCTTCAGATTTCAGATTTCATACTTCAGACGCGGCTGACTCAGCACCACCACCGTCATAAAGCCCCAGCATACGCCTATTATCTAGGGCCTCCCTTCTTGCGCTCTAGCCTCTAGGCCTCTTCCCTCCCTGCAAACGGAGGTCTACGGTGTCAACTTTATTCATGGAATATGCCCAAGCGAGTACGAGGGGAGGAAACTTTCTGATAGAAGGATCAAGAGAGAGAGATACAGAGATAGTCCACATCAACAGTATTAATACGAGTAGCGAGAATACTTCTCTGAATTCGAGTGGTTCCCAGCTATAGATCCTTTTCTGATGGAAACCACAGCGGGGTAGAAATATACCCGCACTTCGAGCTTCGCTTGTGACATTAGAATGCTCACCGATTGTTTCCAATTTCTGACTGCATCGGCCCTGGGGGCGAAGCAACGGTGTGCGGTGGTATTTGTGCGAATCGTGCGTGACTTATCCAAATATGTCAATTCGTGTCCGTAAATAAAACCTACTTCGTACCAACAGAGCAGAGACCAATGGCTGGGTGTTGGATTGGGGTCATCAACCAACATATGGTACGAAGTATGGTAATTTGTCTCCACAAATAGCTTGGACGAGAGGCGAAGGAGTTTGCGTTGGTTGGTAAATTGATTCAAAGAAACCACAGCCACACGAGAGTTGCAATAATGAGTTGGAATGGAGGCCGAGTTTGTGTTGGTTGGCGATATCTTGGTGCAGCTTGGAAGTTGCTTGAGATGATGATCGATGTTGCATCGTGCCGGCACTCGAGCACTCTGTGCAATCGTTATCCAGCAAAGTTGTGCGAGCAAGATATCCTGTGTGGAAGGGTGGACGGGTTTATCATGTGAAAAGCTTGGAGGGGTGGTAGAGTACTCCCGCGGTTGACATGAAAAATGGTTGCCAATAACCTCATTGTTCGATTTTTGGAGATTGATTGTTGATAAATTAGAATACTCCAAGATGATTGAGTTGTTTTTCGTTCATCTATAGTAACTACTCAAGTTGGCCTGAAAAAAAAGGGAAAATGAGAGACGTATCTGCTACTATTTTCTCATCGACTGTGAGCTGTCCAGCTGAAATCTCGATAAGTTGAGAAGAATTCGCGATAGATACGAAAGTGGTAGGTAGTATGCATATCGCCACACATTTCTGGGTCAACCTAAGTGGTGAACCCAGGTATACAAGTGGATAAGTCTGATGATCTTTTGGTTTATTACTCGCATAAAATAAGCTTCCAAAGAACCATTGGACGGTTATTGCAGAAATTGTTCACTCCCCTTTTGTAGTATCCTCGGCATTCGGGGGAGAGACTTGGGTATAACTACAGTCATGGCCGGCTTGCCGAGCCCCTGAAAGCAAATATCTTCAGAGATCTGGATACCAATGTCGGGTAACAGAAAGAAGATTATCATGTCGGAAAGGTACGAGAATTGCGAGAAACAAGATTGAATACGGAGACCTGTACTTGCGGTGAGGCGAGCGCACAGTTGTCGTACTCATAACTACTTTGGTAGTTGTAAGCAGATATATACAAGAAAAAGGAGTAATAGTGAACTTCAAGCTCGGCGTTTCGTGGTGATAGGTGGGATTCTACACTCGCAGTTGCCTAAAAAAAACTTAACGGAGAAGCAAAAGCAGAATATAGATAGCCGATACACAAGTACTCGCCCGTAGGAGACCACATGTCGCTTAGCAATTAGCCTAATTGCCGTTGTAATACTCGCCAAACTCAATCTTCTGATAAGTAGGAAGAATAGCAGCATAAGTATGATACTTCTAGAAGTATATATGATCCAAGAGGATAAAAATATTCGTCACAAACCCTGTTCCGGTGCTGGTCCAGCTGAAGACTGGGTTTGCTTCAGCCCAGCAGCAAAGCCATTGAAGCATTTCGGGCGCGGCGAGAAGACTTTTGTCCAATGATACGGAGAGATCGCTGTCACCCCCAGATTTGGAAAGCCTGTGGAAGGCCAGTGGCTCGGTAGCTCAGGCTAGCCTTCCGGCCTTGGTGTCCACTGCCCTCAGCGGTTCCCTGTATATTCCCCGTAATTCCTTGGAGGGTGCAGATATCTGGTCGAGGGTGATTGGGTGGCGGAGGTCCTTCGCTGGGTCTTGGGAGTGACGGGGAGGTGACTTGGTGCATGGAGAGAGTCAATCTTTCGTCATACTTTAAGCAACTGGTTACTGGGTAGAACTGGCCCAGTGGCACGTCTCTGGGAAACAGGACACAGAGATCAATAGTTACAAATATCTGTCACGGTCACGGCCTCTGCCTCTGCCTCTGCTACAGCCACTGCCACCAACTGACTCTCCCTCCCTTTGGCCTCCCTCTGCCCAAAATCCCTCGTTTTAATTTCACTGTGGTCTTTGCGGTGCTGGTGCTGGTGTTGCCCCTCTTGAAATCCCACACCCAGCAATTTCGGGCCACCAAGCCTTCGGACCCTCACCCTGGACAACCTGGAGATCGCTTGTCCGGGAGCTACAATTAAGCTAGTGCATCGCATCGCCATCGTCATTCTCCTAACTGCCAGCAATCAACTCATTGTGGGAGACAAGGAACCGACAACGACAACCACCACCATATCCTCCCAACCTCCTGCCTTCGTCCGACAATACAAAATCACCATCTGGCCCAGTGAGGAGCTCTTGAGCAATCCAGATCCCCATCTGCAGCCTCCAGCCAATTGCACCAAAAAAGACACCATTCACCCATCCACCACCTCACTTACTTTGTTGTCGGTGAAATACTAACGCATCTCCTTTCGCCGATCTCCTCCCTCTACATCCGCCTCACCATTTACATTTGAATCCAAATTACATGTCAGTCGGAAGCAATTGATTGCCACAACACCACTGAAATCTGCCCAACATGGCGTGGAACTCTGAGGCGGCAGAGCTAAAGACGCAAGGTGTCATAGAGGCCGCACAAGATCCCAATTCCTTCACAACTGCTGGCGATGCTCAGAGAAAGATGGTGGCAGAGAGCAAGAAGGCGGGTGTTGCAGCCTTCAACTTTGATCCAGATGCATCTTCAGAACAGAAGGCAGCTCAAGCACGAGCAGTAAGACTTTCCGATCTCCTTCTACACCACCGACTTTGCTAATCCATAAATTCAGCGTGTCCCAGAGGGCTTCCACCATGAACACAAGTCCAAAGGAGTAGCTGTCCCAACCGATATCGATGATGGAGGACCGGGCGCCTACGATCTACCTTCGCCGACCACAGCAGGTGCTATTGCTGCTCCAAGTCACCAAAAGGATGCCTCTGGCAAACCACTTACAAATGGAGTCGCTGATGAATTAGAGTATGAGGACTATGAGCGATGGGTAGAGAGAACAGGATGGGCGCCTAGATTTGGAAATGGCGATGACGACGACGAGGATACCACACTACTAGACCACCAAACGTGGGTTGAAGGAAAACTCGACGATAAATTCTTTGGAGGTAAGTTGCACATTTCGAGTTGCTCAGTGCTCAACTAATACTTTACACTATAGACTGGTATCACAACACAGCGGTCATCGTTTTTGCATGTCTTTCCTCTTGGTTCGTAGCAACCTTAGGAGGTGGATTAGGCTGGGTCTTCATTATTATGGCGATTTGCGGCACATATTATCGAACCTCGCTGCGACGAGTACGAAGAAACTTCCGAGACGACGTCAACCGAGAAATGGCCAAACACAAGCTAGAAACTGATACCGAAAGTCTGGAGTGGATGAATAGCTTCTTGGTCAAATTCTGGCCCATCTTTCAACCCGTCCTGGCAGAAACAATCATCAATTCCGTTGATCAAGTTCTCAGCACCGCTACCCCTGCTTTCCTAGACAGTCTCAAAATGAAGACGTTCACTCTTGGCAGCAAACCACCACGAATGGAGCATGTCCGAACTTACCCAAAAGCAGAGGATGATATTGTTCTCATGGACTGGCGATTTAGTTTCACACCCACCGATCACTCTGATATGACATCCAAGCAGATCAAAAATAAAGTAAACCCCAAGGTGGTCCTCGAAATCAGAATTGGTAAAGCCATGATCAGCAAAGGACTAGACGTCATTGTGGAAGACATGGCCTTTTCGGGTCTCATGCGTGTGAAGATCAAGCTTCAGATTCCTTTCCCTCATGTCGAAAAGATTGAGGTTTGTTTCTTGGAGCCACCCACGATTGATTATGTCTGCAAACCCCTTGGTGGTGAGACACTCGGTTTCGACATTAATTTTATCCCGGGTCTTGAAACATTCATTCTAGAACAGATTCACGCCAATATTGGTCCTATGATGTACGCACCCAATGTCTTTCCAATTGAAGTTGCAAAAATGCTTTCTGGATCAGCCGTCGACCAAGCAATTGGAGTTATGGCCATTACTCTACACGGTGCTCAAGGACTTAAGAACCCTGACAAGTTTGCTGGAACCCCTGATCCATACACTGTCATCTCTTTCAATAACGGTGCCGAACTTGCTAGGACGAAGACCATCCACGAAAACGCAAATCCCAGATGGAACGAAACCAAGTATGCTATTGTTACAAGCTTCAATGATACTCTTACGATGGCAATCTTCGATTATAATGAGATTCGCAAAGACAAGGAGCTGGGTGTGACTAGTTTCCCCTTGGAACGAGTCCAGACAATCACAGAATATGAAAATGAGCAACTGGAGATCACGGCCAATGGTAAACCTCGGGGTATCCTGGCTGCTGATATTCGCTTCTTCCCCGTTCTCGAGGGCGCAGATGGTCCAGATGGAAAGAAGGAGCCACCGCCAGAGTCGAACACTGGTATTGCTCGTTTCACTATTGAGCAGGCTAAAGACCTGGACGGAACTAGAAGTTTGTACGGACAGCTCAATCCCTACGCAGTACTACTTTTGAACAACAAGGAGATTCATGTTACCAGAAAATTGAAGCGAACCAACAATCCTATCTGGGACAATGGTAGCAAAGAAATCCTAATCACCGATCGCAAATCCGCGAAGCTCGGTTTGGTGATCAAAGATGACAGAGATCTTTCTACCGACCCCATTCTCGGCACGTATCAAATCAAGCTTGATGATATGCTTGGTCTGATGGAAAAAGGTCAGGAATGGTACAATCTTTCTGGTGCAAAGACGGGGCGGGCAAAATTGACGATGCAATGGAAACCCGTGGCGCTATCTGGGGTAGGGTCTGGTACAGGAGGTTATGTTACTCCGGTTGGTATCATGCGAATCCATATCAATAATGCTAGGGACCTCCGCAACTTGGAGACCATCGGAAAATCGGATCCTTACGTTCGGGTTCTACTGTCAGGTATCGAGAAAGGTCGTACAGTTACATTTCAAAACAACCTCAATCCGGACTTCGACGAGGTCATTTATGTGCCCATTCACAATTCCAGAGAAAAGCTCGTACTTGAAGTGATGGATCAGGAGAGTCTTGGTAGCGATCGTTCTTTGGGACTGGTCGAAGTCTTGGCCGCAGACTATGTCGAGCAGGCGGATAATGGCGAATACCTTGTTCACGATTCTAAACTCCCACATTCAGACATATTGCGCATGCATGGTAAAGGCTCGCCCAAGGGTACCCTTAACTATACAGTCTCCTTCTATCCTCTTCTCAATATTGCAGACCCAGAAGACGAAGAGGAAGCGAGAGCCTCGTCCGAACAAGCTATCTCGGAAAGAAACCCATCCGATAGAGGCCGCATCTCAGTTGACGCAGGTCTTAAGAATGGAGACGGTTCTATTCCCCCGACTCCAACTACCTTGGCAACGAATGGCTCAATTGGACCCAGAGCTGATAGCTCACTTTCTAAGGCACTTACGGATGGTGAGAAGGAACAAGAGGAGACGAGCGAAGTCAAGAAGCTGCCTAAAATCCGACTTTCTCCAGAGGAACTTATCAAATACGAGTCTGGTCTCATTATTTTCAAGATCCTCGACGTGGAGCTTTCTGAGAAAGATGTTAAAGTGGAGGTTGTAATGGATGATATGGCCTTCGCCTCCTACTCATCATCGACAATACGATCCAAAAATGCCACACTTGATGACATTGGTGACTGCTTTGTTCGTGAGCTTGACTTTTCCAAGATCACACTTCGCATTCGTGACAAGGATTCAAGCAAAGGCGAAAACAAGAAAGAACACACAATCGCTCATTTACAAGGCAATACCCTGGATACGCTCAAGCAATGTCTTGTAAGTGCCTTAATTTCAAACCCCTCATGTCCGGCGACGATGCTAACAAGAATATAGAACAACCCTACTGTTCTCAAGATGAAGGATGAGGAAGGCAGAGTCAGTAGCATCAAAGTCAGCTTGAAGTACATACCAGTCAAGATGACACTTGATCCAAGTGAGAGTATCAACAACATGGGTAAACTCCGTGTTGATGTTCTTGACGGCGCGGATCTACCATCTGCAGATCGCAACGGATACAGTGATCCATATTGCAAGTTTGAGCTCAATGGCAAAGATGTTTTCAAAACCAAGGTACAAAAGAAGACACTTCATCCTGCTTGGAACGAATTCTTCGAGGTCGATATTCCCTCGAGAACCGCTGCCAAGTTCAACTGCAAGGTATACGATTGGGACTTTGGTGAGAAGGCGGACTTCTTGGGCGGTGCGGATGTCAACCTTGAGCTTTTGGACCCCTTCAAGGCTCAGGAACTCAACCTATCTCTCGATGGAAAGTCGGGTTCAATCAGGTTGCGTCTACTATTCCGACCTGACTACGTCACACGCTCTCGACAGGGCTCTTCTACCTTCTCCGGTACTTTTGCTACTCCAGGCAAGATAGTCACTGGCGTTGCTGGTGCGCCAATCAAGGGAGTTGGTTTCGCAGCAGCTGGTGTTGGTAAAGGTGCATCGTTCATTAAACACGGTTTCAGCCGCAAGAAGAAGGACGAAGAACCCAATGGAGCCAGTCCCGTTGTGATGGACTCTGAAGATTCTCAATTCTCTGTTGGTGGTTTTGGAGGCCCCCGAAGATCTAGTGCACTTCCTCCACCAAGTGATGTTTCAGCTCCCATCACGCCCCCTGGAAGTTCCTTGGGCGCGCCTCATCACACTCGAACGAAGAGTTTTGGTCAGGGTTCGATGCATAGCGTGTTCGGCTCCTCGCCAGGCGCGGCGTCCACGGGCATTGCCAACTTTACAATCATTTCTGCCGCTGGTTATCCTCCATCATCGAGTGTCATGGTTTACGTGAAGCAGATTGGCCCCAAAGTCAAAGTGCTTCACAAGACTGAGCACATCAAGTCCCCGTCCGGAATGGTAAACTTCAATGAGAAGAAAGAAAGTTTCAGATGTGCTTGTTCCGCAGATACACAATTTCAAATTTCTGTCAAGGGACACAACACTTTCGGCAGTGATGATGATCTTGGAGAGGGACTCGTGTTCGTCGACGAATCTGGAAGCGGACAGGAGAAGAGTGTCAAGGCTGGCAGCGGTCACGTCATGATCAAGAGCAACTTCATCCTCACGCCTGAGGAGCCGCCGGAAAGTCCAAAGGGATTGCGACGAGGTTTTTTGAGTAAGAGTATAAGGGAGCCCAATGGAAGACCAAGTCGTGAGCCCACACCTACGCCACCTTGAATTCGCGCATGAGTGCTTTGGGTATGAATGGGCATGGGAGTGTGGTCGTGGTTGTCGTTGTGGTAATGGAATGTGGATGAAATCGTATCAAAGCGTGTTTGTTACGTTTGGGTCGATTTTTTACTTCTCTTCTTCGTTTTTTGTTTTTTGCGATACCACATTTTTTCTTCCTTCTTTCTTCTTCTTCTTCTTCTTTTTAATCTATTGCGAGGAGTGGAAAAGTGGTTTTATAATGTTGTTTGCCTTGTTTCCTTTTATGGGGGTTTGGCAGGGCGGGCAGCAGAGGGGAAAATGGGATCTTTGATGGGACAGATATCTGCGAGATAGGGGTTGGTTGGATGTGGGTAGATATTTGGTTGCATTGGAGGGTGTTGGGTTTGGTTGGTTGACTGGATAGTTAGAGTAATTTGGGGGGGTTGTTGGATGTTGGAGGTGGGAGGTGGATATTCAGTTGTAGTTTATTGAATAAGTTCTTGAGTTTTGTTTTTTGAGGGCTTTTTGTAGGTTGTGGTGATGGTGATGTGCTTTGCTTGTTGAGAGTTGTGGAAATGTGAGCGGTGGTTCGTATTCTTGCCCAGACGCATGGTATGTGTTGTATATGCTACGAGATCCTAGTAGGCGTGCTATGGTATAGGTATTATGCTACCTACCCTTCTAGCAAGTAATTGTACTTCTAGAATGTAGCATTACCATTACCATTACCATCACCGCACTATACTACGTCTCTACGTCTCTACGTCTCTCCTACTAATCGTAGAGAATAAATAATACCTAACCCTATCCCTAATTCTTATAAAAACTACCTCACCACATACACTCTACCACTCTACCACTCTACACTCTACACATATAATGACTCATAA